>JADRCH010000086.1:9396247-9599669 GCA_019843965.1 Rhynchomys soricoides | reverse complement strand
ACACACACACACACACACACACACACACACACACACACACACACACACGAAAGGATGCAACAACTACCTTTCCTGATTTATGCAGAGCAGCTCTAGGCTGAGGCCAGGTCTGCTGATATCCAGTTGCTCTGGGGTGAAATTTCAGTCTTCTCAGGACATTTCCAAACACGTGTCTGGCCTGGGCAGACATTTGAGACTTCCCACGCATCCTTCATATATGTAAGCAGCTGCATAGGTTGCCCCATTTCTAAGGAGTCTTGTCTCAGCTTTTCTTCTGGCTGTTGGTGGTCTGTTATGTAGCTATGACCCTAAATGCTGAACATGTGTATTTTGCTATCCCTGGCCACATTCATGAGAAACACTGCTTCAAACATTCCAAGTAGGTTAGAACACACACACACACACACACACACACACACACACACACACACAGACATGCGCGTGCACGCACACACACACTTACTTCAAATGAAGTATTTGTATTGATCAGCTTTTCTCATTACCATGAACAAATACCAATAGAACAATTTAATAGAGGAGTAGTCTCTTTTGGCTCATGTGTTTTCAGAAGACTCAGTTCAGGGATGCTTGGCCCCATCCTTGAACAGAGTTTCATTACAGTGGAGTCATGTGGAGAAGTTATTTACCACACAGCCCATATGAAAGATTGAGATGACACAAGAGAAGGCACAGGGCTGAGGGGCAACCTTCCAGGGCATATTTGCAGTAATGTAGTTCTTCCAGATAAGCCCCATTGTTGAAGTCTGCGCCACTTTCCCAAAATAGCACCAGCAGTCTGGAGGCCACAGGTCAACACGAGAGCTTGCAAGGAACCATTTATGTTTATGCTATAGCAATGTGTTTTGTTCTATTGACTGCCAGGATGAAGGGAACTTGGCTGGCATTGTTAAAAGCTAAGAAGGTAACTGGGTGGGGAAGGGTTTGAGGCAAGTTAAATGCCACCCAACTCTGCTGTCATTTTGGAGATGGTTCCTTCTTGATTTGCGGTTTGCTTGAGTCCTATAAATCTTTGTTTTTGAAGTCCCAAGTAAATTGGTTAGAAGCATCTGCCTTCTTCTCAGTGTCTCTGGAGGAGGTACAATTTTGCAGTTATGTAGTTTATCACTTTGCTGATGGATTCCACAGAGTTCTTAACTAGTCAAACAATTAATTTTCCAAGTTTCTACCCATCTTCTGGCATTTTATGTTAGAAAAGATACGTTGTGAAATATAAAAACATCAAAGGTTTGCAGTGTTTAATCCAAAAGTCTAGTATTTTTTCTTTGAGTCATAGGTAAGATTAAATCCTAAAGATTCAGGGTCAGTGCTAGCATTTGCTTTTAGAAATTATTTATACCATGCTTCTTGCTTATAGCAATATTTATATAGAAACTCTTATGAGGCTAGACTCAGTTTCCCTGTAGAATCTGTTAATGTACAGATTTTGTTTGTCTAAAGCTCTATCAGATATCTGATTTGTCTCTCTACTTCTTTCAAGTCAAAAAGTTACTTGCTTTCAATTTAGAGCATGGTACTCTTTTCTGTTTCTGATACAGAATATAAAATAATTTGTCTTTATTAAAAAATTTTAAATTGACTTTGGGGATTTCTTATATTTTTCTTTTAAAAGAAAAGACATATTTTCTTCTGAGAAACTGCAATGTGTGGACATTGAAGCTGTCTTTGTGAAGGTAATTTTCAAAATCATGTTGATTTAATCAACTCAATTAATATTGTAATTATAAAATATCCTCACAAATAGGCTTTGAAGGTTGGATTTTCTTCCAATTATCTTTTCAATTAACTGAGAAGTGCTTCATCGATAAAAAATTCACACTAATAGGATTGTTGAGAAGAAAAGGGTCATTTTAGGAGAATGTCAACTCGACAATTTTAAGGGATTTTTTTAAAATGATGAAAGAAGGTTAGCCATTAGAGACAATGGAGTTTCTTCTGGTGTCAATTGCCTAGAAAAATGTACCAGAATGTCAATATCCATGTGAATCAATAACTGCTTAATAACATGACATCATTAGGCATGTATTTCATAGATATTTACAGTTCTGATTTTATATTTAAATATCGTTAAAATACTTGCTTACTATTAATTATATAATGTAAAGAAAAGTATAATGAAAAAATGCATGGCATTCTCTAGTGTAAGGAGCCGGGATCTTTTCATTGTTGTGGTGCAAATACTGTGCTTAGCTTAACGTTGGGGAAGGTCCAAGGCTGTGTGTGCTCATCCTCCTCAAGCTGAACCCAGTGACCTAGAACTCTCAGTGTTTTGTTTTTTGGCTCAGAATCTTTCCCTTTATACAACTCCTTGTACACACATCAACTGGTTTCTGAATAAAAGGTTTTAGTAAGACTTCTCAGAACTTTAAAGACAACTTTATTCTTTGCTCAGTGGTCTCTTTGTAGATAGGATAAGGGTCAGAATTTTTGCTACGTATAAATCTATGAATCTCTTGATTCTTTGCTATGGTATTTACTAGTTTTCTAGTTATCTTCTTAGAATATATTTTTCCACTGCTTTAAAGTAAGTGTGTGTGTGTGTGTGTGTGTGTGTGTGTGTGTGTGTGTGTGTAGGTGTTAGGATGTCCATGTTGGGGAAAGTGCCTTTGAAGGCCAGAGCTGTCATATCTCTGTGGAGCTGGACTTATAGTCAGTTGTGAGCTGCCCACTATGGGTACTGGAAAACCAAGTTGGCTCCTTTATCAGACCAGTAGATGCTTTAAAAGGCTCAGCCATCTTTTCAGTCCTGATGGTAAGAGACCAAATTTTGGGTTCAGACTGCATCTCAGAAAACCTGACCTAAGTCTGAACTCAATTTCAGTACCTATCATTAGTTTCCGAGTTATCCTCTAACAAAACCCGAATCTAGCTCCAGTTCCTAGGCTAGCCCCAATAAGATCTGGGTTCCAGGTTAATCTTTGCCGACAACCCTGCATTTAGCACCAGTATCCAGGTTACAAGCCCACCCCTGCGTAACAACTACCAATTAGGAAGAAATCAGAAGTTAAGTTTATGGTTTGGCTCCCAGCACCAGCCAATTATTCTAAAGGCCACAGTAGCACGCCAATTAGATGCTTGCCAGGCTAGAGACACTCACTCCTCCCTTGCTGCTTTCTATAAAACCTTGCCTCATGAGTGTTCAGGGCTCTTGTCCACCAAAACTGTCCTATGGATCAGCAGTGGGCTGATCCCAAGCTCAAGCTTGTGAATAAAGACCCTTATGTGATTGCATCAGATCAGCTCCTGACTGATCTTTTGGGGTTCATGGTACAACTACGTTTACTAGTTTTCAAGGACTTGGGAACATGGGGTAAAGTTTCATCCTTTGTTAGATTAAAAATGATGAATATTTTTCAACTGCAATCCAACTAACTATACTGTGTGGCCTTGCTGGCCAGCCAGTCTAATGAGTCAG
This sequence comes from Rhynchomys soricoides, assembly GCA_019843965.1. NCBI lineage: Eukaryota > Metazoa > Chordata > Mammalia > Rodentia > Muridae > Rhynchomys > Rhynchomys soricoides. The sequence goes on along the minus strand of JADRCH010000086.1, from coordinate 9,596,236 downwards.
GAAGCTCCCGTTCCTGTGAGAGACCTTGTCTCAAGCACACCAACTCTTGGTTTACACATACCACAACCATCACCACTACCACCACCAGAGCAGCAACAGCAACAAAAACGTTTACTAATATCAGGCCAAGATTCTAGATATTTTCTATAGTAAGCTTTAGACACGATCAGCCCCAAGTCCCTGAAACAATGTGTGTGAGAAGTGTTTATTTCCCCAACCTCGTTTGAGTATGTCAGCAGGGGTTTGGTGATTTAGCTTATTTTCTCTCTCAGATGTCCTGTGTTACTGAAGTTCTAGGTGGGAAAATGCCAGCAACCTTGGTGTTTTAAAACATTTTTCTGTGCTTTAAAACATGGAAATATTATACTCATGTTCTTTCCAAATAGACTTTAGACTAGTGGTACTCAAAGCCCCTACTGCTGTGACCATTTAATATAGTTCCCTACATTGTGGTGATTCCTAACTCTAAATTTGTTTCTACTTCATAATTATAATTTTTCCAGTTATGAATCATTATGTAAGTGATTTTAGAGATAGAAGTTTGCCAAAAGAGGTTGTAGCCAACATATTCGTGTTGAGAACTGCTGACTTAGACATAGGTAGTTTTCATTAAAGTAGGTTCTAGAGAACAGGTGGTTTTTCTCTTTCTTTTATATTAATCATTTTATTTATTAACATTTCAAATGGTATCCCCCTTCCTGGTTACCCCTCTACAATCCCCTATCCCTTTCCCCCTCTTCCCCCTCTCCTTTGCCTCTATGAGGGTGCTCTCCAACCACTCACCCACTCCTGCCTCACCACTCTAGCATCCCCTTACACTGGTACATCGAGCCTGTATAGAACCAAGGGCTTCCTCCCCTCCCATTGTGTCAGACAAGGCCTTCCTCTGCTACCTAAGTATCTGGAGCCATGGCTCCCTCCATGTATACTCTTTGGTTAGTGGTTTAGTCCCTGAGAGTTTTGGGTGGTCCAGTTAGTTGATATTGTTCATCCTATGGGGTTGCAATCCTCTGCAGCTCCTTCAGTCCTTCCCCTAGCTCTTCTATTAGAGTCCCTGGGCTCAGTCCAATGGTTGGCTGTGAGTATCTGCATCTGTATTGGTCAGGTGCTGGTAGAACTTCTCAGGGAACAGCCATGCCAGGATCCTGAGAACAAATTTTAATAGCATAAGTAATTGCAAATAGTTCTCAACTATGTTACAAGATTCTTTCTGTTGCCTGGGAATTCCAGCTTTCCTAAATGTGTAGACTTTTAATCTGTATGTGAGACTCCTAAGGAGGGAAAGCATATTTAAACCATTGTGTAGCAAACCCTAGCATCTTACGATTCTCAATATTTTTTTTCTTTAGGTATAGATTCTAGATATTTCTTAGTCATTATTTTTAAAAGGGTTCCAGGCTTTCCTAGCTCCCAGAGCTAGTATAACTGACTCCATGGTGGAAGTACAATTCAGGCTGTAAATGTTAGCATGTAGATAGCACCACAAGTCAAATGAAAACACAGACCTAATCCGTCAATGTCCACAGTTCTAGGAAAGTCTCTAAACATATCAACCTTGCACTTTGGCTTCTGTAGTTCCACTTCAGGCTAACTGTTCTTGTTAAGTGAAGTATGTCAACCCAGAACATGTCTTTTGGTGCTTAAAAGCTGCCTCCTGAGAAAGGCTCAGTACTACAGTGGGATCCCAAACACCCTGGGTAGTTCGTGGCTGGCTTATAGAGACTTTCTATTGGCTTATGTCCATATCTGAGTAGTTTTTTTTGGGGAAAGAACTCAACAACATTTCTAGAGGTCACACCAAGATCACAAAGACCAGGCTTCAAGACACCAGGGATCTTGTTATGAGGAAGAAGTGGTTAGGGGACTCTTAAGGGTGCACGGTCTGAGATGGTCAAGGTCCCCAGGGCTCTTTTGAATCAATTGTTACCTAATGTTTCAGCTTCAGAGGGGCTACACCTTCACTTCCAAAGAAAACCAAATAGAATGTCACCTGTGTGTCACCCCAGAGGTAAGTCTAGTTAAGTTGCCTTCTGTTTGCACGTAGAGGAGAAGTTTAATGCAACCACTGATTCCGTGTCTGGGAATCATGTGAGAAATCAATGTATTTCCCTGTTTGTTCTGGTGTACAAATATTTGGTGGCCGCTGTTTGTTGTTGAAATTATTTAACCTTGACCCAGGGTTACTACCCTACCTTTGACCCTTTAGTTCACAAAGACACAGGCAGCCTTTATATTTACAATAAGCCTTAAACAGCACAAGGTCTGGGCTAATACCTACACTCTGTGCTGTTAGAATCTACTTTCCTATCGATAACCCTGAGTTATTACATACTATTTACTATGCTTCGTCTGGGCTGCTCTTAACTCCAGCAGAGCAGCCCTCGGGCCATGTTTTATGGCTCACTTAACCCATGGCCACTTCTTTCTCCTCCTCTACCTTCTTCCTCTCCTCATGGTTCTCCTCCAACCCTAAGCCCTTGGAACCTGAACCTCACCTATGTCTCTTCTGCCCAACTATTGGCTGTTGGCATCTTTATTTACCAACCAGAAATAACTTGGGGACAGAGCCACTTAGTGTTTATGTGAGGACTTTTTCATCTCTGGGTCAACCAGTCTTGGGGGCCCAGTAGTAGCAGTAGAATGCAAGCAGCATCAGGCCAATCCCCTGTAACTCCTGGTTGTCCTCCCTCCTTCCTTCTCTCCCTCCTTTCCTCCCTCCCTCCTTCCTTCCTTCCTTTCCTCCATCCCTTCCTCCCTCTCTCTGTGTGTCTGTGTCTTTCTATATCTTTTTTTGTCAATTTGTTTTCCTGTATTGACCTCTGGTGTGAGAATCCATCCCTGGCTTAAGACCTTTTTATTTTCTTCTCTTGGGAACCCAAACCCTTTTGTCTCTACCAGTTTGCACAGAGAACCTAAGCAAGCAAACAAATAAATTAAACAGCAGGTGTCCTACTCTGGGAGCAGGAGTGCTTGCTTAATGTTGCATGGTCAGGGTTGGTCCCTGCATAAAGGTGAGGGCTGAGCCTCTCATCAAAGGCTTCCTGCCATCTAAGTGCAATGCAGACAGTTCCCCCAGGTGAGCCTCCTCTTTGTTCTGTGCCTGCTCTAATGAGCTCCAGAGAAGGGGAAAGGTTCCCCTGGGCTGAGCCCAAAGAAAAGGAGAGAGTTCCGTTTTTTCTCTTTCATGATTTGCATCTCTTTTTAAGCAAAGATATAAATAATTGGAAAACCCAACCCAACTACTCTCTGATGTAAGTAAACAAACACCCCTAAGCTAGGCGGGATATGCCTGCCAAACAACGTAGCCTACACAGAACAAGTTTTGCCTTCTATTCATCACTGACCAATGAAACTTTAAGCGATGTTTTCTAGGTCCTATTAAAAAGAAATAGAAATAGCTGTTAAAAAGATTCCTTTGTCAGCCGTTCAGCCCCAGACACTAGAAAGAAGTTGTTAGTGTTACATGTAAAGGTCTCAGTAGGTCTCAGTTGCTGGATGTATTTCAGAGGACGTTGAACAGCAGAGAACTAATTGGAACAAGACCTTTTGAAAAGACTGAAAGCCTTACCAACTTTCTGATAATGAGACACAGACTCATAGAGACCCAGCAAAATTTTGGGGTCTGACTCTCTTTCAGAAGAATATCTCTTAGCTGAAAGTTCTGTCTCCAACCAAAACACAATTGGACTACGGCTCAGATTGACAGTGATTTCCAGGCATATGGGTAGAAACCAACCTTTACAGCAACAGTACAACATCAAGATCCTATAATTGTTTCAACTAGCCAGTTCAGCTACTCCTGTCCAGATTGAACAATGCCCAATGATCCTGGAAACAAAAGGAGAAATTGCAGTCCATATCACCTAGCTTAAAGATAAAGGCATCTGGGTGCCCTGCCAGTTACCCTGAATATACCTCTCCTGTCTGTGAAGAAACAGGGGAACTTTAATTCCCACGAGTCTAACTCTACAAAAGAAATAGATGTATACTGTCTTGGAGCAGAAAGATGCATTCTTCAGCCTCCCATTGGCTATGGTGAGCCAACCCATCTTTGCTTTTAAATGGATAGACCCAGAGGGAGGTTATACAACAGGTAATTTAAATGGGCAAGATTGTCCTAAAGATTTAAATACTGAATTCCTGCATTTCCATCGGAAGTTTCCTGGGAAAATAGAGTCACTGAGTCAATACAGACCTTGGACTAAAGAATGTCACCGAAGAAAGCCTAATTCTGTATATGAGATACTACCAGCTGAGCAGAGGCAAAAGGAGCCTGGCACAGAGTAGGATTGCTGCTGTCATCCTTCAGATCTCAACTCCAAAGACTAAGAGACAGGTTTAAGAGTTCCTAGGTTCAGCTAGACATGGCTGCCTAAGGATACCAGAGTTTATGGGAATAATCAGATCAAGATACATGAGCACAATGTGGGGTATTGAACTGAGATTAAACAAAAGAAATTTGAGAGTTTAAACACAGCTCCAACTTCAGCTCCTGCCCTAGCACTTCCAAATATCTCAAATCATTTTCATCTGTTTGTCCATGAACCAAAAGACAAAAGACAAAAGGGGTTCCTTTAGGGCCATGAAAACATATGCAACATACAATTGGACCCTGTATACACAGGATGTCCGACCCATCTAAGCTGCAGCAGCCATTGCTAACATAATGAAAAGGACAAACAAGTTAACTCTGGGTCAAAATCTTATACTCACAGCATCCCGTGCCACTGTGGCCCTCCTCCTAGGATCCCCAGAATAACGGTTGTCTCATGCCTGTGTGACCCTACCAGGCTCTACTCCTGGACCACCCTTGAGTTTCATTTGAGAAACCCATTGCCATCAATCCTGCTACACTATTGCTTGGTGACAACCCTCAGGTACTCATCCATGGCTGTCATGAGAAACTGGGTCTATGTAGGAGATGAGGTAGTTACTTTTAACTGATGTGACCCAGACTCTCAGATGGGGAAAATGAAGCTTTTTTTCCATACAGAGGTAAAGTTTTCTTTTCTCCATCTGAGAGTCTGGGTCACACCAGTCAGTTCTGCTCTCTGTGCTGAGGTACCTGGTTGGACCCAAATCTTTTCAGTTAAAGTTGTCATGCCTTTTCTACTATGCATATACATGATATGATCTATAGAGAATGAGGGCTTCTCAAGGAAAAAAAATGTCTTGGCCTTTCTAGAGGCTAGCTGTCTTCCCCTGTGAACTGCTGTCCTCCACTGCCAGACTGCTGACCTGGCTGTCTAACAAATGGCCCTAAGATCAGTGGGGCCTATTGATATTCTAGTAACACACCCTGACCCAGTGCTGTCTGAGACTCCATGGTACAGCCTAGAAGAAATGGAAGATGTGAAAAGAAGGAATGGAGGGCTCCAACCCACAGGTTAATGGATGACACCAGAAGGAAAGATCATTCTCTCAGAAGCAATGAGCAGGACTCTTGTAAGTGACCTTCACCAGGCTTCCTCATCTGTGGTTCACAAACTTTCTGAGTTGCTCAGACCAAGGTATGTTATGCCTAGACTAGACAGCCTAGAGTGCGATGTCTCAGCCAGATGCCAGGTTTGTGCTCAAATAAATCTGAAACAGAGAGCCCTTCCCAGGAAGGGGTGCAAGTACGAGACCAAAATGCTGGTGAACTCTAGGAAAATCAGCTTCTCCAAGATCTAGCTTGTCAGGGGAGAGTCCAAACCACTTGTTAGTTTTTATAGATCTTTTCCAAGTGGATAAAAGCATTCCCCACCCAGACTTAAACTGTTCAAATAGCTAGACAGATCCTCTAGGAACTGGTCCCTGATTTAGCCTCCCCCTAGCAATGGGGTACAACAATGGCCTTCATAACCAAGACATCTCAATTAATAGCTAAAGCTATAGATGTAGACTGAAGACTTCATTCTGCATACAGACTGCAGAATTCTGTGCAGGTAAAAACAAACAAACAAAACAACAACAACAACAAAACAAAACAAAACAAAAAACCAGAATACAGCAAAGGTATTGGCTTGAGTGACCACAGACCAGCGGCTTACACTTATTTTGATCTTCACTCCGCTTTAAGTGTCTGTCTATTTTGGAGAAAGGAAAGACATGGAGGGGGTTTTTGTTTGTTTGTTTGATTTTTGTTGTTGTTGTTGTTGTTGTTTTTTTGAGATAAGAATACAGAGTTTACAACTCTATACATACGCTGTGGTTGCGCCCCCTGGTTGCCAGGATCAGACTAGTTTCTGTTGCAAAAATTGGGGTGGTAAAACAGAGGCTTTCTAAAAACACATGCGTGAATTCATAGAAAGAAAGCTTCGTTCTAAAAACTGCGCAAGAGAAAAATGTAACCCAATGGCCATAAAATTAAAACTCTGGAAATTAAAACAAAATTGGGCCTTTGATAATCAGAAAACTTGTGGAATCAGACTCTGTGCCATAGGATGGGACCTTGGGTATAGAGAGAGTCCCCGCAAGAAATTGGTCAGGATTACTGGTTATGCTGAGGTACCCAACCTTTGTACTGACTAACTAGACTGTCAGACCATTAATTGAAAAAAAGTCACTGTGACTGGGGGCAGCCCAAACCAAACTTAGAGGACTTATGAGGAGCGGGAACCTGTCTAATATCCCAAGCCTTTAACCTAGGCACTTCCCCTTATTCTGATGCCTGCTGTTCTACCTTGTGGTTAATTCATCCAGATAACTGCAATATTACTCAACCCTGGAGACTGTGTGGTGAACATGTATTAACAGTTTGACTACACGTGTCTCCTCTGATGTTTTCCTTCAGTCTCTGCTCCATTTTTGTCCTTGCATTTCTTTTAGATAGAACAATTTGGGGTCGACAATTTTTGTAAGTGGGTTGGCGTCCCCATCCCTTCACTGGGGGCCCTATCTAATTACTGAAGGTAGTCTCTTCTGGTTCCATATCACCACTGTTGGCCGTTCCTAAGGTCACCCACATTGAGTCCTGGGAGCCTCTCCTTCTCAGGTCTCTGGGACTTTCTAGATGTTTTCCCATCTCAACCCCCAGCAGCTGCAGATTTTCCTTCATCCTCCTGGTTCTCTGGGCTTCTCTACTCTCTCCCCCATACCCGATTCTGTCCCTTTCCCTTCTTCCTCTCCCATGAAGATTTCTCCCTCCCTCCACCTTCCATGGTTATTTTCTTCCCTCTTCTAAGTGGGATTGAAGCATCCACACTGGGGCCTTCCTTTTTGTTAAGCTTCTTTTTGTGTCTCTGGTGTGTGTTATGCATATTCTGTATTTTGGCTGATATCCACTTCTCAGTGAGTACATACCATGCATGTCCTTTTGGGTCTGGGTTACTTCACTCAGGATGATATTTTCTAGTCCCATCCGTTTGCCTGAAAAAACTCATGATGTTCTTGTTTTTAATAGCTGAATAGTATTCCATTGTGTTGATATTCCACATTTACTGTATCCATTGGTTGAGGGACACCAGGGTTGTTTCCAGTTTTTGTTGTTCATTACGAATCGGGCTAAGCCTTATATTTTAAATAAATGCAATGCAACTCTATCTAGGGCTAAAGTAGAATAACTTACGGAGTACAGAACTGACAACACATGGTTTTAGTTATTTGCAGTTAGCTTATGGAAGGACTATCTCTTCTGAAAGGCAGGATGGAACTCAAGACAGATATGGTGGAAATACTATACATTTAGTTGCATGGAAACATCCACATGCAAATCTGTGAATGGCTAGTCAACAAACCAGCACTCCTGACTTATTTCTGCCTTTGATAATGTACATTTTTAAATCACACTAGTTTGATATAACCTGGTACTAGTCTACTACTATGTAAACCGAAATTTAAATTAGTATTTTTAATGGCAGAGCGGTGTTCATTTGAATTCAGTGATGATACACTTTAGATCTCGAGCCCTAGATAGAATCAATGCAGAACCATTTTCAGAGTCCAAAGTGTGATCTAATATATGACCACTAGATGGCAATCTATATCGATGAATTCTGTAGTTTTTCTTGCTCAAGTTATAGGGTGGACTAATTTTCATGCACTAAAATATTTTAAGACAAATTGAGTGACTTACATTAGTTGAAGTACATAAAGAAACTTTTCAAATACTTTTGAAATAGGGTTTTTTCCTTGAATTTGCATTTTAAATAATTTGTTGGAGTTTTTACTCTGTTAATATTTTGGGTTACAGCTAAGTAGCCAGTATTTCTAGCACGAAACTGTCAGTGTTCTGTGTGGGAGATGACATGGTTCTTGCAAGAAAATAATAATTTTAGGTTTCAGACATATGTGGGAAAATGTATTAGCAGCAGTATTTACAAGGTTGGACTGATTAATGGCAAAATCCCACCCCACAAGCCCCAAGGGACATTTCCCTGGTCCAGAAAATAGTATGGAGATACCTTGTTTTCTTCCAGGGGAAGGTTGTGGGATTCCCAAATGGAGATCTTGTAGTGCAGCATTTTCTTATGAGCATTCCCTAGGGGAAAAGCTTGCTGGTTATTATTTATAAGCCAGTGTTGTATAGTAGCTTCTCTCCACTGAAACATTCTATCCTGCAGAAGCTCTTAAGCAGGAAGCTAAAAAGCTCAAACTAGCTTCAGGAAGTTCCTGAAACTGGCCAGATTCACTAGGTTCCTTCTTGCCAGAATTAGTAATAAAAGCCAAGGGTCCCTCTCAGATGAAGTGAAGCTGAGCTTCAAAGAAGACACCAGTCCAGCTGCCTGGGAAAGGCTTTGAATAGAGTTACTTGGACAGGGAACTCTTCAACCCGTTGAGCTGCCTGAAGGCTGTGCAGTGTGTTCCAGGCTCCCAGGTTTTATGAGCTGTCACCCATGCTAGGGTGGGCTTTGGTGATGCAGCTGTCTCTGAGTCATTTGTGCTCCTGTAAGTAACCCCTCAACCATATTCCTGTCAGTAACTCCAACAGAACTCATTGGCTTACTAAGTTGGACTTTGGTGGTATCCATACTTTGGTCTGTCTTGGGAGTAAGTAGATGTGTATATTTTGTTTCCATAGGAAACCCAACACCAAGGTGAGAAATACCAGGTATCATGAGTGTAGATAAGTATGAAAATAGGAAACCCAACAATGTAGCCTCAATTTAACCAAAACACTAGCAGTCAACTCTTGAACATTAGTGTCCCAATCCTAAAAGGATTTTGAAAGTCACAGATTGCCGATTTAATACTATGGAATGTACTTAACACTGGGTAGATCATTAATGGAGCCTTGAGGTAAATTACATCCTGTTCGCAAGAGATACCTGGAAATGAGCCAACGTCCATGAGCCAGACTGAGTTGCTACAAACAGGAACAAACAAAAAAAGCCAGCTCAGGGCTGTCACAGGTACATCTTCCACATCTCTGTGGAAGACTATTTCTACTGCAGGTTTATGTGCAGATTAATAAGCTTGTGAGACTAGAAGCTGAAACAGCACAGAAGACAGATTCTGCCACAACATTTGTTTTTACCAGAATACATAGAGAAATCTCTTGGAGAGCATATACGGGTGCAATTAAACACCACACCCACGTTGTCCATGAGTAGACGTGATACTGGTACTATGTCTTGGGCAGAAAAGGATTCAAATCTGATGAATCACTTGGGCTGGTTGGTTTTAAATTAAGCAATCAGATTTGATTTATTGCTCTTTGCTGCCATCCTGTGGATATTTGAGATATGAATAAAATAGAGGAATTCAGTGCTGAATAAATGACTGGAGCTCTCTGCTTGCGGAGTAACGCAACAACAAACATCTGAGTTGGGCACACACCTCCTGTCTGCAGAAAAATGGACTTACGTGGCATTCTTTCATTCTCTCCATCTTTCACTCCTTGAGGACATGGGCCTACTTTAAAATGGTCCTTGCATAATGCACGGAGGAGAAAATTCTCAGGAGGATTTACAAATCCCGACAAATGATGGTCTCTTATTCTTAAATATTTCTGCTGGGGTGGGGTATCTATTTCTACCTTCATTTTCATCTGATCGGGAGAACTCATTCCTTTCTAAATAGTCTTTCTAAATTAGGCTTTGAAAAATATCTGTCATACCGAAGCGGCAATGAGAGTGCAAAGCTGATGGGTAAAGAGCTGGGCTGATTTATTTTGGAATGTCACTACTTCAGGCTTTATCTTCCTTTTATATCTTAATGAAACATGCCGCTATTATGCAAGCACTCTTGCTGTTTCGGCAGAATAATATGCCTTTCGGTGGAAGGAAAGTCTCTTTTAGGCAAAGCAATGTAAAAATATGTTCCTTACACACAGAAGATATTGAATTATCTTCCAAATGAAGAGGAACTTTGAATCACCCACTTTTAATGTCAAACAAACTCCTTGCTCTTGCCTAGTTGTATTTAATGAAAAAATCGTTTAAGGTGTCAGGAATTAATATAAACAATATTAGTGTTTACTGTTGCAGTGTTGAGTCAAACAAAATCATTAATCAGTACCTCCTTGTCAGGAAATGTTCTATTAACACTTCTATTTTGTGTCAAAAGATCTGATGAGCTTTAATATACACAAAAAACATCATAGAAGAAAATTAAGGTCCAACTCTCTTCCTTCCTTTTTTTCTTTCTTTTTTTCCTTCCTTTTCGTCTTTCTTTCTTTCTTTCTTTCTTTCTTTCTTTCTTTCTTTCTTCTTTTGAAGGAGTTTCACTACGTAGCACTGGCTAGATTTCCTAGAACTGACTATGTTGACAGGCCGATCTTAAAGTCATAAAGATCCATCTACCTCTGCCTTCCAAGTGCTGAGATTAAAGGTGTGTACTACATTTGGCTATGATCCAGCACTATTATGTTTAGTTACTCATTCATAACAGCCTTTGCTGTTGCATTTCAGAAAATATTGTTCTTTTCTTATTAAATACTTATTGTGCCACTTTAACATTAAAACTATGGGTTTCTCTAATCAAAAGAATCATCACAATGTTAATTTAGGAGAGCTCTGCATCTTCTACTTACTTCCTAGGTGATGATACCACTGTTTCAAAACTTTAGTGAGAAAGAATATTCAACTTAGCCAGTCTCTTGTCTTTGCAAAGCAGCATGAACTCAGTAAACTTCCCACTATATGCCACCCTTTATCAATTTTAAGAGCACAGTCACAATCATTATTTCATATTATAGTTTCCTTCTGTAGGCAGAAGAATTGTATGCATAACAAATCAATAGAAAATAAAAGAGGTAAACAACAGCTTGCTAAATAAATAACGTAAAGTGTTCTCCATCAGAGCCTCAGTAATTACTCAGTGGAACAGGCTGCCCTTAATAAAACAATTAATTAATTTTTCTCAATGAATTATGCAAGCCAATATTTTCCTTCATTAATGTTTTGTTGAAATCATTAGGTTTTATTAATGAATAACAAAGAAGGAATTGGGCCTTTCTTCTAACTGATATATATTAATGTGCTTAACTCAAACAAAATGTGCTTCCAGTATGTAATGAAATTTGAATCAATCAAGTCAATTTGCTAGTCAAATGTCCTTTTGGAGCTCAGCTGCTCAATGGGGATGATTGTCTGTAAAAAGCAGCCAGAATGTGGTCCAAAGAAGCCATGGCTGTGCCAAGTATTGCACCCGTTCTTTACTACAGTATCTCTGATTTTCTAAAGTAGGCAACCAGTGCCTTGTGCAGAACTCTATTATCTGATCTAATTAGGACTATAGCTTAACATTCAGCAATACAAAATTAATCACCATTAACTCATGTGCCAGTTTTCTCCCCAAAGAGAAAAAAAATGCAGAGAAAGCCATGGTTATTTTAGACCTTTATGAGCCTGAACATAAGCAGTAATTTCTATGCCAATGTCAAAAGATATATGGTTACAGTTATTGAGAATGTCTGAGGAAGGACCGTAGAAACCACATCCGCACATCATTGAGAACGTGAAAAATAACACAAGGTTATTTCTGACTTATTTGATATAGTACAACACACTATTGGTGCCAAAGGCAGGATTTTATTTTTTTCAAATAACTAGTCTGCATCCTATTGTGTATATTTTTAAACTCTTTCATTCATCAATGAACATTTGGTTGAATCCATGTCTTGGCTAGTGGACATACTGTTGCAGAAAAATACAGTTGTATGGGTCTAGGTGTCTATCTGATGTAATTTCTTTATTTCTTTAATTTATCTGTCTATCATCAGTGTAATAGTGGGGTTGTTGAATTATATGGTAGTTCTATGTGCAGTTATTGTGTGCAATCTCTTCATTGTTTTCCATCACAACTGAATTAATGTGCCTTCCTAGTAGTAGCAGAGTTTGAGAGTTCTCTGCTTCTCCATGATGGTAATAGGTGTCATTTCTTTGTCTTCTTGATAACAGTCGTTTGAACTGATGGGGAAAGATCTCATTATAATTTCACATTTTCCTGACAACGATGGGGAGGAGTTTGTGTAGTTGATCAATCTTTGCATTTCTTTTACTTTGTTTTCCATTTTCGTGTGTGTGTGTGTGTGTGTGTGTGCATGTGCACTGTACACACATGTGTATGAATTGTTTTACATGTGTGTAGGCACATATATACATATGAAGGTCTAAGATTAATGTCAGGAGTCATTCTATATTGCTCTTCTATCTTATTCAAAGAGGCAGAATCTATTGAACATAGAACTTGCAAACATGGCTAGTTTTGCTAGCTGGCTTCTTGTTCTGGGAATTCCCAGTCTTTTCCTTCTGAAGCCAGAATTTCAGGCAGGCTGTTTGTTGCACCAAACTGGCATTTATGTGACTTCTGGAAATTTTAACTCTAGTCTGCACACCACTGAGCTGTGTCTTATACATCCCCGTGTACATCTTTGGAGAAAACTTTGTTCAGATATTTTGCCTAGTATTTCATCAGGTTACTTGATCTTTGATATAATTTTGGCTGATAGTTTTTCATATCTAGATATCTTGATTTTAGATGAAAGGACCCAAAGCAATCACATCTGGATATTAACTCCGGTTTGCACAAATGTCCTTGTATTCTCTGGAGTGACTCCTGACTCTGTTGATTTTTTTTTTTTTTTTTTGCTGTCTCCAAACTTTTATTAGTTTTTATTTTTAAAATTGCATTTTTTCATTGTTTGTGTGTGTATACCATGATGCTCATGTGGAGGTTAAAGGACATGTGGGAAGTCAGTTCTTTTACACCATCACATGGGCCCTGGGTATTGAACTCAGGTCAGCAGGCTTGGTAGAAAGCTCCTTCATCCACTGAACAATCTTGCTGATCCATATGCCAAAGCTTCTTACTTTTGTACCAGCCCACATGTCTGGCTTTGTATTTACTGCCTGTGCTATGGAATTCCTTGTGTCCCATTGTCTGCAAATATTTTGCATTAGCATTTAGCTCCTTGGTCTGCAGGGGTGACTGCTGTGCCTCTGACATTTTCTCACTTGTCTCTGTTCTTCAGGAAGACACTTAAACATTTCTTTGCATTGTGACTTTCTACTCACCAGTTTTATAGTCCTGTAGTGACACATCATTAATTTTTAATGATGAAAAACCACACATAGGATGATGGTGGATCAAACTCAACACTGTACATATGAAAGAACAACGAATGCTCGGAGGTTCATTTAGGAATGCTTGAACAGTTGGAGTTTAGTTCTGCTTGTGTTATGACATTTAGATTGACAAGCCATCTGGATAGACGAGTTCTGTGAGTTAACCACATGTGTCCAACCATTTACCTTTGCAGCATCCAAAGGCTGAATTTTTATGAAGATAATTAGTTTCCTGCCTGACTGTAAGAATAGAGGATGATATTACCAATGGAAAGTGGCACTCAGGTGAAATTAGCCATCATTCTCTTCATTGCAAAGAGTCCCAGTTTGAAGTTGGTTTTTGAAAGTTAGACAGTTTCTGGACTAATTCTTATTTCTCTTTCCTGTTAGCTAGATACAGTTGGACAAGTCATGAAACCTCAATGTACAAGTTGTAAATTGCACATTATAAAGATTTTGATTGTGTCTGTTTTCTGGAGTTGAGGTGAGACAGAGGCAATACAAATATCATCAGACATAAAGTGACAATCAAATAAACAATGGGCATCATGTGGCATGCATGTTTTATGTCTCCCACATTCTGCCGCCTATAGTCTTAATATATAAGAATTTTGGGTAACTAATTATTAAATAAGTATTACAAAGTACCTTTACATTGTATCGCTTCTTCTTTTTAATATATATTTCAATTTTGAGTCTTCTTGTGTATATCCCTTAGAATGTCCATCAGTAAATGTGCGATGTCTCCATCAGATTGGATGTTTGGAGCAGAAGCAATATTCAGGAAAACCTTAGACAAGTCGCTAGATACTTTTTTTTTTTAGCATATTTTTAAAAAAAATCAGAAGTTTTTACTTTGTTTTTTCTTTTTATTACCATGGGATCAAATTTTTCTTCTATAGATGAGGACAATGAAGATTAGGAATCTGCTGAAAGTTTGCTCAAATAACAAAAGAAAAAAGTAGGATTTGGACCAAGCGTTATGTAACTCCTAAGGAGCCACTTTCACTTCCGCCCTCTACTATTGCCTCGTAAACAAAAGTTATGACTGAACGTCATTGAAGTGAGTGGCACACATGTAGCACCTTAATAGCTTTCCATTGCCATCTTAGACAGGAAATTGTCTTAGGACAAATATTCTCCTAGTCGTTTGATGCAGACCAATTTGCATAGTTAGATATTTAGATATTGTTCTAGTAAATGACAAAGGGCCAGAAGTTACACATGGGTCTCTTTTTAAACACATTTAGGAAACAGGTAAATGAGACTAGAAAGATGGCTCAGTGGTTGAGAACACTTGCTCTTGTACAGGACTTGAATTCAATTCCCAGCTCATTTATTGGTTGACTCACAACCTTAATGCTATCTTAGAGGGATTTGATCCTTTCTTCTGACCTCCATGAGCACCTGCATGCTTGTACTCATATAGAAAGACACATGTATGTATATGTGCATATACACACACTCTATACAAATGCAAAATTAAGACATAACACAGGAATGGATACAGAAAAGGTGGCACATTTACACAATGGAATACTACTCAGCTGTTAAAAACAATAACTTCATGAAATTCGCAGGCAAATGGATGGAACTTGAAAATATCATCCTGAGTGAGGTAACTCAGTCACAAAAGAACAAACACAGTATGTACTCACTGAAAAGAGGACATTAGCCCAAAAGTTCGGAATACTCAAGATTCAATTCACAGACCATATGAAGCCTAAGAGGAAGGAAGACCAAAATGCAAATGCTTCAGTGTTTCTTAGAAGGATGAACAAAATACTCACAGGGGGAAATATTAAGACAAAGTGTGGAGCAGAGACTCAAGGAAAGGCCATCCAGAGACTGCCCCACATGAGGATACATCCCATTTATAGCCACCAAACCCGGACGTTCTTGTGGATGTTGGGAAGTGCTTCCTGGTGGAAGCATGATAAGCTGTCTCCAGAGAGGCTCAGCAAATACAGAGGCAGATGCTCACAGCCAACCATTGGACTGAGCATGGGGTCCAGGATGGAGGAGTTGGAGAAGGGACTGAAGGAGCTTAGGGGGTTTGCAGTCCCATGGAGGGAGCAACAGTGTCAACTTGCCAGACCACCTAGAGCTCCCAGAGACTGGACAACCAACCAAAGAATACACATGGAGGGACCCATGGCGCTGGCCACATATGTGGCTGAGGAGGGTTTTGTTAGCCATCAGGGGGAGAAGAGGCCCTTGGGCCTGAGGGCGTTCGATGCCCCAGTGTAGGGGAATGCTAGGGAGGGAAGATGGGTGTGGGTGGGTGGGTGGAGGAGCACTCTCATACAGGCAGGGGGAGGGGTAATGGAATAGGGGGTTTCCAAAGAGAGAAACACTTGAAATGTATATAAAGTAATTATCCAAAAAGAAAAAAAATCCTGAAATAAATATGATTTAAAAGTTTTCATCATAGATGATATTATAATGTAAATACCAGTTCTCTACTGTACTAAGTATATTAGATGTTTCTTGCCCCAGTTTGTAGATTGATAGAATAAGATGCAAAAGCAAATTATTAAAAAGCAAGTGCATATCACAGTGTAGAAATGTTCCATATACAGCAGACCAAAAGCTGGAATGGTCCATTGTGGTATGTGGGTTCAGGAAAGATGCAACACAACTGATATTTTGACTATACATATAAGAATAAATCTTCGTCCTGAGGACCAGGGATACCTTTACAGAGCTACAGGAAGTGAACAACAAAGACAAAGGCACAAAACGTTCTTGTCCATTTGATGAAGTGTAGATAATTCAGTTTGATAGAGATGTAGAAGGGTGCAGGGAAATAGGGATTGTGGTGAGCAGTGGCTTTGGCTAAAGACTCGGGGCACAAAGGATGAAGATCTGTATAGATCTTGTTTCTCTGTATGGGCTTACATAGGGGTCAACAATAACCATCAAAGGATTCTAAACAGAAATGTAAACAAGGAGAATTGGAGATAGCTGACCAAGACAGTTGGTTACTTTTACATTTTTAGTTTTCTACTGTTGTGTTAAAACATCACAATCAGGGCAATTTCTAACTGGAAGTCGTTCAGGCTATGGAAGACTCCCCCCCCCCCCCCCCCAGTGCTGCACTTGCACCAGCAAGCCAGCACATCCTAAACTGTGCCAAAGAGTGTCACCAACCGGGAGCAAGCGTTCAAATATCTGAGCCTGTGGGGGACATTCTCATTCAGGCCACTATAAGGGGACTACTGTAGTAAACTAAGTTCAAGGGTGGGCGTGGCTGAGGTGAGCGGTTTCCAGGGATGACTGCATACCAAAACATTGTGTGGAATCTTCAAAATGATGGATTCCTAGGGTTCAGAATTAAGTCAGAATTTTCAGTGCTATACTCTGATATTCTAAAGTTGATTTTCTTCCTTGAATATATAATAAAGTTCATTTTTAGAAATAGGTGCATGATGTACACCAGCCTTCTCAGTCTTTTCAATCACATCCTATGGGCTTATATACTAGGTTCTTAGTGTTAGTCTGTTTTTCATTCCAAGTGTGTGTGTGTGTGTGTGTGTGTGTGTGTGTGTGTGTGTGTGTCTGACTGTCTGTATTCCATATCTGGAAGTCAAGAGATAACTGTGGTATTATCCCTTAAACATCTACCGTCTTCTGTTTGAGACAGGGTCTCTCATTAGCCTAGACCCTTTTCACATGATACAGGTTAGCTGGTCCACGAGCTTCAATGGTCCTGTATCTCTTTCCAATATCAGGCAGAAAACAGTGTGCCTGGCTTATTACATAGGTTCTGATGTTCAAACTCAGGTTGTCACATTTGCAAGGCAATAACTTAGTTTACTGATCACGCTTCCCAGTTCTTCAGCATTCTTCAGTTATTCTTATGTACTGTTAGTGAGGCATAGGAAACATTACCCCAAAATACAACTTAACATATAAATCTACCAGCAAACATTTTACTAACTGAGCTACAGCCCCAGCCCATCAGCTTTAAGAGATTACCTCAGAGTCTCATAAGACCTAATTCCTAAATCTATCTCTAAGAGGTTATGGTTCTAATAACTTAAACACCCCTCACTAGCTCTAAGGTCTGGAAACCAAGATCCGAGGACCTGGCTTCTGATCTCAAAACCCTTAGGGAGAAACTCTGAATCCCCTGAACACAGAGTTGACTCAGATTGAATAGTGTTGCTGCAGCACTAGATGACAATTTGACAAAAGAGATGCAACCTATCTGATTTGTAGGTGTGTTGATTGTGTTTTAGGACATTGATACACACTGGTGTAGCCTGGTGATAGAGACAGCATCCAGACTCAAAGTGTGTCATAACTGATTAAAGAACACCAGCAGGTCTTAAAAAGCAAGAATCATGTTTTAAACGAGAATGTTCATTTTCTGTGATCAGAATGGAAGGGGAGGAAGGCTGCAATTGGTTATAAAAACCTGGAGACGTCCTTAGTTGACGACCAGAGGGCTTGAGGTAGGATGGTCAGAAGGTATGCCCAGTTTGGAGATGGAACTAGACAAACTGACAGCAGGAAAGCTGTGCTTGTTAATTTTTTATGTGTCCATTTCAGTGGTTGCAAGGTGCCTACATTCTGTTTCAATGTGATTCCTGGTGCAGAGTGTGTTTGTACAAGATTGCAATATATTTGTTAGTCTGAAGCAGATGGCACTCTGTAATGCTGGGTGGCTCTCATCCAGTCTGTGAAAGGTCAAATAGAAGCAAAGCCCTTCTCAGTGAAGAGGGGCTTCTTCCTGCCCAACAGTCTTCAGACTCAATCCCAGATGTGAACTCTGCTGGGGTTGGCTTGCTGATCACCATAGTGGAACTAAACCATCCATTCTTCTGTATTTCCAGCTTGCCAAGTCAGCCATAGACTGGAATTTCCTGGCTTCCATTGACATTTGTGAAGTAACTCCTTGTAATAAATTACATGTATTCCGGATGTTTCAGAGATAAACAAGCAATAAGCAACAAGAGCTGTACACAGTCAGCCCTCTGCATCTGGCGGTTTTATAACCATGGATTGAATGCACTATGGATCAAAAATGTTCATGAAAACTTTGAGTCTATGTTGAGCATATGTATATTGCACATACTTTTTTTAGTTGTTGTTACTCTGTAGACATTACAAGTGTCATTTACGTTTTAATGTTTATTATAAATTAGTGAGAAATGTTCAAAAGCAATAGAAATGTGAAGTGGAAGCTTAAGGGTTCTTTGGAAAATCGGTTAGGTGGTGTTTTGCTGGGGCAAACACATGAGGGAACGTTTTGTTAAAGTGGACACGGGTGTGAAAGGCTAAGGCTGAATTGTGAAGGAAAGTTTTGCTGAAGCAGACACAGGAGAGAGGATGTTCTGCAAAAGCAAGCACTTGAAAGGACACATGATGAAGGAGTCTTTGCTAACAACATGCATATATTGGTATGCCTTATTGCATAGTTGAGCTGCATTTGTTGGGACTCCATACAGAGAAACGCACCAAAAGACTTGTGGTTTTGTACTGCCGTTTCTTGCTGCTTCCATGGACTTGGTCTGATTGGATGCTGAGGCAAAGCACATGGAGGGCATGTGATGTTTAGAGGGCACAGAGAGTCCTGCACAGAGTGACGGAGGGAGAGAGAGAGAGTTTGGCTTGCTGGTGCAGCTAGCTGTGCAACACTGTAGTCTGGTTGTCTCTGCTAGGTAGTGCCACCTCTGCTGATTCATGTTTGCTATCCCAATTCTATAGAACTGAACTGCTGGTGTATCCATGAGGTGTTTGCAAATGGACTGAGCTGCTGCTGTCTGATAACCTGTGAAGTGAACTGCCAATTTCCAGACAACACAGATGGGAGTTGCTCCAAAGAATCGTTCTAAACAGGCCCACATTCTGTATCCTTTCTTTTTCACTACGTCTGGTGGGTGGTGGGCTACAAGGGAGGCTAAAGCACTTAAGAACCATTATTAAAAAAATTATAGTTACAGAAATGTGTACAGGAGATATGCGGCCATTATGCTCTTTAACTAAAAAGAGATGAGCAATGGTTTTGATATCTGTGAGTGGCTTAGAACTAACTTAAGAATACAGAGAGAGACTATTTACACACATTATGCGTTATGTTTCATTTCCGCCAGGGTCCTAATGCAAGTAGTAATCTAGAACAAAGTGATTAGCATGCATTGTTCACATTTGCTCTCTCCATTGACCTAATTCATAATGAATCTCTGAATGTTCAGTTTCACTGGATATACAGCTTAGTGGAATTACAAAGCTCATTTAGTTGGGTTTAGGATAACACCCAGGACCTCCTCCTGTAAGGAGACTTGAGCCCCATGTATCTTCTGAAATCGTAAGGCTTCCACAGTGGTTCATTGGATTGACTTATTTGCCACCACAGAGAAAGTTGAATTTTATAGACGTGAAGATGATGTTGTGTACTGTGTTATTAATTTTTATGTGACCAATGACTACCAAGATTCAACAAGAGAGTAAAACTAATTATCCGAAGATGTGTGTTGGGGATCTGCATACCTGTGACTTTTATACACTCAGCCACCTGAAGCTTTTCAGCTCTGGCTGTATCTCACTCAGTCTAGCTTTAAAAAAATAAACACAACTCAGACTATTTTTTTCTTTTTTTAAAAAAAAAACTTTCTACATCCCAGCTTCCATTTGAGATCTATCTTCATATACTGTCTACATTGTTAAATTGTCTGAATATGCAAAGCAGTCAGGCAGTATACAAATTAAGCCACAAAGTCACTGGGTTTCAAACACTAAATATTCACAGCTCAATTACATTATTTACTGGGATGCTTGTCTTCTCTGTTGAAATCTCTGCATATTTATAGCTACTTCACACTAACCTTTGGAAAATATCCTGATGTGAAGATAAAAAGCCACATTTGTTTTTAGAAGGCAGGTTAAAGTTATGGTTCTAGGTATTTAAAAATGAATAAAAAGTCAATTATCTTCAAATTTTCCAACAAGATGATTTGGCATCGAAAATAGAGAGCTGATTACAAACTGCCTGATTATGCTTTTGTTTCTAAAAAAGAATATTCAAAGAAAATGTGATCCAAGTTACAATCTAATCTGTTTTCCTTTCCATTTTGTAGGGTTATAGATGGAACCTGTTTCCCAAATTCAGCACTTTCACTAGCTGCTTAAAATTCAGCCAGAAAATCCCAAGGGTCACTGGATAACTTTTCTCCACTCAACTTTTGTAGCTTCATTTCCCTTCAGCAGTGGAGGGATAAAAACAGCTTTCAGAGCAGGGTACTTTCAATCTTTCCATGGTAAAAATAACATTTTTTAAATTGTAGGAAAACGATGTGCTATTAAGCTGATAGAGTGTGTGTGTGTGTGTGTGTGTGTGTGTGCGCGATGTGATGTATCTTTGTGTATGTGTGTGTGGTGTATCTTTTTGTGTGTGTGTGTGTGTGAGTGTGTGTGTGTGTGTATGTGTATGTGTGTGTCTATGTGGAGAAGTGTGAGGATGCACATGGATCCTCCTGAAGCTGGATTCACAGGTGGTTGTGAATGTCATGTGGTTACCCAACATGAGTTCTAGAAATTGAACTTGGAGTTCTCTGCAAGAGTAGTATATGGTTTTAACCTCTCAACCATCTCTCCAGCCCCTCACAAACTACTTTTAAAATATACATTTATAAGTAATAAACATTTAAGCTTGAAGATGTCAGCCTCATGTCTCATAAGGGTTTAGCCTCCTTTTCTAGGTAGGTCCAGGGCCCATGCTTTGCAATTCTGCACTTCACTAATTCTCTTATACTACGTGGGATTGACTCCACTGTACATGTTTCTTATTGCTGCTAGAACAAATCATTACAAAAACAACCAATGAAAAGAACACATTAATTGCTTTATAGAACAGAATCCTGACTTGGTTCTTACTTGCTTAAAACCAAAGGCTGAATCCATTCAATAAGCTGCAGGGGAAAGTCTGTTTTTGTTTCTTTGTTTGTTTCTGCCTTTGCCAGCTTTTATAGGTGGCCAGAGTTATCTGTTCCAGTGTTCTTTATCTTTTTTGATCTAAACCCATGTCTCCCTTCTCAAGGACTGTTTCAATTACATTGCACCCAACCAAATATTTCTGTGAAGCTCCTTGTCTCAGGGCTTGTAATTTAATCACATCTGTATTGTTCTTCTTGCCCTATGTAGTGGTGTGAATGAGAGTCGCTGTCATAGGCTCAAATGTTTGAAAGCTTATTCCCCAGGTTGTGGAACTGTTTGGGAATGATGAGGAGGTGTGGCCTTGTTGGCAGAGATGTATTACTGGGGTTGGGTTTTGATGTTTCAAAAGCCTAGACCAGGACCAGTTTCTCTATCCCCAAATCCCTGCTTGCCACTGATCAGGATGTAAAACTCTCAGCTACTTTCTAGTACTATGCCTGTCTGTGGATCACCATGCTCCCAGCCATGGTGATAATGGAATAGCCCCTGAACAGTAAGCAAGCCCCCAATTAGATGCTTTCTTCTGTAAGTTGCCTTGGTCATGGTGTCTCCTCATAGCAATAGGCCAGTAACTAAGACACTATGAAAAGTCACATCTTAGGTTCTGAGGGACAAGGTGGGCATTCTTGGTGATAGATAGTCTAGTCTCTATATTGCCTACAACATTTATGTAGAAATAGTAAAATAAGGTATTTAGAATGTTTCTTAGGTAAAAACTGATAACTCTAGGTAAGGAAGAAATGCATCGTATTGATAGAAAGATGCAATTTAGTCTGCATTCTTTTTAACAGTGAATGCTTGAGTAAACATGGCCATACAACTCAGAAGCTGCAGGTTGTGTACATTGTCTAGGAGGAATGTAGATCTCTACTCTTCAAGGCTTCTGATAGACACAGACTCCTCCACTTTCTTATATGGAAAACACCATCCAGATAGCATATCTTCACTGGTTCACAATCACCAGACTGAGGGACAGCATCACAGTCTTGTGATAATTTTATCATGTTACTTAAAAACACGTGATTCAAAATAACTCCCACATAAAAACTATGCATTCGTTACTATGTCAGAATTGTTTGGAAACATATGTTGAAGATAGAGCAAGAAAAATTTTGTGGTTTAGAGTTTATATATATATATATATATATATATATATATATGAAATGGTTTCTATACTTTTTGATATACTAAAATATATTCAGAATATTTTGATGACATTTAACGTATTAGAAAATATTTATGAGATTGATACAAACCATGAATTGGAGGGAGTTTTGTTTATTTTACCTAAATGTAAATCTAATTCAGTCAGTATAATATACCCTTAGAAAGACATATTAACTTCTCTGTGAATGGAATGCCTCAAAACACAAAGGTTGCAATATCTCCTCTGATTTTAATTTTATAGACTATATTCCTGTCTTTTATTTCATGGTCCAGAATAGTACTATAGTTCACAAATATTATCCTTGAGAGTATTCATTGGTTTCATTGCCTTGCCCCCTTTGTGATTTTCTCCCCTCCCTTCCTCTTCTCCTTCCTCTTCCAACTTTCCCTTTTACGACATGGCATGTTACGGTGTCAAAAGCACATTTAGGATATCTTTATGTCTTTGCCTAAGATTAAAATGACACTAACTTCCTCTGTAGATTATCATGAGAAGCTTTCCCCCACTCTCCCTGTAATTGGGCAAAGGTGTTTTCCTTCCCATTTGTGGCACCAGGCACTTTACTGGTTAGGCTCATGAAGAGAGAGAATGTGTATTTTGTCACAGAGTGTAGTGTCAAACAATGAAAGAAGTGTTTCCACAGACTAGACACACAACAGCGCTGGGAAGGACTGCTTGGCTCTTGTGCTCTGAGGCCAAGGAGAAGACTGACTACAAAAGACAAGGGAGAAAAAGAGAAATGAAGAATTTCAGGGCTCAAGGTTTGAGAAAAGCAAGAGGCAGGTTGGGTGATCAGGTCAGTGGCTGGGGGTAGGCTGCAAAAATTCTGTGTCTAAGGATATGTGACCAAATCTATTACCAGAGACTTCCTGAGTATGGTTTAGGACCAAGCCAACTGCACTCCTGAGTAGCCAATTTGACATCTTGTTATATTTTCAATTTTGCTTAATAGGAAATTAAACCACTTGTCTTTATTTTGTGATATTGTACCTTAAAGCAGCTACAGAAGCAATAAAATCACAGAGTTGTATTTCAAAGAACAGATGCTATCTTTAATTGTGGGTCAGGAATCATGTGGTCTGTCAGATAACACAAAAGTACTATTGTGATGTTTTCTTTTTCAAGGCTGACAACCTGACCCCTTCCTATGACAGAGCTATGTGGAAGCCAATGGCTGGATTCTGGTTTTCTACATCTTAGACTGTCTCCTAAGATGTGGAGTCATCTGTTTGTCATTAGCTGTATTTTCTCTGAGGAAACAATTATTTTTAGGAGAAATGAAAGTTGTGAACTTGAGCTTCGAATATTTCAGAATTTAGGGTGATAGTGTTTGCTTGAACTTTTATTAGACTGGTGATATTTTTTTTTGTAATTATTTCATCTCTTAAATTTCATTATTCCTTGCAATAAGGCATGCAGTTCCATAATGACTGTGACTATGTACTGCTCACTTGCTTCTGTGTTTGCCTCCTCAATAGGCTGAACATTCACGGAAACAAGGGCCAGAATTTCAGTACAATCTTTATAAGGAATTATAAAAAATTAAGTAATTAAATCCCATCTTTTGATATCTCAGAATGTTAAGTTTACAAATAAACTATCTTGAATTGAGTTGTGACCCCCTATATATGTTGACCTGCTCTCCAATGCATTATGTTGTGCCTTTATTTGGGATTTAGGGTCTCTGCAAATATAAATGCTTAAGGTGAGACCTTACTGGAAAGTAGTGGGATCCTGATCTGAACTGGCTAGTCTTTTATACAGAAATGGCTTTAAATGGGTAGCCACCCACAAAGAGAACTTTAAATACCAAGGGAGGCAGTGCTGCTAGTGGCTTCCAAGCCAAGGGGCTCCAAAGATTGCTAGCAAGTACCAGAAGCTAAGAAGAGGCAAGTAAGGGTTATTTCTAAAGGTGGCTCTGCCTCAGTCTTCCAGCCTCCAGAATTGTATGACTCTCTGTTGTGTAAAGCTTTTCTGATGGTGACTCACAGAATATTTCCAAGTTAGAAGCCTAACAAAGTCTTGAAGAATAACTATCATTTTTATTATATTAGGATGTCTTAGAGATCGGTTTGCTGTGCATGTCTCTAAGCAAGACTGGTGGCTTGTGTTTGTTATACTTCCTTCTGTAGATACTAGTTTATTTGGTTATAGGCAGTAGGTGATGGCTGTGGTTTTCATAGCTTTTTCATACACTGAGATAAAGCAAGCAGGCTGGGAAGATGGTTCACTTGGTAAAGTGCTTGTTGTACATACATGAGGATCTGTGTTAGATTTCAAGAGACAGTGTAAAAATGATGGGTAAGTTGTCCTGAATTTATAATCTCAGCATTGGGAGGCATCTTAGGTCTCACTGGCCAGGAAGGCTAATGTACTTGGTAAACTATAGGCTAATGAGAGACTTAATCTCAAAACAACAAAGTGAATGTTAACTGTGTTATGACATCTGTGGTTGACTACTGGGTTCAGATGAATGTACACATGTTCATCTGCACTCTACTATATGTGTATACATGTATGTACATGCACAGGGCACACATGTCCATCTGCACTCCACTATGTGTGTATACATGTATATACATGCACAGGCACAGTTTAAAATGTGCTCTTTGGCTTTAAGTTCCCCAAATATAGTGCTGAAAAATAGAAATGTTTCTTAGGCACTTGTTTGTGGTCCTCCGTACCCTTGAGTAAAAACTGTGAACCTAGATGTGGTACATGCAGTGATTCAGACATGGAGTCTTCATAGTAACCTTGTGTAAGTGTATTCTGAGCTTTACACATGGCAACATCCCTCACATTCCCCAGATCACCAAATCCCTTTGTAATAAATAATTTCTTTATGTTTTTTTTTAAAGCTATAGCTTCAAGTAGGATCTCATACATGGTGGGTAATTAGGCTACATGCCCGACAGACAGGAAATAATCTGGTTCCATTTCCTTTAGTGTTTGACTTCTGATAACTTTTAAGTTCCATCCTTCTTTTCTCCTGTTTATGTATCAACCAGTGGCTTAAAAGGAAATAAAAGTCTTGGTTCCTTCGTATTTTTGGTTCTTGTGGAAAGATGAAACCATGCCAGTCTCTAATCTGTATATGGATCTGTCCCTTGTTCCTACTTCACTTCATACCCACAATAAAACCTAAACCTGGTCTGTTTTCTTTGTCTTATCAAGATATTTCAAGCTAGTGTATGTGAAGGCTTTGGATGGATTTTATACTCTCTGGAAGTCTTCCTGGTATGTGTGACATCACCCTTGTTACTCTGACTAACTTTTAAACTCAGGCCTATCCAACTGCTTCTTGGTTTAAGAAATAAGACTCATGCTCCCAGGAGGCTCCATCCAACCATAGGACAGACTTATGATAGGCATCACAATGCCTTGATTCTCCTACTTCTGGGGCCAGTTGCATTCTTTAGCTCATAGCTCCTGCTTCCATTTTTATACAGTGAAGTTGCCTTTCTCTGACTCTTCTAAGAAAGTTACATCTCTCTTTGATGATAGCTAGGAAACGTTTTTGCTTTTACAGACTCAAATATTTAACTTTCCTAGAAAATCCAGGATTAACATGTCACCCCAAGGTCCTAAACCTTGCAGATAATCATATCTGCGAACTCTCTTAGAGCAAGGCAGCATATCCACAAATGTCAGGGACTAGGTCATGAACATCTTCTAGGAGGCATCACTCTGCCTTCCACACAAGGTGGAAAGGAGGGGGTCTTAGTCACATTTCTTATTGCCACAAATAGATGACAGCAGAACTTTACAGTAAGGCTGATGCATTTGGCTCCTAGATTAAAAGGATACAGTCCATCTTGGCAAGGAAGGCAAGGCCAAATAAATTGCAATGTGTGGTTTTGGTAGTGTGAACTTGCTCACATGTGGCTGCATTAAGACACAGAGAAAAAGGGAGTGTTAACACTCAGTTGACTTTCCTCTTTTTTCTAGACCCCAACCTAGCTTGAGGGATGGTGCTACCAACATCACAGGGTGTCTTCCTTCCTCTGTTAATCCTTTCTAGAAACATCCTCACAAACATACCCACAGGTGACTCTCACTAATGCTCTAGACATCGCTTAGTCTAATCAAATTCATGATCAGAATTAGCCCTCACAGAAGAGATTTGGTTTAGGAAGCAAACCACATGGATCTGGACGAGAAGTAAAAATATGGACAAAACAATCAGGCAAACAGAAAAATAATGTGAACTTAAAAAAATCATGCATGCAAGTAGAATGCCTGGATGGATGTGTAAACTCCCAGCTGAAGGAAGAAACAGTGTTGAAGGCATGGCAGGAATGAGCAGATGAGTCAGGATTGCATACTAAAAAGATGCTACTGATAAAACAAAATTTGAGATCAGTGTTTATGTCAAATTGCATTCCCCATGGAATGAGGAGTTATTCGTGTATAGCTCATCTCCGTTTTTCATGTGGTAGATCTAGGGAGGAGCAGGCAGATAATTGAGAGTCCGGGAAGACAGGAAAGTAGAAGGGACCAGAAAATAATGAGCCTAAAATCATAGAAAAGGCTGGATAGATATTCCAGCTGGGAACTATCTGAAGAAACCACTAAATTTATGAATGATATGGAAAAGAGAAACAAGATATGAGGACCGAAATTATAAATGACAGCCACGTAAGAGGAGAAGCAGCACAGGTTGATACAGCTTAGAGCTTGAATTCCTCCCAAAGTCTCCTGTAAGAAGTGGTTCTTGGGGTAGTTTCTTCCCCATTGCAGTGGAACTTTTAAGAGCAGCAGACTTGTGAGAGGTCTTTAGCTTTGTTCTAGTTAGGGTTTATATTGCCAGGATGAAACATCATGAGCAAGGTGGGGAGGTGTCAGGAACCATCTAGGAGAGGGTAAGGCTAGCAGGTGACTTTTCTGGAGGTAGCTCACCTACCTCCAGAGGTAGGTAGCATGACCTATGATGGGTGAGCTCCAAGAGGCAAGATCTCAAGAGACTTCATCCCAGGATTGTTTTTTACCGCTGATGTGTGTTTCCTATCACTATTATATAGCTTAATAATTCCTGGGCATCAGCCCACCCTATTGAGCAAATTTCCTGCAAATCAACATGATGTGACTTTCTTTTCTTTTTTCTTTGGCTCTCAAAGAGTTAATAAAACTCTGAGCCTTGAATAAGCTAACTTCTTTACTTTATCCAAGGGCTGTTAAACAGCAGGTGTTAATCGCCAGAAGCCAATGGTTTATGGCCTGAGAAAAGTGAAGGGTTACAGAAAGAAGAGATTTACCTAAGCAAGCTACTTTTACCACTGCAATTGCAAACATCCCCACCACTGCCTTCCTCAGCAACCATGTGATACTCGGAAGGTCCCCAGCAGGGAGAAAAGTGTTTATTTGGTTTATACTTTTAGATCATAGTCCATCATTAGAGAAAATCAGGACAGAAACTCAAGCAAGGCTGGACCATGGAATCAGGAACTGATACAAAGGCTATGGAAGGGTGCTGCTTATTGGCTTGCTTCCCTTGGTTTGCTCATCCTGCTTTCTTATAGAATCCAGAAGCACCAGCCCAGAGATAGCATTACCTATCATGGGATGGGCCCTCCCCCCACCAATTACAAATTAAGAAAATGCCTTACAGCAGGATCTCATGGATGCATTTCCTCAACCGAGGCTCCATCCTCTCTGATGACTCTAGCTTGTGTCAAGTTGACTCACAAACCCAGCAAACAAGGTCATTAGCAGTGTGTCATTGAGTGCAATTGAGTGAAAGTTGGTTGCTTTCTCTATTTTCTTTGCTTTCTGGTCATGAAGTGGATAGCTTTACTCAGCCATATGTTCTTGCCCTGATATGTATGCTGCCTCTTCATGGGTCCAAAGCCATGGAATTAAATAGCCATGGACTTGAGCATTCAAAACTATACAAAAATAAACCTTTTA
Organism: Rhynchomys soricoides; assembly: GCA_019843965.1. Taxonomy (NCBI): domain Eukaryota; kingdom Metazoa; phylum Chordata; class Mammalia; order Rodentia; family Muridae; genus Rhynchomys; species Rhynchomys soricoides. Next base: position 9,567,730 of record JADRCH010000086.1, on the reverse strand, counting down.
TCTGATAAGTAAAGATATTGGATATTTTGTTATAGTGACAGAAAGCTGATCACAGAACTGAAAGACATGATTTTTCAACAGTCTCAGTGTCTGTGTGGGGAGGGAATAGATTGGCTCAAGGGGTGAGAAATTACAATCAGACATCACATTGAGGGAAAGTTAGCTGCTTTGATAAAAGAATCAGTAGCATGCTAGAAAGAGGTGGTGGGGAGGAGCTTTACACATCCTTTCTTAAAAAAATCTCTCTAAAAAGAATGATAATTTAAGACATATGGCTTTAGGCTCCTATTAGAATATGATTCCAAACCTCTCCTCTAATCTGAAGGAATGGGTCAATCTATCCAGGTTAAAATTCATGTTTGAAAGGAACTCATTCTTAGGTTATGAAAATTTCCAGTTTACACCTCTAAAAATTTTAGTTGTAATTTTTCATTTCATATCATTTTGGCTAACATAATAATTTTATTTACAGTCACTGTTTTGCATATGTGTCTAGGCTTTTTATTTTCACAATATATTACATGGTAAATAATGGAAAAGTTAATGGAAAGATAAATACACAGTAGTACTTCAGAAAATATTGAGCTAATTAATATTCAGTATCTTCATTAGCATTGCCAGGATGGGTGTTTCACACAAAAAAATGAATTCGCTGTTTGCATAAGTGGGAACTGAGATTATTTTTTTCTTATTCTAAGGCATCCCCACATGGAGGAAGTAAATTCTAATTATGTTCAGTTTAATTTGAATGTAAATGTGCTCCTGGCGTTAGGACCCTGCTGAACCCAACACCTGCTCTCTGGAAAGTTTAACCATTCAGAGTGGTTTTAGCTGGAAACAGTCCCTCTTTATAGACTCTGTTCTGAAGAACATTGCATCGTAGCCTCTTGGGTTTGAGGTTCTAGTTTTCCTGTAAAATGAGAAAAAATATTAAACACAAGTGCCTACCATCAATGGGTGAAGAAGAAAGTTCATTTAAGGATTTCAGTTTCAAAGACAATTCTCTGGCTTTCTGCTGGAAGGAGAGGCACTGTGCTTATTGTGCTAATGATAGCCTTTTATTGCTACCAAGGAGACAACTACATTTGAACATCAGTTACATGAGAAAACTATATCGTACCTGTTCACATGACATACACACTAGTCTGTGAGTTAACAACCCTATCATAATTGGGTTAAGAGCTATTAACTCAAACCACAATGTGACATCACCCACTCTACTGAGAATGGCTACTATCAGATGACCAAAACATGCTGTTGAATATATGGTGAACAGAGATCTCTTATACATTGTCAATGGGAGTGTAAATTAATAGGACACTGTGGGGGAACAGTATGTAGGCTAAAGTGACCCTTAAAATCTATGTCTACAATATGATCCAGATATCCCACATATGGATAGACATGTGGATAAAGTTCAGCCAACATTCTATATGCAACCCTTTGTATTATGCACTGTTCACAACAGAAATTAACCCACAAGCCTATCACCCCCTGAACAAGTAAGAAAAGTATGACACATGGACTATATGGACTATAATACAGCCATGAAAGAATGGTGTTCTGTCATTTGAAGGAAAATGGAAGGAACCAGTGGATATGTTGCTAACTGAAAAAAAAATCAGTGAGAGAAAAATACATTCTGTATGTTCTCTCTCACTTGTGGATATTTAACAAGTTGATTGGCATGTTAAGAAGGCTGGATGCAGATAGAAGGATTCTAGGTAACAGGTATCTTAATACAGATACATAGCTCTGGTACCTAATAGTTATCAGCGGTACATGGTACATTTAAGAATAATAAATAGAGAGAAGCCTGGAACTGCAAATGACTATGACTTGACTGGGACATTTTACAGATACTCTTTGAAATATCTCACCCTATGGCTCATAAATATGTATAAGTGCTGCATATTGGTCAAATTAAAAGAAACTTTTAAAGAATTAAATGCTAACATCTGTGATTTGATAATTGCACGTTGAATGTATATAGCAAGCAATGGACACATTTTAAAGAAATTTAAAATTATCCTTATTTAATTTATTTGTATGGATGTTTTTGTGCTCATATATGTCTAGACACTAATTATTTGTATGGATGTTTTATATACATATATGTGCGTGGTGCCCATGGAAGTGATAAGGCAGCATCAGATCCCCTGGAACTGAGTGGACAGATGGTGTGCTCCACCATGTAGGTGCTGGGAATCAAACTCAGGTCCTCTGCAAGAGCAGCTCGTGCTCTTAACCACTGAGCCAGCTCTCCAGTTCCTTGCTGACCCCATTCTTACCTCTGAATTAAGTTACAAGGGAAAGTCATTTGATTAAGAGTGGGCAGCTTTAACTTAGTAATTTAAGACATATGACTCTAGGCTCCTATTAGAATATGATCCCAAACCTCTCCTCTAATCTGAAGGAATGGGTCAATCTATCCAGATTAAAATTCATGTTTGAAAGGAACTTATTCTTAGGTTATGAGAATTTCCAGTTTACACTCTGAAAATTTAAGTTGTAATTTTTTATTTCATATCATTTCATTATCAATGTTACTATTAGTATAGAACTTGCTATATTTCAGTATATATAATATATATATTATATATATACATATATAAAATCTTGTGTGAGAATGTGCATGTTTGTGTGGTGTAATAATTATATATGATCTGGGCACATAGAGATAGCAGGAATGAATAGTTTCCTTTAAAACACCCATGCATGCTCACATGCATTCATGAGTTCATGTTTTCTTGTGTTTTGGGGGAAGTACATCAGTCATCAAGCAAGAACCATGAAGGCTGCTGTAATGAACCAGAGCTGCCATCCTTCTGGACCACAGTGGGGGAAATCTGGGCGATAAAATAGAAGCCTGCTATTTAATTAGCCTTGGATATCTGAAGTTGAGATCTATGCTTCTCTCCTCACTGGCCTGTCTTTGCAAAACTGACAAGAAAAGATGACTTTCAAAATTTCAACTTGCACTACGCTGAGAAAATTAATGAGAAAATGCTGAAAACACAATGGCATGAGGTAGGGAACAAGGGAAGGAAACAAGCGGTCCATTGTTCCATACTTTCATTTGTGCAGTAACTGATATTTAGTGACACAATTCACATTATAGAAATTATTGTAGTCCTACAGATTTTCATGGTCAAAGATGAATAATTTTATATGACTAATAGCAAGTTCTCTTGGTAATGATTATTCTAATTGGATTTCAATAATCTTAAGTGGTTTTACCTTTAGGTAAGGATTATCTGGCCTTATGTATAAACTCAGTTCATTTCTACTGATTATTACTAAAAGAAACTCATCATTTTAAGACACATTACTATTTCATCAATTATAACAGGCTGTAACATATATAAGGTAGAACTGAATGGTTACTGAGTCTACAATATATCATTGACTCCATTGTTTATTAAGAGTGCAATGTCTTCTTGAACTGTCAAAGCAAATGTGATTGAGAGGCACCAGCAGATCTGACATTCCACACCAGCTCCTTCCTGCCGTTCCCTTGCAGTCTTAGAGACAAGCACAGTCTTCTGTGTGAGAGTGAGCAGAGGCTATTTTTCCATAGCAATGGGTCAGCTACTTGTCACTGGCAGTGGGCTCCTGGGCAGTTACAGAAGTGAGAAGACTTTTAATGGGAAAAGGGAAGGCTCTGGGCATGTTCTGACTGGAGATGTTGGGGACAAAAGAACAGCTGTCAGTGGATTGCTGAGCACTGACTTCTGGGATTAGCAAGAGCTGTACTCAGAGTCCCAAGACCGTAAATGACCCCTTGGCTATTGTTCCTTTGAGGATTCAGTTTTTTCACTGGAGTCTAGACTTGGAGCAGTAGCATCCCATTTATCCACCATGCATTAGACATGACACAAAAATATCTGGGATTTTAAAGAAACATTTGAGTGCCTAACAGAAAAGCAGAATCCAAAGAATCAAGACAAATGATGCTTGACTTAGTATCCACAAAAGATAGCATGTCAGGGTTGCAGTGATGGTTCAGCAATTAAGAACAATTTCTGCTCCCACAGAGGACCTGGTTTAGTTCCCTGCATCCACTGTAACTCACAATTGTCTGTAACTCCAAATTCTGGAGATCCAGCACCTCCTTCTCCCCCCTGTGGATGTCAGACCTGCAAGTGATATACATACACAGATGCAGGCAAAACATTCACACACATAAAAGTAATTAAATCTTCAAAAAACAGAACATCATCTTCATCATTTAAAAACAATTTGTGGGTTGTTTTATTCACTTGGCCATAATAACAGATGGCAAATAATTTCAAAACAGATCTATAGTTATCTTTGCCCAAACTTTTAAATCGAACCTAATGGGGCTCATGGAAGTATTTGATTGGTTTAATGGAATATGAGGTAGGGCCTTCCATGGCAACAGTGCATGGTGTGTTGGAGGTCTGTTCACACAAACTCTTGGACTCCATGAGCTCATACAAGGGGGCTTCTATTCAAAACGTGGGTAATAGCTAATGTCCACTTGTTGCCTAGAAGAATTTACTTAACATTAGTTAAACTAGAAACCCTGTTTACACAAAGCAATGCTGGAATTTAGATTGTGAAGAAGGTGCCTTCTGGGACACTGCAGATGCATCTGAGTGGCAAAGACATATTGTGTAGTTAATTAACCTCACAGAAAGATGAAAGAAAACGACACAGCAGCACAGACTTGACTTATGTTTATTTCTGTATTTGTGTTTTTGTTCTCATTTGGTTTTCTTCTCCCCAGCCTACTGCCATATGCTGCTGGGACTCCACTGTAATTATCCAACCCACAGATGAAACAGAGAGAGAGAGAGAGAGAGAGAGAGAGAGAGAGAGAGAGAGAGAGATGCAAATGGAAGCTCCAGCACCACAGTCCACAGCTTCATTTTATAGAACTTAGCTACATTTATTTTAGCATGGGGCAAATCAGCTTCTTCCACATGGAATAGGGATATATTTTTTTTTCTCATGCAAACCAGTAGGAAAGACCAGGACCAATTTTTAACATGCATATTCAAAAATGTATTGAAACTTTTGGAAATAAATAAGTAAAAATGTTATACCCACCTATAGTTGCATTTTAGAAATATGTTGGATGCTCTAAAACATTCAGGCCCTGGGTATGCCATAATAATTACAATGAGAAATTCAGGGACATAGGCACCAGGCACTTTTAACTTCCTGCACACAGATATAGGTATACATGTGCTAGTCAAGTTGGGAAGCACAGAATTACATTCTCTCAGTAGTTGAGATAATAGTATACTGTGGGTATTCTGTAGGGGTGTCTTCATTTGGGATGGATTAATTGATAAGTAATTAATTAGTACTAGACACTCTATTGTAGAATATGGAGTGAAGATTAATCACCCCACTGATCTTCAGATCTGGTGTTGGGATGGTAGAATTTAAGCATTATAGAGGAAAATTTCAGAATCATAAATATTATTTCTTTAACTATATTGGTTTAAGTGACTACTAAAATAGGATTTAGTTGTTCTTATCCAAGAGGCCAGCTTGGCCAGTCAGAAGCAGTGCTTGCACACTGGAGGGCTGAGTGGGATAGTTTTGCAAGTGTGTAGACTGTCTTGTGTGAGCCAGCAGCAACTGCTTAGTTAAGAAATTAGAAACAATATACAGCTGTGGAGTTAGCAACCAGAAAGCCAAGGCATTCTTATGGAATTTTGCCTTCTTTCATTAGCTTGAAATTATTTCATGTGGGATTCCATCTTCTCTGAGATTACACACTACAGAAATGAAGGAAAGTCTCTAATTTATAAAACCTCGAGTTGTCTATTCTTGTCTGGCACACACAACTTTGAAAATGAGGTATGTCTTCTATACCCTTCAAGGAAAGCAATGTGTTGGTTTGCCCTGAAAAAGGCTAGATACTTTTAAGGATAGAAAAGAAACTTACACTCTAGGTATTTTATTTTATTTTATTTTTTCATATAGAGATTGCCAGAGGGACCTTAGCAATATCAAGGTATATATTTGATCAAAACTCTACTGTGAGAGTCTTTGTTCTAGGTGAGAAGGCATTTTGAAAGGAAATGTCCAATATGTCTGTATCTCAAAGTCAGAAATAAAGGAGCTAAGCTAGTTCAGGTTATATATCAGTTTGAGCCATGGACTAAAAATAAAATAATGATGGGTATCTTGACTTCTCTAAAAGAATAAAGATTAAAACTGATGGGAGAACAAGAACCAGATGAACAGTCAGGGCCAAAGGAACATAAAGTCCATTCATCCTAAACAAAGCAGGTGAGTCTGTGCGACCTGAACTAAAGGGATGGGATATAAACAGTTCCTGGTGAGCCAGGTGGTGGTGCTGCACACCTTTAACTGAAGCATGCTGGAGCCAGAGGCAGGGGAATCTTTGAGTTAAAGGCCAGCCTGGTCTACAGATTGAATTCTAAGACAGTCAGGGCTACACAGAGCAACCCTGTTTTGAAAAACCCAATACCCAAAACCAAAAATGAAAAAAAAAAAAAAAAAAAAGAGAGAGAAAGAAAGAAAAATCTGTCTAATGATCTAGGAGAGATAGGCTCGGATCAGACATTAGCAAGATTGCAGAATAAGACTCTGCCTTTCATTTATGTTCATTACTTTTCTGCTTATTGTAACTAGAGATCTAATGAAAAGCAAAGGATGAAGGATTTATTTCAGCTTATGGTTCGAGGAGATACAGTCCATCATGGAAAGAAAGGCATGCAGTAGGATGTAGAGACACTTGGTCTTGCTACATCTGGAAGGGGGGATTAAAAACCCCTCACATTCAGTTCTATTATTTTTAATTACCAGCCCAAGGCTGTATTCCTTAGAATGGTAACACCCATAGCTAATGATTGGGGGAGGGTCTTCCCACTTCAACTGACCTAATAAAGATAATTCTCTTAATTCACAACTGCCTACTAAATTAATTGTGATGATCTCTCATAGACATGTCCAGAAGTTTGTCTTCTAGGTAATTCTGTCAAGATGACAGTATTAAATACCAATCCCTGCATTAAAGTTTCGTTTCCATTTCTGTGTTAAAAGACTCTAACGGAAAGCAACTTGGGCAGGAAAGAGCTTGTATTGTCTTATATTTCCAAGTAAGAGTTGGTCATGGAGGAAAGCCAGGCAGAAGCTCAATAAGGAATCTGTAGGTATAAACAGAATCATAGAGCATGGAAGAACACTGCTTACTGGCTCGCTTCCTATGGCTTACTCAGTCTGCTTTCTTGTACAATCAAAAGTCAGTGCCCATTAGTGGCATTGACCACAGTGACCTGGGCCCTCCCACCTCAGTCATTAATCAAGAAAATACCCCACAGACTTGCCATCATGGGAATCTGGTGGAGGAAATTCCTCACTGAGGTTCCCTCTTTCAAGGTGACTCCAAGTTGACAAACATTAATCAGCACCTTTGGCATACACTCCTAGGCCATGGTCCATCACTGAAGGAGGTCAGGATGACTTCAGGAGACATTCAAGGCAGGATTCTGAAGCAGTCTACTTGTTATCCACAGGACTGTTACTTCAGAATAGGAAACTCAGTCACAGCGAAGGAAGTATTGAAGAAACCATAGAGAAATGATTCTTGATGACTTTTTTAGGCTTAGATTGATTTCTTATACAGCCCAGAACCAAGTTCACAAAGAATGCCATGGTAGGATGGACTCTTCTTGATCAATTAGCAATCAAGCAATCTTCCCCATGGTAATTTAATCAACTGAGACTCTATTCACAGCTGACTCTAGGATGTGTAAAGTTGACACTTAAAGCTCAGTAGGAAACACTGTAGGAGAAGTATCTACTCATTGCACAAAACTGGATTTGAGAGAGCTAAGGAATCTGGGTAAGATGTTGCAGCTCCTGCAAGAAACATAGATAGAAGAGATGCAGTGAAGGGTGCAGGAATAACAGTTTCAAATGCCGTTATGTTACTACTGCACACATCCACGGTCACATCTTAGAGAGACCCTAAGCATGGGGTAAAAATGGTGAAGGGAACATCTGACTTCCTCACTTCCTCAACACCAGTTAACTTCCTTGTTAGGCTTCAGGTCCTAGAATAAGCCTTGCAGACATAAGCATTGAAGCTTTGGAGATTTTAGAAATTCATTATTTTCAGTTTATTGCCTAGGTTGGGGATATTTACTGGGTTTGATGGGATACTGCTCAGCTAAACTAAGCTGATATGAATCAGTATAGATGAAGTCCCAAGAACAGAGTAAATAAAAAGTGACGTTGCTGCAAGAACCTAAGAGTAAGGAGAAAATATCCAAACAAGTATCCTGCGAACACAAAAGTTAGATGTGAGACATGGAGAAAAAGGATTCTCAAAACTGCAGTTGAGAATGTGGGTGTACTGCTTCATTTCCTCTGCATGATAAATTTGAGTTACCATAAGACCAGCAATCCCACATGATAACACAGTCCCAGAAAAGCCAATACACGATCTCTACAAGTGAGTTGCTCATAAGAGCCAGAGAGTGGAAAGAAGCCAGGTTCCTAGTTTGGGACTTCTAGGACCTGAAGCCTAACAAGGAAGTTAACTGGTGTTGAGGAAATGAGGAAGTCAGATGTTTCCTTCACCATCTTTACCCCATGCTTAGGGTCTCTCTAAGATGTGACCTTCGGTGTGTGCAAATGGTAACATAATGGCATTTGAAACTGTCCTTCCTGCACCCTTCACTGCATCTCTCTATGCTTCTTGCAGGGGCTGCAATGTCTTACCCAGATTCCTTAGCTCTCTTAAATGTAGTTTTGTGCAATGAGTAGATACTTCTCTTACAGGGTTTCCTAAGTTATTAGATAGGTAACTAAGAACAAAATGGATTCCTGTGCATTATCTAACATGGCTCCAAAACCTAAAATATTTCCTAGTTTAATCTTACTAGAAAAAAAAATCACCTGTTAAATCGTACAATGACAAGTGGTAAATCAACGCAGTGAGATTTTGGTCAGCGCAGAATAAAGCTCTGATGGCTGCTGCAATGGGAGAGAATTATGAGAAATCCATCCAATGCTACTAAAGCCAAGGCTACAGAATTTATGATTCCATTTCTTTGACATGTGTTAAAAATTCAAATTCCTGGAGACAGAAAGCAGGGGCAGGGCTGGTGGGAACAGATATTAGAGTAACTGCTAATGATTTTATTTTTAAATTCAGGTAACTGGAATGTTTATAAGTGTGGCTTAGATGGAATATAAATTATATCTCCACATAAAATGTACCAAAAAGTAATACATTGATAAAGTGTTCAAATTGTTTAATTTAAATATGTATAATTTATTTGATGCACATTGTTTTTCAATTAAGCTAAAAAGTCTTAAGAAAGATAATTCCTAAAGTGAAAATTGCGAGGAATGAGACATAAAATGAAATTCTGAAGCATAAATTATTTTTGGATATTTGTTTTTGAATATTGATTGAATTTGGGTTAAAAAGATGACTTATGATGCGTGAAATTTTTTTCCACTATAAACTGGCTTGATGATGGGAATCCCTGGGATAGAGGAGAAGGAGATCAAAATATGTGAGAGCTAGATAGATGACTAAGAACAAAACTGAAATTTGCACATTATCCAAAATAGTTCCAAAACCTAAAATATTTCCTAGTCTAATCTTATTAGAAAAGAAATCTCTGGCTCTGTGATCATAAGAGTGAGAACACAGGGTTGGCAGCACAAATAATTTACTGAATGAAGCAGCAAAGGGGAAGAGCTCCAGGCTATGGAATGGAACTGGATTTTGTTTGAAGTCTGAGTAGATCATCTATTGATAGTTTCCAGCAGGTAGTGAAGGAGGAGTCACAAAATCATGATTAGGGTGTAGTGGTGGCAACTGAACAGAAGCTTTGATTCAGGAGTGATTCTCACCTAATGAAAATTACATCACTAGGAGTACCAGGTTCAAAGAGTGTGAAGGGGCGGTGCTAGGACGTGGACATAGTCCATTTTTTATGGTATATAGAGAGAAAGTACATGAGGTAAAGAAGAATTTCAGATATGAGTGCATGATATAAAACAGTATACGGAGCTTAGAGACTGATGCAGACTTACCAAGTGAGGCAGCTTCGCCTAATGTCAATGTTGTGATTATGAAGTTAGTAGTGAGCCAAGAGAATAAAATTGCTTTCAGAAGGAAGAGAATACTAGTTAAAAGATTTTCACTAAACATTTTGTTACCTAATGCATTGGGAATTAAACCCTGTTTCTTAAGTAGTTGTTGTATAGGAAGATCTGAAGAGGAACTCTGTCTGAATTACTCTCTATGATGTTGTGGTTTATTTAAGCACACAGGAGTGAGAGGTACATCCCTAAGACAATGGAAAATACACGACTGTTTTTCTTTGGTGCACAAAATGTCAGAATAAACATATATTTTATGTTTTTGAAATAAGAATGATAAATCCATGAATTCTAACAACATACATCTTTCTTAATCCTTGCTATTATTCTATGATTTACAACAAATGATTCAATAAAAATGAAATATGGTCATTGGCATCATACTGTGGTTTTCCCTGATGTTCAGCCAGCATCTCTTGGTATACATATCATTTAACTCTCCCCAAAAGCCAGCTGACTTTAGATAGAGTCTTGATTGATGGCATTTTATATGCAATACTAAAGCTTCTTGTGTTTTGCTTATTTCTAGCAAATGCAAGCAAATCCCCCTAGACCTTATGGAAAATTTTAAATCAGTCTTTTACCATACTGCTCTCACTAATCTAGCGCCACCACAGCAGGCCTGCTTTTTTCTCTCACAGTCGATGTGACCAGGCAAGTTTAATTTTGTCACAGTGTTGGAATTGAACCTATTCTCTATTTGGCTAATTTTTAGTTTGAGAGCCAAAGCATTAGTTGAGATTTATATATTTTTGCCATGAGTATCTATGTGCCCTTTAACCTTGTCTTTTAAGCTACATAAATACTAACATGTTCTGTTATAGTAGCACAAAACAAAAGATGCAAGAATAAATTTTTTAAAGTTAAATTTATTTATTTATTTGTGTGTGTGTGTGTGTGTGTGTGTGTGTGTGAGTGTGCACGCTCGTGTGTGTTTGGTGTGTGTCAAGACATGGGTGTAGAGGTCAGAGGACAACTTGCTGGAGTCCAGAGTCTGTTCTCTCCTTTTTCCAAGTGAGCTCCAGGGACCAATCTCAGGTAGTGAGGCTTGGGAGTAAGTGTTTCTATTCACTGAGTCACTTTACCAGAATTCAAGAAAGAGCATGATTTTAGGACTCATTTATTATGGAAAAAGTGGAGAAGAGACTGAAGGAAAGGTGGTCCAATGACCAGCCCAATTTGGGATCCATCTCATGGAGGTGCACAAAGGCTTGACACTACTACTGATGCTATGATGTGCAGGGACCCCTTTGGTTGAATAAGGGAAAGGATTGAAGAAGCTGAAGGATTGAAGAGCAACCCTATAGAAAGGCTAGCAAGTTCCAACTTACCCAGACCCTAGGGAGCTCCCAGAGACTGAGCAGCCAACCAGGGGCATACACAGGCTGGGGGAGGGAGGAGAGAACCCTTTCAGAGGCAAGGGGAAGGAGAAATGGGATAAGGAACTGTGGGAGGGGGAACTGAGGGGGGCAACTACTGGGATGTAAATAAATAAAATAATAAAAAAATTTTTAAAAAGCAAGCCATGAGGAGCAAGTCAGTAAGCGGCACCCCTCCATGGCCTCGGTATCAGCTCCTGCCTCCAGATTCCTGTCCTGCTTGAGTTCCTGTCTTGACTTTCTCTAGTGATGGACTATGATGAATAAATAAGCTGAATAAACCCTGTCCTCCCCATCCCCCAAAAGACTCATTTAGCTTTGGTGATAGTTTGTCTTACCCTTTCCATATTGATTTCTTTCCATTATTAGAACAATTCTATTGTAGCATTTCATTTTGGTTGTGTTGCTTAGATAAAGGGATGGCACAATAGAGGAAGGCAAAACACAGTTCAAAATACTAGATCAAAGTAACTTTTAAAATATAATTATTTAGTCTGGCAGTGGTTTCTTTGAATGATGCACCTTTTCAAAAAACAAATTTCCATTGAAATCCATGTGTCAAGTATGTTACTAGAAAAAATGGCATTAATAAAAACTGTTTCCAGTGTACAAGACAGTAAAGAATTTATGCTGCTAATAATGTAAGATAATTGGGTCTTAAATACTAATCATGCTAACGTTCACTTTAACAATTGTTCCCTGTTTTGTGGTCTATTGTTTCGTAGTTTATTGTAAGTAAAGTCTTATCATTTACTTTCTATAAGAAGATGTTCCCAAGTTACTAGCATAAACTGGGACCACCATTTTTGCTTCTGATACAGCCTCGAAGAACCTGGTAGGGTGAGAAGCTTCTTCCTCTAACTTTCAATCATGTATAACATACTTCAAAATTCCTCAGAAGGTCAAATACCTTGATTTTGATTTTTTTTGACCCTTGCTAGTACCCTTGCTAGTGTTCTGTATTAAAATCTTAACAACTAATTTTTGTCAATCCATTTGATTATATTCTGCACACATAATTATGTTTTCAGCAACTAGACTCTAACTCCTAGAAACCAAATCTATTTCTTAATATGCGACTTCAATACATCTTCAGTGCTGCGTATTTAGCCAAATACTACCCAAATATTGGTGTATAGGTTTCATAAATATTAATTTAACCTATTGACATATTAGCTATACTTAACTATTCTTTTAAATGCTATAATTTCTCGTTAACTCAGAGCTGAAGACAGACTATACTTTGAACATGTTTTCTCTGTAGCATTCACAGCATCTTGCTAATATGATAATTATCTAAACGTCTACAACGAAGTCTCTTTACCCTCATCTGAATTGTGCAGTCTAGTTACAGAACTTGGAACATTTGACTGAGTATTTTCAACTGCTGAAGAAGAGAATATGAAGTAAGTTTAAAAATGAAATGAAGAAAGAGATGTTTTAAGAAGGTCAATCTGAGGCTCTGCCAGAGCCTGACGAATACAGAGGCAGATGCTCGCAGCCAACCATTGAACTGAGGGTGGGGTCCCAGATGGAGGAGTTGGAGAAGGGACTGAAGGAGCTGAGGGGGTTTGCAGCCCTGTGAGGGGAACAACAGTGTCAACCAGCCAGACCTCTCAGAGCACCCGGGGACTGGACCACCAACCTAAGAGTACACATGGAGGGATCCATGGCTCTGGTCTCATATGCAGCAAGGAAGGCCTTGTTGGACATCAGTGGGAGGAGTGGGACTTGGTTCTGTGGGAGTTCGGTGCCCCAATGTAGGGGAATGCCAGGGCGGGAAGGCAGAAGTTGGTAGGTCAGTGGGGGAGCACCCTCATAGAGGCATGGGGAAGGGGGATGTGATAGGGGGTTTCCGAAGGGGAGACCTGAAAAGGGGATAACATTTGAAATGTAAATAAAGAAAATATCCAATAAAAGAACAAAAAAAAAAAAAAAGAAAAGAAAAGAAATGCAATTGAGAGAGCCATGAAGAGCACATCTATAATGTTCTTTCATGGTCTCTGTTTCAGTTTTTGATTCCAGGTTCCTGATTTCATGTCTGTCTTTGCTTCCCTCAATGACGAACTGTGATTGGGGCATGTAAGCCAAATAAACCATTTCCTCAAATAAATAAATAAATAAGTAAATAAATAAATAAATAAATGAAAAAGAAAAAAAGAAAGTCAATCTGACCATGATATGTAAAATGGATTTGGGTAGAAAGATTTTGAGTAGAAAGATTTTGAAAGCTGACTGGGCAGTTTGAAAACTGATATAGCAACCACACTGTGAGGTGTGAAAGAGAAATGGGCCTGGTGTCAGTGGAAGTAAATCAAAGTCTCCAGTACAAATATACAGAAGAAAATAAAAGGGTGATTTTTTTTTCTTTTTTAGGTATCACCAATATGGATATGTGCTGCTTGTGATCCATACAAGCATATTGACTTAGTGAATAATAACCCTAAATTTTGTTTTCTTATACTTAAAATTATAGTAGCCACGTGATGAATTGGGGTAAAGAAAAATTAACATAGTGCCTATTTTTGTCATAACTGAACCTCAAATACTTGAAGAAGAATCTGGCACATGTCAATTCTCCACGAATGCCATTCTTGGTCAACAAATTAGTGAGTGAAAAAGATTAAATGGTAGCTATTTTCATTGTGCTCATTCATAATATTCAGTGAAGGCATTTGTTGGCTGTATTACAGCATTGCAATGTAGAAGATTATTCTCAAAGACAAGACACTTGCAACTTGGCAACTGCTCACATCTGTCTGTTAGCTCCGAGAGTACCCTTAAAAGTTAGTCCAGGATGCTATAGTTATCAAAGAACAGCCAGAGAACCAGAGTATCAAAAACTCTGAAATAATCAAAATTTTCCTACTAGTTACCCGATCCCCTTATTGCTGCCAAGTGTCCTTGAGTTGAAGACACAAAAAGAAGCTGTGATGGCCGAAGGGATGGCTCAAAGGTGAAAAGCACTTGCTAAGATTTTGGGCTACGTTTCCAGCACACTCGGTGCTCCACAAATTCCTGTCCCTCCAGTTTCAGGAGATCCAACATCTTCTGATCTCTTTGGGTACACTCACATATAATACATACTCAGACACATACAAATAAAATTTAAAAACAATAATTTAAAAGAGGAAGCTATGTGATGTCAAAAACACCTATATTCAAGACACAATCTTTTCTTCCTGTCTCTAGTATGTATTAGATTTGAAAAGTTGTCTTAATCTTGGTAATGATGGAATAGCATATTCTACAGCATACTTACATTTTATAAAACAACATGCAGATAAAAGACATTGATATCATAATTTGGCTGGAATAATATAATCATGATTCCAAGTGAGAAAGGTCAATTTCATTAAATATATTTCACCTAAATAAGAAATAAGTCATAAAATTTGGATATAAAAATATCAAGTATCTACTTAAATCAGAGACAACAAATTACGATCTTAAGGAAAATTGTCTGTTTTTACCCCTTTTCTAGGAAGTGTTTCCAATCTGTAGATTTACTCAGAATCATTGACCTTTAGGTTTTCCGTATGATGTGAACAATCTTTATCACATGAATGACGTCAAGCAATCCAGAAATTAATAGTACTCTTCATGATACAAACAAATGCTCACCCTATATAAGAGGCACTTCATTTCAAAGCAAGTCCTCAGTGTAATAAGCAAGGATTTCCTGAGAAAAAAAACCTTTGGCATCAGAGCCTCTGACAGAAAGTCTTGACTCAACCTGCCAAAGCTGTTAAGTGTGTCAAATAATCCTTTAATTAGATTACAAAATGCAGCTATTATATGTCAAATATCTATTGATTCCAGAAAGAAAATGGCTTGAGGTTTCTTAACTATGAAATACCAAAATTCATTTGCTATGCAATTAACTCCAAATTACTTCCTTGGGAAGTTAATATTAGAGAGAATGTTTAGGCATGTAAAAGCATATAATTGAGATCTTACAAATGGAAAAAAGAGAAAGAAATTAATGATGAATAATATTTTAAAAAATCTCTTTGCCAATGTATATGTAATTTAACTTCTTTTTTGCTCAGTATTACTTGTGTTTTCAGAGCCTGCAGTTACCTAAAAATTTATACTGAAGGTAGAGGCATCAGTTACTGAACAGAAATCATCCTGCTAAGGAGTACCAGGGATAACATTGGTTTGTGTAAAATGATCAAGACCAGCCTTAGAGAACTAAAAATAAAAGGTAAGAAATAGAAGTTGACTAAATCCAGCCCCATGGAGGGAGCAAGAGTGTCCACTGGCCTGACCTCTCGATACTTCTGGAGACTGGATCACCAACCAAAGAATACACATGGAAGGATCCATGGTGCTGGCCACATGTACGGCAGAGGAGGGTCTTGCTGGATATCAGTGGAAGGAGAGGCCCTTAGGCCTGAGAGTGTTAGATGCCCCAGTATAGGAGAATGCCAAGGAGGGAAGACAAGAGGGGTTGGGTGGGTAGGTGGGTGGGGGAATACCTTCATAGAGGCAGGGGGAGGAGGGAGGGGATAGGGAGGTTCCAAAGGGGAAAGGGGGGAAACATTTGAAATGTAAGTAAAGTATCAAAAAATTAAAAATAAAAAAATAAATAAGTAAATAAATAAAAGAAGTTGCCTAAATCTGGAGGCAAAATAGGGGAGTAGTCACCAAAACTTATTAAAGCAGCCACAGTTACAGAGCTAGACCCAGGGTTATCCAGACAGCAGCACGTAGAAGCAGCCGCTCGTAATGGGAGGCAGGAGCTGGGATAAGTTATTTGGTGGATGAAGATTAGGTGGCCAGGAACATACGAATGGAGTTGAGACTATACCAAGTAACTTATTTCTCTGCTCCTAGACTATAATCAATACAAGAGATTCTGCTGTGTACATCTTAAATATTTTTTATTTGTTATTTTATTTATTTACATTTTGAATATTATCCCCTTTCCCAGTTTTCCCTCCGCAAACCCCCATCCCATCCCCCACCCCTGTTTCTATGAGGGTGCTCTCCCACTCACCCACTCACCCACCCACCCACCCACCCATTCCTGCCTCATTGTTCTAGCATGTCCCTTCCCTGGGGCATCAAGCCTTCACAGAACCATGGGCCTCCCCTCCCATGATGCCAGATAAGGTCATCTTCTGCTACATATGCAGTAGAGCCATGGGTCACTCCATGTGTTCTCTTCGGTTGGTGGCTTAGTCCCTGGGAGCTCTGTGGGGTCTGGTTGGTTGATAGTGTTGTTCTTCCTATGGGATTCCACACTTTGGAATCTCTTCTAATCTGATTCCTTCAGATTCCCCAAGAGTTTCCCCCAACAATTTAGCTGCCAGTTACAAGCACATGGCTGTCTAACTTGAGGTTCTTCTGGTTTGCTGGTGAGTGAATCAGCTCCCTACAATCCTGTGTCTTCAGTTAAGTGACTTTCTCAAGTAGCTCACAGATCTCAGGGGCTTAAATACATGTGCATCTATAATACTGAAGATGCAGTTGAAGGAAGGTCTTTGGTGACATCTTTGGTGACGTGTGAAGAATGTGACATGAAATTTCCACACTCTATCCAAACACATTGCCCTTCAAGAAACTTCATGGCTTCAGCTGTCCATGCGTTCCTCAAAACTGTTCTTCTGGGGTGTTTATAGTGACTTTATTGAGTAGACATGACTGCTAACAGCCTGGGTGTGCTAGCATGACTATGGCAGTTTTTCCCTTTCCTATAGATTTTCTCCTCCAAGATATGGGGCATTTCTTATCTAAATAAGAGGGGGAGAGTCCTGCAACTTCCTCTAATACAGGATGGGCAGACTCTAAAAGCTGAGGTATACAAATAAAACTGAAAAAATAAAAGTTTGGGGAGATGAGTCAGTAGGTAAAGAGCTGTCCTTGTAAGCAGGAGAACCCACGATCTTTCCCTAGAAACTACATACAAAAAGTTTGAAAGCCAGGAATTATGTATACTTGGGAGAAAAGAGAATCCATGGGGCTCCCTGGTCAGCCAACCTAGTCCAGTAAGTAAGTACCAGGAAAGGGAAGACATGTCTTAAGTGGCAGATATAATAGTACCTGAATAATAACTCCGGAGGTTCTTTAAGGACCTCCACATTCATGCACACAAACATGTATACCAATAAACATGAAGACACACAAATAGGCATGCCCACAAATTAATATATATTACACATGTGTAACATAATGCACTCTATATGTAACATAATATAATCTAATCACCAGTGACCATTCTGTTTGCTGGATTTCAAACTAGAACTTGTAATTTATATTAAGAAAAGATCATATAATATCCAGAGCTATTTACTTTCACGGTCATTCTGAATTGCTCCTTGGTATAATCTGTTGAATAATCTCATTTCACATTGTACACACTTAATAACATTAGGTATTTAAAGTCCCAGTAAATCTATCATCATTATAAAACAATCAATAAATAATTAGCATTATTTTTTCTCTTATTATTATTGGAATATGGTGACTTTCTAGAACATGATTTTTAGTCTCTGCTTAAATAATCTTTCTTATACTTTATGGTTGCTGATAGGTTAACCAAACATATATACCAAGGTACATGGTAGAAAAATGGGAAACATTTTACAGAACCCATATGGTTGCTGTGTTCAAATAAAAGTGCTAGACAAAATAAATATAATTTTGCTATCTATATCCAAAACAACTAAATTTCATGGAATATTTTTCAATCTCAGAAAATTTGAACATTCAAAAGTTTTGATGCTGTTAATAGTCAGTGGATAAACGCCTGACTAACTGACAGGAAAACCAGAAGAGAGCAGTCTATATATACCATAAAGGGGAGTGTAGAAGAGACTGTTCTTGACAGGGATCCTCACACACTGCTCTGAGTCATCTCCCTGAGATCTGACTGGTTTTCTAAGAGGAAAAAGTAATCCAGTACATCCCAGGGATATTAATTTCTTAAATTTCCTGGGGTGTGTTTCTGATCCCCATGAAATCAAGACAAGTGCTTCGCTTAAGGGATGCTGTCATCTGGCATGACATGGCCATTGCCCTTGTTTGAATGTCCAGCAGGTCTGAGCTGTGCAAGTCTGTGTTACAGAGAGAGCTAAGAATAAGGCAATCCTCCTCTGGAGATAGTTTTTTCCCTCTGGTGGTTGAGCCTCTTAAAAGTTGGCCACACTGTTGTGAGCACTCTCTCACCTGTGCTCCTATACGTCACTCTAATTAAAGTCATAGGTTCACTAAGATTTACTTGGGTAGAATCATTCTTTTGTTTCTATCATTGATTCCCTAACTTGGAGTGAACAGATCTTTGCTCATCTCTTCAGGAAAAACTTATACCATCACATCTATATTCTTTGAAGGGAAAAATAAAGTTAGAAACACAAGGGTGGAAAATGGAAGAGAAAATAAGGGAGGTATGATACTAGTCATTTCAAAGTGTTCTGCACTAGCATGGAGGACTCTGTAGAGTTCAATCTCTGTTGACTGTTAATCATTACACATACCTGGAGACCAGCAATGCTGAAAATTAAAAGCCTCAACACTGCTGTGAAGGCGTTGATTCATGACAATATTTTGCTTCCATCTCCAGGAGATTCTCCATTTATCTCCTATGGAGGTAGGTGGTCTAGGGTTGACTTCTAAGGCAGCCTTCCTTCCCTGACAGATGCCTATTCTTCCCGAGAAGCCAGTGCACAGCTCTTAAAAATGATAGTGTTTATATTTGGGGGTAGACTTTGAATTAGGACTTTGTTAGTTCAAAGAGTTTTACTTGAAGCAGAAATTTCTTTTTATATCTGTACTCTGTGATTCTATTATTTTGTTTTTCGATGAAAGTCTGTAAAAATAATACTAGAAACATTTTAGTTAAAAAAATCTGTGGTGAGAAGATTTGGGATTTGAACATAAAATTTTATAGCTCTCATTAAAATTATTAACTGAATTATTATGATAGCTGTATAACAGGAATTTTGAAATAAATGTAAGGTTATTAAAAAGAGCATGAATATGCATGCTTGTAATCCCAGAATTTGGGAGACTTGGGCAGAATTAGAATCACTGCAAGTTTAGAAGGAGCCTGGTCTACATACTGAGTTTAAGGTCAGCTGGGGCCCTGCCTCAAGCCAACAAAAAAAATTACAGTTATTTTTTACATAGTAGCATGTACTCATGAGTTTTTATGAAGCATATTTGAAAACTAGTACTCGATGTGATTTTTTTTTTTTTGTGGCTTATTATTACATGCATTAAGAAAGAGATCCTGGAATAGGAAAATTGAGGTCAGCTGCTGGTTTCACTTTTCCTGATCATGTACTATGTGCAGATTGAATTGTTACAACAACAGTATTCAATTAATAAGCTGTTCAGAGGATTAATGCAAAATTTTGATATAGATCATAAACCATCTCCTATTAGCTGTCTTACATCCTATGGAGTAGATATCTCCCTGTCTAAATATTCATGCAATATGTAGTACTACATAAAAACCATTCATATATGCAATATTATTTTAAGGACAATGTTATTTAAAAATTAAAGGAGCAAAGCAAAATATAACTAATATTCTCTGTGTTTATTGCATGCTATAACTAGTTTCACTCATAAACATCATATAGTCTTATTTAATTCTTGAAATAGTCCTTTATCTCCTATGCCTTGCTGTGACCTGGCAATCAAGAGAGATCATCAGAACCCTATTGCTTTCATTCCTGGAAACAGTGTTTGGATTCTCATCTAACCTTTTATTTTTAAACTTATTTTTTTATTAGGGTTCATGCATGCATTCACGCATTTGTGTGTGTGCGGGTATACATGTGATGTGCATGTATGTGTGTGTGTGTTTGTGCATGTATGTGTATGTGTGATGTATGTGCCATGATATGCATGTAGAAGTCAGAGGATGTCTTCATAAAGGTAAGTTCTTCAAGTATGTTCCAGGGATTGAATTCAGGCCTTCAAACTTTCAAGACAAGCTACTGTTTTTTTAGAAAACTGACAATGGAAATATATATATATTCATGATATACAATGGGGTGTTGTGATATATGGCTAAATCAAGTTGACTAATATATCTGTCATCATATGTGCTTTTTTTTCAGTAAAGGAACTAAATATAGTCACCTGGTAATTTTTCATTCTTCTTGTCTTACTGAAGCTTTGCAACCGTGGTTCACATCTCTCCATTGCAGTCCCACTCAGCACCTCAGTCCCTGATGACCACCCTCAGGTCTGCTTCAATGAGTTCTCTGATTGAATGAAATTGTAAGTATCTGTCTTCCTGTGCCTTGCTGATGTTATTGAGCTTAATGTTCTCAGGTTCAATCAGGAGTCAGAAATGCTCCTTCTGCATCTGCCCACACACCATGGTCCTGTCTGGATGTTGCTGTTAATTTTCATGTGATAATTTACTGGTGTTTCCATTGCTATGTACAGGGTAGAGAGTTTATCAGTCTGAACTAACCTTTCTTGAATGGATTAGCATAAGACTTCTGGTTAATTAAGAAATAACACATCCTCTGTGTAAACAACGTTTTAAAAAGCCCTCAATTGGGGCTAGAGAGATGCCTCAGTGATTAAGAGTCTCAGCAACCACATGGTGGCTCCCAACCATCTGTAATGGGAGAAAAGGCCTTTGATTAAAAAGGCCTTTATAGTCCTTTGAAGTAGGTGGACAATACTACTTTTTAATTTATTTTAATATTTTAATCTGTGTGACTGTTTTGCCTACCTGTATGTGTATAAACCATATGCATGCCTAGTGAACACTGAGGCCAGAGAGGGCTTCAGATTACCAGAAGTAATGAGCTCTTATATGGATTCTCTGAAAGAGCAGCACGTGCTGTTAACTGCTGACCCATCTCCCTAGTCCCAGGATACTTCTTTATACTTTCAGTGTTTTGAACACTTACCCTTCTCAGTCATACTACTGACATGGGGGAAGAGAGATTCATTTGCTAAAGAAAATTCCGGACCCTGAGGATTTGAATCTACCTGTATCAGCTTGTGAGTTCCTCATCTCATTTCCCTGGACACAGAAACTTTATGGATACGGGAGACATGGGTTCAATGTTAGGGCCAGTGCAGCCAATATTCACATGTTGCAATTATAATTAGCTGCCACTCCGTAGGTTCTAATATGATAAAATACCCATTGTTTTGATCTTTGTAGAAAATTGAAAATGCTAATACTGTTAATATGATAAATTAATAATAGCATATAATATTTCTCATATTTTCCCATTTTCCTTTTGAAATGCAATGAATACAAGAATCCAACCAACATGGTTCAGAACCATTGTTGTGGAATTGTACATATGAAAACTTAAAAGCATTTGGACTGAGTTTAACTACAAAATATTCATGTGGCTTGGTATTAAGGGGCTCAGGAAGTAATATCCCTGAGTTATCTATGGGAGATGTAGATAATGCTCTTCAGATGACGGCAATTCTTCATTTGGACAGAGCACAAAAACAAGATTTAAATGGGGATCTAACACAGTGGATGTTTTAAAGAGGATTTAGATGTTAAATTCAGAAGAAAGGTAATTCAGTTGTTCTTGTGAGACCACTCTGTCATTGCCTTTTTACAAGGAGCTTGTTTTTCTTCTATCTGCAGTTACTAACAGAAGCTATTACAGGCACCCATTGGAAAACCTGAAAACGTGCTGCATTTGGTATACATGAAAGCTTGAGGTTTCGGCATGTTAGACTTCTTAAAAGTTCAGCATGTGGTGGAATTAAGACCTGGAGCCTGGGGGCACTGTGGAAGTTGCTAAGGAAACACTGTGGGGTACAGTATTATATCCCTAAGAGCAG
The DNA here is from genome assembly GCA_019843965.1 of Rhynchomys soricoides. NCBI lineage: Eukaryota > Metazoa > Chordata > Mammalia > Rodentia > Muridae > Rhynchomys > Rhynchomys soricoides. The sequence goes on along the minus strand of JADRCH010000086.1, from coordinate 9,545,426 downwards.
CTTTTAAAATAAAGAACTTACAGCAAATGCACCGTAGAAAACAAGCGCGATCACGATATTGTTTAGGGAGGTTTATTTTCAGGTCTGAGAATTAATAATTGAAAGTTTGCTGTGAGAAAAAGATTATTCTGACTGTGACTTAGGAATCAAAAGAGAGGCTATATTAAACTAAAGGTCCTCAACTGAAGCATAGGGAGTAGGCGAGACAATTGGAGGGAAGCAGGGACAAGAAAATCGTGGCTTTTAGGTTCTATCTCAGTTAACTTTACCCAGCTATACTTTTTTCTTTTCTTTTCTTACTAATTCATTTATTATTCTCTACCTCTCTCTTTTTAAATGAAGACAAGGTCTATGACTATGCTTCGAGTGCCAAGAGTTTAATTTCTTTATTTTATTGAAGATTATTTATAGCTAAAGTTTTTATGTGTATGAGAATTTTGCCTGCTTGTATGTCAGCGTATCACATGCAAGCCTTGTGTCTACAAGGACAGAAGAGGATGTTGGATTCCTTGGAAGTGAAGTTACAGATAATCGTGAACTGCCATGTAGCTGCTGGAAACCCACCCGAGTTCTGTAGGAAGAACAGAGGATTTTAGCATTAACGATTGAGTGGTTTTATTGCAGATTCTCATTTTAGAGACATGCTTTATTTAAATTTTTTTGATAAAAGTCTTTAAAATTTGAAAAACCTCGCACTTTTCTAGGGGTAATTTGTAAGGTACATGATGTGCTTTATAAGATTACACAATATTTTTGGACATTTTAATAGAACTTAGCATTTACAGGAAGAACTGAGAAGTCTTCTGATTTGATATGTTTGCCACAGTAGCTTGCAACCTCTCCATGTGCTTTCTTAAGCATCACCTACTGCAAAACCAAACAAATCCATGAATACATGCTGCTTAATAATGATGAATTACAGTGATGTTACAATGTAAACTTATGATTATTACAGCACACTTTTCTAAAATTTCATCAAAGACTCTGTGCTTGTGAAAAGTTTTCTTACTTATAAGAAGTTTTCATTCCTTTCACCAGGAAGTTTATTTTATTTTTATGTAATATTTTAGTTTGTGAGATTATAATTACAACATTTCTCTGTACCCTTTACTCTCCGCAAGGCTTCCCATATACCTCTCCTTGCCCTCTTTAAAATGTATGGCCTTGAAAAATGATTAATTGTTATTGCATCATGTATGTATATATCTCTCTATCATATATATCTTTATCATCTATATCATGTATATATCTATCTATGCCTATCTATATCATCTATATCTCTAATCTTAATCTCTATCATCTATGTATCATCTATTTATCATATCTATCTATCTGTCTGTCTGTCTATCATCTATTTATCATATCTATCTATCTATATATCATCTATATATCTATTTATCTATTTATAAATATTACGAAATATAATTAGCTTTTTCTATGTAATATTTCTATATATGATTCAAGACTGACTTCTGTATTGGAACACTGATCGATGTGCTCTTCATACAGGAAGACTACTTCTCATACTTTCGGCATTCCTTAGTTGCCTGACGTTCTTTGTGAAGGGTTGGGGTCCCATGCTCATTCCCACATTCACTGTGGCAAGTTTATTGGTGTTATTTTCATTCAGGCCGAGTTTGGGCAGTCATGTTGGTTAAACTTTATGAGGATAGATTTTGACATTTGTGGGAAACACAATCCCTCAGTAAACTCCTTGATACCTTGGTTCTTGTACTCTTCCTTGCCCCTCTCCCTCAGTGATCCGTGAGTCTTGGTTATGGAAGTTGCATTGTAGATGAATCCATTGATACCTGAACCACAAATTCCCATTTTAATAAAAAATGTGTATGGGCATTTTGCCTGCATGTACAGCTGCACAGCATTTGCATGCCTGTTGCCCACAGACACCAGAAAATGGTATTAGATTTCTTGGAATTGGAGTTACAGATGTGAGCTGCCATGTGGATTCTGGGACCCGAACCTGGATCTTTTGGAAGAACATCTCTCCGGTGTTCATAAATGCTGAGCTCCAGCCCCAGAATATTTTTTACCTGAAGTTATCAGCTGCATATCCTAATTACTGAAGTGTGTATTTGTCTCTTGCCTGTGTTTTCTTTAGGCTGTTGTATTTATACTGAGCTCTTACTATTTCTGTGTGCTAGAGCTTTTTCAGATATGGTTTGTAAATAATTTCTCCAAGAGTATCGTTCATTCACATGGGCTTTCAGAGAACAAAACTTTACATTTTGATAATACTCACTTTTCTGGATTTTTCTTTTTATTAGGAGTGCTTTGCTGTTCAGCATAAGAATTCTTTGTACCACTTGTGTGGAGGAGCCAGTGGAAGGAGGGCTCCAGAAGCAGGGACTGAGGAAGAGCTGGGAGGTAAGAGCCTGCCTGTCTCCACCTGTGGCTTGAGAAACCTGCCTGAGCAACCAGGCCTCCATAACCAAACAGCGCAGGGAGAAACCGCCCACTTGTGTGGAAAAGCCAGCAACAGGAGGGCCCTAGAAACAGGGTCTGAAGAACAGCAAGGAGAGAGAGCTGGTCTCCCAGGAATATTGACATCAGGGCTTGAAGGAAAGACAAGCCACAGTCAGAGAGAGAAAGAGCAGCTAACACCAGAAATAACCAGATGGTGAAAGGCAAGGGCAAGAACACAAGGAACAGAAACCAAGACTACTTGGCTTCATCAGAACCCAGCTCTCCCACCACAGCCAGTCCTGGATACACAAACACACCAGAAAAGGAAGACTCAGACTTATAATCATATCTTAAGAGGATGATAGAAGATTTTAAGAAGGAAATAAATAACTCCTTTAAAGAAATACAAGTGAACACAGGTAAACAACTGGAAACCCTTAAAGAGGACACACAAAAATCCCTTAAAGAATTACAGGAAAACACAATCAAACAAATGAACAAAACCATTCAAATTAAAAACAGAAATAGAAACAATAAAGAAATCACATAAGGAGAAAACCCTGGAGTTAGAGAACATAGGAAAGAAATCAGGAGTCGTAGATGCAAGCATCACTAATAGAATACAAGAGATGGAAGAGAGAATCTCAGGTGCAGAATATACTATAGAAAACATGGACACAATAGTCAAAGAAAACACAAAATCCAAAAAGCTCCTAATCCAAAACATCCAAGATACCCAGGATGCAATGAGAATACAAAACCTAAGGATAATAGGTATAGAAAACAGTGAAGACTCTCAAATTAAAGGACCAGTAAATATCTTCAACAAAATTATAGAAGAAAACTTCCCTAACCTAAAGAAAGAGATGAACATAAATATCCAAGAAGCCTACAGAACGCTAAACAGACTGGACCCAAAAAGAAATTCCTCCTGTCATATTATAGTCAAAACACCAAATACACAAAACAAGGAAAGAATATTAAAAGCAGTAAGGGAAAAGGGGCAAGTAGCATATAAAGGCAGACCTATCAGAATTACACCAGACTTCCCACCAAAGACTATGAAAGCTAGAAGATCCTGGGCAGATCTCATACAGACTCTAAGAGAACACAACTGCCAGCTCAGGCTGCTATACCCAGCAAAACTCTCAATAATCATAGATGGTGAAACCAAAATATTCTATGATAAACACAAATTTGCACAGTATGTTTCCACAAACCCAGCCCTACAAAGAATAATACATGGAAAACACCAACTAAAGGAGGTAAACTACAATAAAAAAAAACCAAGAAAGTAATCTTTCAAAAAACTCAAAAGAAGATAGTCACACAAACAATATAAACAATATCAAAAATAACAGGAAATAACAATCACTATTCTTTAATATCTCTTAACATAAATGGTCTTAACTCCCCAATAAAAAGACATAGACTGACAGACTGGATCCATAAAGAGGACCCAGCATTTTGCTGCATCCAGGAAATGCACCTCCATGTTAAAGACAAACACTACCTCAGAGTAAAGGGCTGGAAAACAATTTTCCAGGCAAATGGCCACAAGAAACAGGCTGGACTAGCCATACTAATATCGGATAAAATTGACTTTCAACCAAAAGTCATCAAAAAGGATAAGAAAGGACATTCATACTCATCAAAGGAAAAATCTACCAAGAAGAACTCTCAATTCTGAACATCTATCCCCTAATGCAAGAGCTCCCATTTTCATAAAAGAAACTCTACTAAAGCTCAAAGCACACATTGCACCTCACACAATAATAGTGGGAGACTTCAACACCCCACCATCAACAATGGACAGATCATGGAAACATAAACTAAACAGAGACACGGTGAAACTAACAGATGCTATGAACCAAATGGGTTTAACAGATATCTACAGAACATTTCATCCTACATCAAAAGAATATACCTTCTTCTCAGCACCCCATGGTACCTTCTCCAAAATTGATCATATAATTGGTCACAAAACAAACCTCAACAGATATAAGAAGATTGAAATAATCCCATGCCTCCTATCAGATCACTACGGATTAAGGTTGGTCTTCAATGTCAACAACAACAAAAGAAAGCCCACATACACATGGAAGCTGAACAATGCTCTGCTCAGTGATAACTTGGTCAAGGAAGAAATAAAGAAGGAAATTAAAGACTTCCTAGAATTAATGAAAATGAAAGTACAAGTTACCTAAACCTATGAGACACAATGAAAGGAGTGTTAAGAGGAAAACTCATAGCTCTGAATGCCTCCAAAAAGAAACTGGAGAGAACATACACTAACAGATTAACAGCACACTTGAAAGTTCTAGAACAAAAAGAAGCTAATACACCCAAGAGGAGTAGAAGGCAGGAAATAATCAAATTAAGAGCTGAAATCAACCAAGTGGAAACTAAAAGAACTATACAAAGAATCAACAAAACCAAGAGCTGGTTCTTTGAGAAAATCAACAAGATAGATAAACCCTTAGACAGACTAACCAGAGGACACAGAGACAGGTATCCAAATTTACAAAATTAGAAACGAAAAGGGAGATATAACAACAGACTCTGAGGAAAATAAAAAATAATCAGATCTTACTACAAAAGCCTATATGCAACAAAATTGGAAAATCTGGAGGAAATGGACAAGTTTCTAGACAAATACCAATTACCAAAGTTGAATCAGGATCAGATAAACCATCCAAACAGTCCTGTAACCCCCAAAGAAATAGAAGCAGTCATTAACAGTCTCCCAAACAAAAAAAGCCCAGTACCAGATGGGTTCAGTGCAGAATTCTATCAGACCTTCAAAGAAGACCTAATACTTATACTCTTCAGTCTATTCCACAAAATAGAAACGGAAGGAACACTACCCACTTCATTCTATGAGGCCACAGTTACACTGATACCAAAGCCCCACAAAGACCAAACAATAAAAGAAAACTTCACACCAATTTCCCTTATGAATATCGATGCAAAAATACTCAATAAAATTCTTGCAAACTGAATCCAAGAACACATCACAGTGATCATTTACCATGATTAAGTAGGCTTCATCCCAGGGATGCAGGGATGGTTCAATACCCGGAAATCCATCAATGTAATCCACTACATAAACAAACTCAAAGAAAAAAATCACATGGTCATTTCGTTAGATGCTAAAAAAGCATTTGACAAAGTTTATATCCCTTCATGATAAAAGTCTTGGAAAGATCAGGAATTCAAGGAGCATACTTAAACATAGTGAAAGCAGTATACAGCAAACCAGTGGCCAACATCAAACTAAATGGAGAGAAGCTCAAATCAATCCCACTAAAATCAGGGACTAGACAAGGCTGCACTCTCTCTCCCTACCTATTCAATATAGTACTTGAATTTCTAGCTAGAGCAATCAGACAACAAAAGGAGGTTAAAGGGATACAAATTGGAAAGGAAGAAATAAAAATATCACTATTTGCAGACAATATGATGGTATACTTAAGTGACCCAATAAACTCCACCAGAGATCTGCTACAGCTGATAAACAACTTCAGCGAAGTGGCTGGATACAAAATTAACTCAAGCAAATCAGTAGCCTTCCTATATTTGAAGTATAAACAGGCTGAGAAAGAAATTAGGGAAATAACACCCTTCACAACTGTCACAAAAAATATAAAATATTTTGGTGTGACTCTAACCAAACAAGTGAAAGATCTGTATGACAAGAACTTCAAGTCTCTGAAGAAAGAAATTGAAGAAGACCTCAGAAGATGGAAAGATCTCCCATGCTCATGGATCGGCAGCATTAATATAGTTAAAATGGCCATCCTGCTGAAAGCAATATACAGATTCATTGCCATCCCCATCAAAATCCCAATTCAATTCTTCATAGACCTAGAAAGAGCAATTCTCAAATTCATATGGAATAACAAAAATCCAGGATAGTAAAACTATTCTCAACAATAAAAGAACTTCTGGGGGAATCAGCCTCTCTGACCTCAAGTTGTACTACAGAGCATTAGTAATAAAACTGCATGGTATTGGTACAGTGACAGGCAGGTATATCAATGAAATAGAATCAAAGTCCCAGAAATGAACCCATATACTTATGGTCACTTGATCTTTGACAATGGAGCTAAAACCATACAATGGAAAAAAAGACAGCATCTTTAACAAATGGTGCTGGATCAACCGGCGGTCTACATACAGAAGATTGCAAATTGATCCATCCCTATCTCCCTGTACAAAGCTCAAGTCCAAGTGGATCAAGGACCTTCACATAAAACCAGATACACTGAATCTAATAGAAGAGAAAGTGGGGAAGAGTCTCGAACACATGGGCACAGGGGAAATGTTCTTGAACAGAACACCAATGTCTTATGCTCTAAGATCAAGAATCGACAGATGTGACCTCATAAAATTACAAAGCTTCTGTAAGGCAAAGGACACTCTAAATAGTACAAAACCACAACCTACAGACTGGGAAAAGATCTTTACCAATCCTACGTCCAATAGAGGGCTAATATCCAATGTATACAAAGAACACAAGAAGCTAGACTCCAGAGATCCAAATAACCGTATCAAAAAATGGGGAAGAGAGCTAAACAGAATTCTCAACTGAGGAAATTCGAATGGCAGAGAAGCACCTAAAGAAATGTTCAACATCCTTAGTCATCAGGGAAATGCAAATCAAAACAACCCTGAGATTTCACCTCACACCAGCCGGAATGGCTAAGATCAAAAACTCAGGTGACAGCAGATGTTGGCCAGGATGTGGAGAAAGAGGAACTCTCCTCCATTGCTGGTGGGAATGCAAGTTGATACAACCTCTCTGGAAATCAGTTTGACAGAGCCTCAGAGAAATGAACATAATACTGCCTGAGGACCCAGCTATTCCACTCCTGGGCATATACCCAGAAGATGCTCCACCATGTAATAAAAACACATGTTCCACTATGTTCATAGCAGCCATATTTATAATAGCCAGAAGCTCGAAACAACCCAGATGTCCCTCCACAGAGGAATGGATACAGAAAATGGGGTACATTTACACAATGGAATACTACTCAGCTATTAAAAACAATGACTTCACGAAATTTGCAGATAAATGGATGGATCTTGAAAATATCCTGAGCGAGGTAACACAGTCACAAAAGAATGAACATGGTATGTATTCACTTTTACGTGGTTATTTGCCCAAAAGTTTGAAATATCCAAGGGTCACTTTACAGCAACAGTAGGCCTGAGTGTGCGGTCCCAGATGGTGGACTTGGAGAAAGGACTGAAGGAGCTGAGGGAGTTTGCATCCCCAGGGAGGCAACAGCAGTGGCAACTGGCCTGTCCCCCAATACTCCTGGAGACTGATCCACCAACCAAAGAATACACATGGAGGGACCCATGATGCTGGACACAAATGTGGCGAAGGAGGGTCTTGTTAGCCATCAGGGGGAGGAGAGGCCCTTAGGACTTAGGGTGTTACATGCCCCAGTATAGGAGAATGCCAAAGATGAGAGTGGGTGGGTGGGTGGGAGAATACCCCGATAGTGGCAGGGGGAAGGTGGAGGGAATGAGGAGGTTCCAAAGGGGAGATCTGGAAAGGGGGAAACATTTGAAATGTAAATAAAATGTGAAAAAAATAGAATTCTTTGTAGTCTTTTCATTGGTACTGTGTAATTTTGTTTCCTTTCTTTTAAAAAATTAATTAATTAATTAATTTGCTGTGTTCCAAGACATATTTATTGTTCTCTGTGTAGCTCTGGCTGACCTAGAATAACTAACTCTGTAGACCAGGGTGGCCTCAAACTCAGACAACCACTGACCTCTACCTCCCAAGTGCTCCGTTTAAAGACAAGTGCCACTACTGTCCATCTGTGTGATTTTTCAATGTAAGAAGTCATGTTGTCTGCAAAGGGGACAGATGATCGCTTCATTTCCAACAAGCATTCTTTTTATCTTGTTGCTTTTCTTCTTCAGACTTATACCACCACAGAGAATAAACCTAGCAGCAGAGCACAGTGCTGTTTTCCACAGACCTGAGTGAGAAAACGTTTTTTTTCACTCTTAGCCACGAGAGCAAGTGCAGGTTCTTATTAGCAGAAGGTATTTGTCAAGTTCAAGCAGTTCCCTCCTCTTCAAAACCAGCCCAGTACTTTAAAATCAAAGAAAAAGGCTAAACCACCATTCATTACTAAACAGTTTACTTGATTTAAAATTGATAATAAGGTACAAACAAATAAATCATGTAATTTCTTGTCCCATATATGTGTGTACATGAACATGAACAAATATTTTTGCACACATTTACCCCACCTTGATTTCATTACTCAGACCATTTTTTATCTAATCATCTCTTTAGAACTGATCTTCTATCATGGAAGATTCGCTTGCTTTTACTAGAATTTTGTATCAATATATTATACATGATATAGTTTATATTTGAATCATCTTGTCATCAAGTTTTATAGAGATTCACAAAATAATTTCTTAGTTTTTAGATTTATCCATATAGTTAAAAATACCAATAATGTTTTTTTAATTTGTCAATACTATTCTTTTGATTGGATTCATAAATGTATTTACTTGTTTATTTAATTGACATTAATGGTAATTAATTCTAATATCTGAACATGAAAAAATATATTTATGTGTCATTATAATATTCATTTTTTCTGAATTGTATAACATTGAATCTTTTTTGTTATCAGTTTTTAAGGTTTCTCACAAATTTTAGTTGTAAATCATTAGTTTGCACAGCTTGTAAATATTATTTCTATTTATATACGAAAAGACCTTAGCTATTCTTTTGCCATAATCTACTCATGTGTCTGCAGCTGTGTTTACCTGAATTGTGAGTTTTATACTGTTATCTAATGCTGTGGTCTCTATGTTTTAATGGGTAACTTTGCTGTTTTCCCTTAGCAGACTGGTTGGTGGCAGGATGCCACTACTGTCATTAACACTTCTTAAAATGTGCAAGAATGAATCTCTGCATAATTGTTTGCACTTGCTTAACATGAAGATGCCTTGGTATTTGACCCCCAGTGTCTTCAAAACAGTAGCAGCAACAATAACAGCCATGCAAACCACCAAGCTACTTACATGTAAATAAGACTCCACTTAAGGGATAACAAATTTTATTATTTTGTGCTCCCCCCCTTTATTTTTTTGGTTGTTGTTTTAGACAGGACAAGTTTATTCCTGATTTAGTATTTATTTAATGGGTGTTGGGGTCTTATTGTCTCTTGTTCCGTTTTCTCCTAGGATCAGGAAATTGAGATTTTTAAGGTGCATATCTTACAGTTCTAAGGTTTTGGAAAGGGTCCATCACTTGGAGAATTATGCTCATCTGTGATGGTGGGAGTCTGCTTTACATTTCACACTCTAATAATTAGTCCAGGACAACATAAGAAAGCTTACAACGAGTCTCCTCTCCCAACTTTTAGTATGCATTAAGTTTAAGACCTAGAACCCTTATTGAAAGAGGCAGAGAGTTCCATCTCTCACTGAAAGATGGCTACGAGTTCAGGACTGCTAAATACTGCTCAGTGTTAGCAATATGGACCTGTCTTAATTTCATCCTGACTTTTTTCCTGATACAACTTGCACATATAAAGAATCTTGCAACCTCCTCGCCTGCCAACTCCACCCATATATGGTCCCTGTTGCTTCCTGTGCTGCCATTATTTATTCATTTACAGAACTTTTAAGTTCAATTTCAATAAGATTTTGTTGATAAAATTTTATTGAGTGCAGTTGGTTGGTAAATAATACATGTGCTCAGTCTGCCACCTTTTGCAAAGGTCTGAAGATACTTTCATAAGTAGAAAACGAACTGGATTTTTGGGATGAAAATGGAGCAGAGGTTTAAAGCCATTAAACATTTAGGTTATTTTCATCTTCAGAAAAATTATTTCACTGAAATGTTTTGACTTACAATTTAAATGGTGTCCCATGTTAAAGCATTTAGTATTTTAAGTGAAGTACAGTAGAAGTTGTGTGGATGTGAATGCATGTTTAAGTACATGAGTACTGAGAATGTCTGAAGCATTCAGATTCTTAGGTGATCATGATCAAATGATGACTGAAGTTGGACAAACTCTTAGTTGTGAGAATGAACATATATAATACCTACTCTACTCTGTGAATTAAAGTTTTGTTTTTATGTTTTTCTCCACTTTATCAATTATTATAAAATTGGCATTAATAAGTTACTCTAAATGAGTCCTTTAAACTATCACTTCTGTACTCTGAGGGCTACAGAGTGGTTATGAGCACAGGCTACTGTTTCAGAGAACCTGGGTTAAATTCCCACCACCCACATGGAGTTTCATAGCTCCTTATAATTCCAGTTCCAATGCCCTTTTCTGGACTCTAAAGGTACACTGACACATGGTACACACATGCACATACCTACAGGTGGTACATCCACACACATAAAATAAAACAAGTAGATTAAGAATGTATGTATCCTGCCTACACCTAGAAACTGGGTATCATTTGCCAAAGAAGTGTCAAACTAGTGTAGTTTATCAGACAAGAAAAAACATTTCTTCAAAATACTGCCAATATGGACAGTAATTGAACTCAGCTCCACTGTGTAGGGCTGCAGATCCTAGGAGGGACCTGGACAATTTGACATTTGTATTTGTTTCTTGTCACTTACAGTCACTAATGGTCACTTGTTCCACAGTGGCAGACATAGGGACAATGTCTCTTTTGATCATTACATTTCAAAGAGATTGTTCCTAGATCTTTGAGAAAAGATTTCTAAGTTGTAAAGCTAGAAGATTTACAACTATAGGCAGAGAATAATTTATCATTGGAAGTTTTCCAAAATGAATCCTTTAAGCAGGTGCTGGAGTAAGGAAGGAGCCTGTCTAATTGTTTGGTCATGCCGCAGGGATTTGTGTAGCCATTGTGGCCAAGTGAGAGGATGCAGTGATATTTAAATAAATGTCAGTGGATCACAAAGAACGAAAAATAGAATATATATACTTTTTTTCCTTTTTGTGATCCACTGAGATTAACCATGGCCCTCAGTGTGACCATGGTTTAGGGCTGTCTATGGAGCCTAGTGGGGTCAGCAACAGATGCACAGCTGAAGAGAATGGTTCTTCTTCTCCTAGAATCCTAGCCAATAATTCTCTAGTGAAGGGTAGGTTCTCATGAGTTCCTGTTTTTTCCTCAGCTTATTGTTGACAGAGCCAGTCTTGAGTAGGTCTAGTGTAGGTTACTGCAGTTGCTGTGAATTAATGACTGTAGTAGATTCATGGGATCTAAGGAAGGTATTTCATTTCATGGCCAATCATCCTATCCTTCGGCTCATACATAATTACCTTCCCTTCTATTTATTTTTTTCTAACTAATGACTGTTTCTATATCTAGCCATCATGTCAGTGTTTTACCTTTGAGAATTAATTTGCAGTAAATTTTGAAGAACTTTCCCAGGGAAGCATCTAGTACCAGAAACCCACAGAGAATAGAGGGCTTTGTTCAAAGGTGATTTAGGGGAATGGGTCTATTGTATAATATGGATTGTCTATTACCAAGCTCAGCATGTAATTTCTTTCCAAAATTTAAGAAAATTACTGTTTCTGAGACAAAATCTCTGGAGATACTTAAGGATTCCCGCCCTTCTACCCATTCTCTTTTTATACTTTCTTTGTTGTCAAACCTTCCAGGGTCTGGGTAAATATTACTAACAAAGCTTACGTTTACTATTCCTCTAATTGGATTTTGTTTGCTTTTAATTTTTTGAAACTCTTGACTCACTCCTAATCAAGTCTATCCTCTTTCTCTAATTGCATTTTAGTCCTAGTCTTGATTGATATATTCCCATAAACTCAATAATTAACTTATTGCTTGCTCCAATCAAGTGTTAACATTTGCCAGTATAACTGAAAAATGCAATTAGCCCTATTAAAAATGCTAAGATAGTTTGCTTTTGCATCATTCAATTCCTGCACATGGTTCACTGTCCCTTACCAATTGATTATGTGTCCAGAATTAGAATTTAACTTCTCTCTCTCTCTCTCTCCGTGTGTGTGTGTGTGGGGGGGGAAGGAACACTTTTATGAATGCAGGAAATTCTAAATGCTTTAGGCAATTAGAATTAATCTATTCAATGATCACATTTTATTCAAATATCTCTTCTTCACTAAGTTTCATCTGCTTCTGTGGTCTTAAAAATCCTTGCATATCTTGTTTCTACCTTTGTTTCTTTCTCCAAATGTATTGACTATAATACAGAACTAAATTATATTTTAAAGCAGTTATTACATTTTCATGTCAACTATAATTTTTTAATTATAAAGCCCTGTATTCATTTTGCCAGAAGCAAATCAAATTTCAACTAGTGCTGAAGCCCACATTAGGCTGAGTTTGTTTTAATATGCACACAATTGAGTTTCTTCCTTCTGCACATTGGGAGATCTACCTCATGATCCCGACAGGAAAAAAATACCATTTTACCTTGCTTTCAAATCATTTTTTGGTGGCTAGAAAACATTTGTTGCTTATTTGATGTCCAATGATGGTTAGATACAGCATGGAATGAGAAATGAAATAATTCAGAAGTGAGCACCACAGACTATTGATAGAGAACAGAAGCACTAATCGTGCATATACTGAGGGACTGCCATCAGGTGTCTGTGCACCTCATAATGTGGCAATATGAACGTGTGTTCTGGAGACAAGTGGAATAATACAGCTTAATATTCTTGGGTTATTTTAGGCAAGCATTTGTCCTGTGACTTCACAAGCAATTTTCTCTATTAGTAATAAAATTGGCTTGGACAAGCATATCTAAGTGAATTAACATAATTAATATGAGTTCATTAATGCCACCAAAATGTTTTCTTGCAAGATAACTTGACAGACCCAATACCAAGCAGCACGTGGCCACTGGAAAAATGTAATTGTCTCCCTCCCCACACCATGGCAGATTGTTGGCATTATGGATCTAGTAAGGTTTTACAGGTGTCAGATGTGCGAGACTATAAGATATTTTAGATAAGTGAATGTGACAACTAATAAATTCTATCTGGTGTGCAATTTGTTCAGAGCCCCAGGCACCACAGATGATCACAAAGACAGAGAGAAAAACAAATAATCTTTTTTGTCTCTTAAGGTTTAATAGTCATGGCAAAGAGAGGGCATGGCAAAGAGCACTCTCTTTGCCATGACTATTAAATAATGACTAATATAGTGGGCTCACGCAAGGTAGGAAGGCACCTTTCTATGTTGTGTAATGAGTCAACTGGTTAAAGAAACAAGGATGGAATTGCCACTGGAACCACAAATGTGTTGGCATTTTTATGTGTCTTTTTATGTTTTAATTTGAGTTAGGGGATCATGTAGATGGCATAGAACTTAATATGTAGCCAAGAGTGAGTTTGAAATTCTGATCCTCCAGCTTCCACCTCTTTAGAGAATTATAGGCATGTGCCACCACATCTGGTTTACAGAGCGCTGGGATTCTGGCATGCTGGACAGGCACACTAACAACTGACATATATACCCAGCAAGAGTTCTATAACTGGGACCACTCTGCTTAGCTTCTAAGTTAAGATGAAATCAGGAACATTCAGGGAGGTAAGCCATAGGCAAGAGAAATCTTATGCATTTCTAAAAGGCATAGTGAGAACGTCTGTGCATTACAAGTTCCTGTGAATTATGTCTTATTATAACTACGTATCTATATAAAACAACAAACATTTTAAGTATAAATTACTATTCATAGTACATTACATCACACTGCCTCAAAACTATAACAGGAAACAGAATTTATGTCTTTCATTTAAAAAATCATCATTCTATCTGTGAGTATAGGCATGCATAAATACAGTCATGTGCCCATTGCTTCATGAGAGGAATGTGTTATATTAGAAGAGTCAACCGAGCTGTGAACTTGTAGACTGTCCTTATCCAAACTAGATAATATAGGTCAATTCTTCACTGTGGTGATTTGATGTACAGGAGATATAGTACATGTGGAATTACGATGTTGCCGCTGGTGTAACATGGCACTTTACGCTAATGTAAATTTACAAACTAAGTATAATAGGTATACAACAAATAGTTATAAAAATCTCTATGTTGTAAACATGTGCATCACTAATGGAGTCATTATTGACATTCCCAAAACTGAGTTGCTATATGTAATTGTATGTATCACAGTTTTCTAGGCTTATATGTCAGCTTTTCACAGATACTAGTGACACATTGATCTGTGCATCATGATCAGCTGCAGTATTACTAATAGTAATTTTAGCTTCATTAGAATCTTATATAAAATCCACCACTGACTGACAAGGATAAATGCATATATATATCTATGTTTATTTCTACACATATAACATAGGTCAATAGCAATGCTTTGTAATGGCAAAGTGGAGATGATGGTAGCAGAGATGACAAATCAAACTGTTTCTCAGTAGAGAATTAAATATATATTTTGAATGTTGTTTGTGTTTAAGTTCATGGATAGAAAAGTTCCATATAAATTTTAAGTATGGTGGATCAAGATAATCATAAATTCATCATAGTAAATGATAAGCAGAACCATGGACTCAAACTGATCGACAAAAGCAGCAGATGAGAGTAAAAGGTGTGGGTTGTAAGTAAGTTGGAGATAATCAGAGGGGCTGCCTCATGCCACAAGGAAGTTCTAGCCTTTGGTATATTTAATTTGGTTGACAATTTTCCTAATGGTTCTGTGACCTAGGAGTTCATGTCCCAATTTTATAAATGAAAACATAGTTTCTAAATGACTATGCTATGGCCTGAATATGGTTTTTTCAAAGTTTATGTGTCAGAATTGCAAACGTGGGCTGTAGTGTAGCAGTGTTGAGATGTGGAGCCATCAGGATTTGACTTGGTATTATGGCCTCTGTCCTCAAAAATGGATTAATTTCTTAATTGATTAATGAATTAATGAGCTGTTAGAGGAATGACCTTGTTGTAAAAGCAAACTCCGAAACTCACTTGCTGTATCCCTCTCTGTGATGCTTTCCGCATGTTTGGGTGCAGTAAGAAGACTCCTGTCAACAGCCAACACTATATTTTTGAATGAACAAAAGAATTTTTTGTACTTAGTAAGCTACCCAGTCTGTGTCATTCAGTTATAGCAACACACTACAGTAACAGGTAGTTAAGCCGAGGTGGACTCAGACCAGGGGAAAGTGTTTGAGCAGTAGAATGAAAATGTGAAGATGTGAATGTTGATTGGTTCTGTAATCCTTAGGGACAACAAGGCTGGCTGTGCAAAGTTTACACATGTATTTCCACCAGTAAAGTGGAACAGTATTTATATGTAATAAATGATTGTAGTGTTGTGATGGGTGACCCAATGGTGAAAGAAAAGGAAAAGTCTGTATTGTTTTGTTGGTCCTGCATGTGACAAAAGCTTATTTCTTCTTCAAATCTGAGGACTAGAACAAGAGCATGAGAGGGTCCACACACCTGTCATTCCTTTTCCATTTTGTGCAGAAGCTAGTGTATATGATATTTTTCTAAGCTCCAAACAAGCATTTTCTTATGCCCATGGAATCTGGGGATCAGGATTTGGATGGACATGTAGCTACACTGTGTTTCTGTATCACAATATCTGAGATCTGAGAGGTACATTTGGAATTTAAAAACTGCTTGAAAGCAAGAGACTGGTTCACTGAAGCCTTGTCTACTTGCATGTCTGAGACATATCATGAAGGACATGACTTAGTGTGTGACACTTGTGTGTAGTCTGTCTGTGTGGTTGAGCTTTCTTCCAGTATGATGGTTTCAGAGTATGGGATATTTCTTCTAATGTTTCAATGACACACAGGCCCAAGATTTTATTCCTAGGGGCTAATTCCAGTTATGCTTCTAGAAATGATGTTTAGAAGTGGCCTTATTGCTCTATTATAGAATAACGCCATATATGTAGAAGCTTCTAGAAGTAGTAGTTTTTCAGATGATTTTCTTGAATTGACTTTAGTGTCACTTATCCATCCCCATAAAGGTCAGACAATTCCCATGGGTCTATGAGAAGGGGCTCTCAAGGAAGGGGAGAAAGAATGGATAGGTTATGATATTTAAAAATGGAATAATGAAACAAGAAAGGCTAAACTGAGGTGGACAATGGAAGATCAGGAAAGAGGAGGGAAGTATGTATTTTCTAGACACAGAGCACTTGAAATAAAATATATAGTGCCAGGAATGGGTATGACACCATTGCTGAAGGTACCATATCCTTGAGTTATAGAACATGGATGTGGCCACCCCTGGGCTAGTGGTCCTACAGTCTAAAGAAAGTAAGCTGAGAAAGCCATATATACTATGTCCTTTCCTTCCAAGATTCAGGGGTTATTGAGGAAGAGAGAGGGTAGAAAGAGTCTAAGTAACAGGCTGTGGGTGACTACAAGAAAAACTTTTTTCAGGATACAGCAATGCAACTGACATGAAAACACAGTGGCTTGGACAGCATGGACAGAGCAAACCAACACTTGCCTAAACTGTTGCAAGTCGAGGATCATCTAATTCCAGCATGGAGATCGAAGTTGGACATGAGATTATAACACTTGCTGTGGTGCTCTTAGCAATTATTAGTTGGTGGAGAAGGGAGAGGCACTTTTCTCTAAGAGTGTAGCTCCTAGTATGTTGACTGTACTGCAGTGGAAGCCTACACATTCAAGAATATTTGGGCAGCACAAATTGGTCCTGATGGAGTAAACAAAGGTACAAAGTTGGACCATAGGAAAGGAGGGTTGATACTGAACAAGTTGTGAGGGGTTTAAGTACTTTAAATTTTTACTCTAATGCTCTTTTCCAGGATTATTTCTGTCGTTTCCTTGACTAATAAATCTAATCTTCTACATATCTTATGCACCTCAAATATAATTTAGCCACAACTTTTATCTGACCATCTTCACTGACATACTCTAAGAAAAAGGGCTATCATGTACCAGGTTGGTAGCCCTATATCGCCTAGGTAGACATTGGCTAAAAAAGAGTCTTTAAACACCTATTGGGCATGAGAAATAGAGGAGAATGTGATATCATCCTCTCATTTGAAGAAATGGGCTTTGCATGCTTTATTTATAGTATTCAAGGGCTGGAGAGATGGCTCAGCCATTAAAGGCTAGGCCTACAAGCAAAACTATCTATAGTATTTAATTGAATCCCAACTACAGTCAGAGGAGATAAGCAATACAGCTAATATCAGAATCTAGGCCATTGAAATATATCTCTGCATAATTCATAAAATACAAATGTGTGTCTGCCATCATTTCTGATCGAAGGTCTTGAATAAAGGTCCTGCTTTTAAATGGAAATATAGTCCTCACAAATACTGTGGTTTGACAAAGTCATGCATAAATATTACTTCTTTATGTATATTTCTCTCTAGGCATTTTTTGAACATTCATGAAATAATTTTGATCACATATTGGATGTTTGTCTGTAAAAATCATATATAGAACATATATTTGAAAAAGGTATATGAGCTTTGTCTTGGCAATTTTATGAATTGCAGCTGTTGTCATGGCTGAACGTTCTCTTTTTATTTTTTATGTGAGTGCCAGTATGTCTTAGCTTCATAGAAACAACTCATTGCTTTGTTTAAAACCTAAACCTAGTATGGTTGTATACATCCATAATTTCAACATTTGGGTGGCTGAAGCAGGAGGAGTAGTAATTCAAGGTCATTCTTAGCTGGCTTGAGTTATGTAAAATTCTACCTTAAAGAACTCAAGTGAATAAACAAACAAATAAATAAAATATATTTATTCAGTCTTTTCTCTATGTTAATTTCCAAGGAAGAGAAAAACAAATTAAAACCAACTTTTACATGGCTTTAGACTATTCAATCAAGTATTTTATTTATTTATTTATTAGTTCACATCCATTTTATTATTATTCAAGCTGTAAGGTTCAAATTCCAATGATTAAATATCTCATAAGGCAAATTCACATGG
Organism: Rhynchomys soricoides; assembly: GCA_019843965.1. Classification (NCBI taxonomy): domain Eukaryota; kingdom Metazoa; phylum Chordata; class Mammalia; order Rodentia; family Muridae; genus Rhynchomys; species Rhynchomys soricoides. The sequence goes on along the minus strand of JADRCH010000086.1, from coordinate 9,527,076 downwards.
ACAGAAAAGATGAGCCATGTCTTGCAGGAGAACAGAAGCAGCCACCTATTTCTCATCTGGATCCGTGCTGTGCAGATGCTTGTTTATCATTTTATCATTTTTCAATGTAACCCTGAGGTTTCACCAGCAGCGTTTAGAAACTCTTGTCATTCTTCGTTTCACAAGTGGTCATTTATGCCATTATGTTAATGAGTAGAATAAGTTTCACATTGGCCTAAGAGTGAATTTGAACAAGCTTCTGGGAAACCTCTGCAAATTCACAAAGTTAATGGCTTGACCTCCCAATTCTCCAATGTAAAAGATGCTATAATGATTTTTCAGGCTCTTAGCTCCCCTGCATTAAAAAAGGCTCCCATTTACATCCCATGACTTTGACTTGATTCTCTTCATAATCCAATTGTAAATGGATAATCCGCTGCCTTCCAAAATGACTCATGTCTGAGTTTTGGTTGCAGTTCTTTGTGCCAGAGAAGAAAAAATTTTTTAGCAGATGGTCTGAACAAAAACTGAAATCTTTGGACTTAATGATGCCAGGAGCCTATTCCAAAGTGTCAGCTCACATATCTTGGTAAAGATTAGAAGAAGATAGATGAGAAATGCGTTTAATATTTATTTTCTTAGACATAAAGTTGGTAAAGTAGGAAGGATTGTACATAATCCATAAAAATCTAGCATGGAAGCTTTTAAGAACTTAGGAACAATTGAATTTTGATTTCTTGAACCTCATGGAGTTCTGAAGATTTCTCTTTAAGCCAAAACTCACCTTTACCATGTTACATTTAAAAGCTCTGTTCTAGGGATGGCTACCCATTCATAACTAGTACTTAAATAAATGCATGCCAGGGATAGTTCTATTATATCTTTGCAGTTCAAATTAGTGTCAATAGGGGAATAAATCCTGGCAATGTGATTCTCTATTTATGATAGGATTATGTTTTCACTAAAAATGAAAAAATATATTAATAGTATATTAAGAAAAAGATAGTTACTTGATGCTGGCACAGTGATATGTGCCTTTAATCGGGCACTTTCCAGGCTGAGATAGGAAGATTACAATGAGGGTGTGGTCAGCCTGGGTTATACAGGAAGAGTCTCCAAACCAGCAAGCAAGAAAGCAGAAACAAAGGAAATAAGTGAAGATAACAAAAGAGAAGTTACTTAAATAATTACCAAGTTCATAAGAACTGATCTGGATTTCAATCTAATCTGTAACATTATTTGAATGTATTTTGAAAGTGATAAAAAAAGCCCTTGGCATGTGGGCTTTTGGTTGCAAAAGCCATCCTATTTATGGGACAGTCATGTCATAAAATATATTTTGATGGGCTTCTCTATTCTTGATTTCCTTCAGTTTTGACAGAGGAAACTATAAAGATTTATTTATTCTTATTTTATGTATATGAATGTTTGCTTGCATGTAAATCTGAGCACCTGGTGTGTGACTGGTGTCCAAGGATGTCAGCATAAGTCATCGGATCATTGGGAACTGGAGTTACTGGCAGGTGTGAGCTGCCATGTGGGTTCTGGAAACCTAATCTGGGTCCTTTACAAAAGCAGTAGGTGTCTATAGCCACTGGCACACCTAGGCATTTATGGAAGTAACAGACCAGACTATTGTATGAGATGAATTAAATAACAATGTGCAAGGAAATGACAATTGATACTTTTGTTTTGAGGTAATGTATCTGTCTTTAGTGGATAAGAGTTGCTTTTTATCTAGTAGAGTCTAATCTGTGTAGAAGTCTTGTGTTTTAGGGGATATATGTTGATGGGCTGGGTTCTATCACCCACTTCCATGACACAAGAGCATATTCAGGACAGATTTTAAGTATTTTACAACAATAGGGCCCTTGCTCTGGGCAGAAAGAATTCATAGATTTAATTATTTTCCTGTAGTAGTCAAATAAAGTAGAGCTATAGATACATAGAGGACTTAGAAGCGCTGTGTTTTGCCTTCTCAATTGGATAAATTGTTCCTCAGGCAATTTTACATTAAGGATATAACTAAAATCCACGGGAGCAACTTTAAATAAAACACTGAACCCAATGTAAACTAGACTTCCCAGTGTATTGGCTTCTTTTCTAATCACCATGACCAAACAGCTGACAGAAAGCGGCAAAGCAAGGGAGGAAGTTATTTGAGCTTATAGTTTAAGAGGGCAAAGGAGTAAGGACAAGGAGTGGGTGACAGAGCTCAGGGTGGTGGGATCATGCAACTGGACAGACTCTGAGGAGAGCCTGACATGTTGGAGTCTTGTGGGTTTCCAATTTCCTTCTTTTTTTATTCATTCATTCTGGTAGTCCAGGCCATGGGATGATGGTGATAACTACATTTATGGCACATCTTTCCTCATTAGTTAACCCTCTCTGAACACTCTCAGACACACTTGGAGGGGTGTCTGCTAGGTGATTCCAAGTTTTATCAAGGCAACAATGAAGATCAGCCTTTACAAGAAGCAGAGGGATGGAATGCACAAAGACTAACTGTGGCCCCGTTGCCTGATTAATAAAACATGGATGCACAGCGAAAGGATTGCAATATAATCCACAGAGCAACCTTGTCTCAGAAACAGTACACGCACTACTTAAATCAGTGTAAATCTGTAAGCAGCCAACTGTGCTGCATGGTGCCTGCTCAGACAGAAGACAAATATACAAAACCCTCCGAGTTCCATTTTAGGCTATGGATAGCTTGAGTATAGTCAGCTTTCTGGAACAATCAAGATATGTTTCCCCAGAACAACACTCGTATCGCTCCTTAATTGCATCTCTGAGAAGCAGGCTTCTTCAAGTGACATTTACAACGAGGATAATTTGACTGGAAGACGTGGCAAAATAAAAGAGGAAAATAAGCATTACCAACATTGGCTCTGATAGGGTTTAAATGAAGTCAGTAAAGAGTAAAGAGAGTTATGAAGTATAAATACCTCATTAATATCTCTGCCTGGTAGTTACTGTTATTTTTCAACCATCAGTGGGTTTCTGGTTCGAACAACCTTTTAAGTTTTGAATCGCAATGGTTGAAACACCTGCAGGTTTCTCTTCTGGGGCAGCAGACATTTGTTTGCCATTCAGGCTTCTCTCGCAGTATGTGGGCTTCTCCACGTACAGCAAGTGGGAGGTTGTTAGGGGAAAGAGTATTTTAGATAGGGTTCACTATTCAGCTTAGGCTGACTAATGACAAATTTTCATTCTCTTGCCCTGGTTCTGTACACTGGCATTACAGGTATTCCCTTTACACTGAGCAGCAGCTTTGGTCTCTCTAGCATTCATAGGCATGCTGGCTCTGTGCCACAGCCCTCCGTAGTCAGTGCCTTTAGGAGGTGAGAGAGGTCTCACCCCTCATTTACTAGGAAACTTACTGACTCTAATTGGAGCTTGTTTATCTAGCAAGTTTAAATCAATATAACAAATAGAATCTCAGCTAGCAAGGGGATTGAAGACCACTTTTCCCACTTACCTATCTTCAGGCAAGTAAAAAAAATTACACCTTTACTGACATCAAAGTCTAGTTATTCAGATAAAACTAAATGCATTGTGGAAACCATCTAGGGAATTTTGTTTGGCATTAGCACTAATGGAGGTATCTCTGAAAGGGGAAATGTCATTTGTGCCAAAGATTCCATCTTAAATTCTCTCATACCTTTCTATAATGTTTTAACTATGTAAAGGTGATGAAATGATTGATTAAATGATTTAAGATCGTTCAGGCACAGTAACTATCAATGACCTGTGTCCTTTCTAGATTCTGTCTAGAATTCTGTCAGAGTTGACCATGTTTAGAGCTAGATTTTACACTCTCACTACCAAAAATAAATGCTCTTCAGAGAGCAGAGCGCTCTCTCTCCCTCCCTCACCCCTCCTGTTAGAGAGGTCTGTATGGTGGTGTTTTAACACACTGAAGTTGTAGGGTCATGCCTCATTTCTACTGAGTTTCCTGTTCTTCACAGGAGTCATTTGTGAGGCAGATATAAGGAGTGAAGTTGGGCCATCAGAATCATCCTCCTGTGTCATTGAGGGTAACATGGCGTAGTGCCAGAGTTCATTCCATGCAAGGGGAACATCTCTGAGCCCTCCCAAGGGTAGGCATTTAAGGAAAGCACTTTATAGACTCCCTAGATATGTGGAGGTAAGACTTTGACTCATGCCGTGATCCCTTCCACTCCCTGTGTTTTGCTATTTATTGCAATACTTCATGCATTTTATGAGTTTGGTCTCAAATTAGCTTCTCCTTTACAAATGTTTTAATTACTCAAAGCTTCAGTTCTTTCAGTTTTCTGAAACAGAGAGCAGAATGTATTGACTGTGTCTTTCATGAGTGTGCACATTTAAAACTGGTGTGTGATTTAATTTATTCCTCTAATCAATTTACTTCTCCATTTATTGTGACATGACAGAGACTGTGACAAGAGTTGACACAAGGTTTGTAAATTATTCCTGAAGTAGCAGGACTCCCCCAATTTCCCATAGATGTGTACATTTTGTATGCTTTCTTGAAGAGTTTCCACGTACAAAGAATACACACACACACACACACACACACACACACACACACTGGGGGAACTCGGCCACCTAGTGCAACTCTTTCTGACCACGACCTTATCATGTGAAATCTTTCGTTCAACTCTGTTCTTGGTTCATTTGTCTTAAAAATGCAGTTTTCAGCTTTAATCAATGATTAAATTGATTCCAGGCAAGGCAAGAGATGGGACTTGTGTCACTTTCCTAGGATGGTATATGACAAAGAGATTTTTTTCCAAGGCAGACAGAAGGTGGTGCTGTTGATTAGGAATAATAAGAAGCCCTACAGTTGTTTTTTTTGTTTTTTGTTTTTCTTTCCTTTTTCCCATTAAAATCATGATCAGGTTGTTATCATCACGATCATTCTTTACTAAAGAGAAGAAAAAAAAATATAGCCAACGGAAATGTATTCTGGGATTTGACTTCAGTTGCTTCGCTGCTTTAGAAGGGTGATCTGAAGAATGATCCACTCATGCTATTTTTATCTTATGCATATTTAGGAAAGTGTGCACTAAACATTGTTTTTAACATTTACACATGTTGTCTGCCTCTACGTAGGGAGGCTCAATATTATTTGAAATGACTGCAAAACATCTAGGTGTCTACATCAGTCACTGGTTAAAGGAGAAAAACAAGATATTTAAAAACCAATGCAATATTATTAAAGTTTCACGGGCACAGAAAATTGAAAAAGTCTAAGTTGTCCTGTGAATTACTACTCGTGTGTCACAGTATTTATTTCTGCTCTTGACCGTGCATGATGTTTCAGTCACCATTCTTGACTTCCCCACAGTGATGGACTTGTGATATCCTGGAATTTTGGGTTAAAATAACTCTCGCTTGAGTTGATATTTGTTAGAGTATTTTATCACAGAAATGAAGCTAGTCAGAGGTTTTATAAGAAATGTAAAATCTTTTAAGGAATATTCACTATTTGACACCCATCACATTGTTGGATACAAGGAGAGCTATTAGCTTAAGGTTATTCATGTGCCTCCTATCAGTTAAGTCTACATGACTATATTCCCTCCAATTCCATCAAGTCGTGAAGATTCCTTGGTTTTCTTATTCCTTTGTTAAAGATAAGAAGTAATAATGTAATAAAAAGTAAGTTTCAAGCTGGGTGTACACCTTTATCCTCAGCCCAAAGGAACAGGAATTCTCAGTCATTCCCAGCTCTTTAATGAGTTCCATGCTCATGTGGGTTGTGTGAAAACTTGTCTCAAAGTAAATAATACAATTTAAAAGAAAGTACTCAGACTGATAAGTTGTGTGGTGCTATCTGATACAAATGCTTATCCCACTGGTAATAAACTCAATTTAAAAATACTGAAGTATCATTATTCTTTCAATGTATATGTATTATCTTTCAAACATCTGCTAAGTTGTAGGAAATATTTGGTAGATACAACATATCTTGAGAAGTGAAATTGCCAAGCCTCCAAATCTAGAAACACTGTTGAAAACGACTAAGTGTTAAAAAGAAACATAGACCAAAGATACTGGGGAAATAAAGATTCCCCCATAAGATTTGGCATAAGATTAAAACTCCCAAACTAGAACTGGGCATAGCATGAGAAGATTCTGAAGATGATTAATACCAGTATTACATTTTATTCTTACACATGGCTGTACAACTGACCGCCACAACAAATAATGTAGACTTCAATTTGAGTCTAGACGAACAATTTAAGTACAGGATTGTTTAATGGAGTTATCAATACATGCATCTGGCTTTCATCTCTTAACAGTACACAGGGCCTTCTCAATTAAATATTTTTTAATACTCATATGTCAAACATTATGTCCAGTAACATAATAGTCAAGTACAAGATAATCTCTAAATTTCCTGTAGGAATATACAATGTTTTATTTTTAATGTTTTCAACACTGTTCCAAAACCCTAAAGCAATATCGGGAGAAATGAAATCTCCTACTGGCTTTAACCGATTGGACTTCTTAAGCTTTCACCAAAATAAAGGAATTCACTTATGAGTATAATACTGCGTTACGATTTTGGGTATCAGACGAAACTGAGATATTTTTCCTAATTAACAATCTGAATTGAGAATAGATTTTTTTCATTTTAGCTTTAGAAATGATAATATAAATCAGGAGACTCAGGAAAACAGTGAAGCTTTAACTTTTAGATTCATATTATAATGGAAATGCTGTGTAGTCCTCCTATTTTAAAATTAAAAGTTGTTCAATTTTTCTCTAAAAATCATGAAAAGTAGAGCAAGTATGATTGATATTTGCTACTATATATATATATATATATATATATATATATATGCAATGCCTGCAAGAGCTGCATATTAATTATGTGATTTTTCTCTACTTGAAAGTGAAGGGAATATGCACTACCCAGCGGTCGATCTGAAGGCAACGTTTTCCCTTGATGACTTTCTCATCCTTTTGCTTTTGCATGGCAAAGTACTTTTGTCCTTTATTTGCCACTAATGCTTGTGATAAAAAAAAAATAAATTACTGTTCATCCCTTTAATATGTTTTTCTCAGAGGGTCTCTGCTGAAGAACAAACGTTTAAAAGAGGACGTGGGAGGCTTAGTTTTATACACAGCCCTGCTATATTATTCATTGCAATGTATTTTTAATGCTAGAGAAAGAAAAATAAAATGTATGCTAATTTCTAGGGTGAGTCTGGCAGTGATGGAAGGCTGTGATGCATTCTGAACCTGAGATGGGAGCTCCTAAGACAACGTGGAGCCTGCTCTCTTCCAGATTCTGGGCTTTACTTTCTCCTCATTAGGAAGGAAGCTTACAAGGTCTTAAGATATCATTTCTGACTAGCTAATTCATCTTAGTCTTCACATGTGCTACTGAGGAAGACCTCACAGAGTCAAGATTATGAAAATGATGACAAGGCAGAAAAAAAGAGGGCTTGCAGAAATGGTTCAGCAGACAAAGCTTTGGCAGGCAAGTATGAGAACCAGAGTTCAAATCTCCAGGACACACATGAATAAAAGTCCAATGTGGAAGCCCACATCTGTAATCACAAAATATAGAACATAGGTAGACGATGTCATGTGGGAACAGGGAGGAAGAAACAGGAAAGACACTATCAGTTAGAGCCTTGAATTTGGACTTCTTGGCTATCAGAACTTTGGGGAATCAGGTGAAAGTATGCGATTAGTGGGTGTTTGCTATAGCAACTTTAATGGACAGATACTGGCCTAAAAGTCATTAGCTTTCAGTCCTAAAGCTATTTTTAAATAGTCAATGTGGGGATCTGAAATGATTCATTAATATAATTATATGCATAAGTATAATGTGCAACTCTTCAAAAAATGTTTAAATATTACAACAATATTGATGCTACTTCTCTCAAAGTGTATCTTTTACTGTATATTTCCACATCAAATACACACACACACACACACATCACACACACACACACACACACACACAGACACACACATATCACACACATACACAGACACACACACATCACACCACACATACACAGACACACACTTATATGATTATAATAAAATGAAATTTTTCTTCTTTTATTGAAAATATCTGTTTCCCTTAGCTAGTATATCCTGGTTAAGGTTCCCCTCCCTCTACTCCTTCCAGTTTCTCCCCACCTCTTCTCCCATCCAGATCCACCCCCTTTTTTGTCTCTCATTAGAAAACAAAAGGGCTGTCTGAGCAGAAGAAGATACTCAGAGGCCACCTGCCTCCACGCCACTTGGGGTGGGGGTGTGGGGGCGGCAGAGGACAGCCAGAGGCTCACCAGCTGCACCAGCTGCAGTGTGGCCCACCTGCAGCCAGAGCCACTACAATGTGCAAGTATGTGGTGAACAGATGCGAGAGAAAGAGAAGCAGAACAGTTCAAGTATTATAAAGTGACATGGACTTGGAGACAAGAGGGTGAAGAGGAATAACTTGCTGTGTCTGGGTTTGTGGCTATGCAGCAGCAGGGGTCTTTGTCAGTGTCTGCTGCTCATACTGCCACTAAAGACCATGGGGATGTCTCTGTTTTGGGCTATCACCTGTGGCCTCCTTGATGTCCAAGTGCTTTGCAAGGTTAGCCCTGCCCCTCACTGCCTGTAGCACTCAGGCAAGAGGGCTCTGCACCTTCCCTGGGCAGTGCAGTAGAACTGGTGCTGGTGGCAGAGGGGCAGATGAGTTGGCCCCAATTGTGAGCATGGGGAATCTGGTCCCACAACTTGCCTGCCACGAGGTCGGTCATGTGGGTGCCATGGTGATGACCCCACCCCTAATCCTTGTCTCCTTGGCTGTTGAGAGAGATGGCTCTGGGGATCATGAGAGTAGGAGAGTTGGCCCTGCCGGTTGCTGTCTACAGCCCACTGGAGAGTGGGCCCTGTGCCTTGACTGGGCAGTACAGTAGAGCTAGCTCTGGTGACCTGGGTGCATGCAGGTGAGCTGGCCTCCAGGACATGAGAGCAGGAGAACCAGTCCAACATCTACCTCATCTATAAAGTGACAGAGGTCCCGTTCTACAGATTCAAAGCTGCAGCTTCCATAAGATGTTTCCTATGCTTTTTGTTTGTTTGTTTGTTTCTTAATTTTTATTTATTTTTTTCATTCATTTCCTTGTTCACTTTACATCTCGCTATCGGCCTCCCTCTCCTCCCAGTCTCTCCTCTCACAACTCCCCCCATCCCCTATCCCCTTCTCCTCTGAGAAGGGGGACCCCCATCACCCTCTCCTGCTGTCACTGCCACCCTCGCTGCCCATCAAGTCACTGCAGGACTAGGTGCATTCTCTCTCACTGAGGCCAGGGAAGGCAGGCCAGTTAGGGGAATGGGATCCACAAGCAGGCAACAGATTCAGGGATAACCCTTACTCTAGTTTTAGGAGGACCCACATGAAGATCAAGCTGCACCTCTGCTATATATGTGGGGTGGCAGGCCTAGGTCCAGCCCATGCTCATTCTTTGGTTGGTGGTTCAGTCTGTAAGGGCCCCCGAGGGTCCAGGTTAGTTGACTCTTTTGGTCTTCCTGTGGAGTCTTTATCCTCTTGGGGCCCTTTAATCTTTCTCTCAGCTCTTCCACAATACTCTGAGCTCCATCTAATGTTTAGCTGTGGATCTCTGCATCTGTTTCAGTCAGCTATTGATTGGAGCCTCTCAGAGGACAGTTTGGCTAGGCTCCTGTCTGCAGCATAACAGATTACCATAAATAGTGTCAGGAATTGGTTCTTGCCCGTGGGATGAGTCTCAATTTGGGCCAGTCATTGGTTGGCCATTCCCTCCCTCTCTGCTCCTATCTTTGTTTCTGACCATCTTATAGGCAGGACATTTTGGAATGAAGGTTTTGTGCGTGGGTTGGTGTCCTTATCCCTTTCTGAGAGTCCTGCTTGGCTATAGTCCAAGTCTGGCCATTTCAGAATCCATATTCCCTACCACTAGGAGTTTCAGCTAGAGTTACCCCTATAGACACTCTAGGGCCTCCCAGAGACCAGGTCTCTGTCACATCCTAGAGTCTGAGAGAAATCTCCTTCCCCCCATTCACCACCAATTTTGGTTGTCTCTCCCTATACGTGATCTCTTCCCCTACCTGGCTTCCCTCTGCAACCCCTCTCCCATCCAGGTTCCTCCCTCATCCTCCTCTGAGATATTTTATTTTCCCTTCTGAGAAAGCTTCAACCATCCCCCCTTAGGCAGTCCTTGTTATTCGGTTGAGTTAGTGGATTTTAGTGTGGTTATCCTGTACTTTATGGTTAATATCCACTTACACTTGAGTACATACCCTGTCTTTTTGGGGTTGGGTTACCTCACTCAGTATATTTTCTAGTTCCATCCATTTGCCTGCAAAATTCAGGATGTCTTTGTTTTTAATAGCTGAGTAGTATTCCATTGTGTAAATGAATATTTTCTTTATCAGTTCTTCAGTTTAGGGATGCCTGGGTTCTTTCTAGCTTCTGCCTGTTATGAATAAAACTGCTGTGAACTTAGTTGAGCAGGTGTCCTTGTGGGATGGTGGGGCATCTTCTGGGTGTATGCCCAGGAGTGGTACAGCTGAGTCTTCAGGTAGAGCTATTCCCAGTTTTGTGAGAAACCGTGAAATTGATACCTAGAGTGGTTGTACAAGTGTGCAAGCATCCTCATCAGCATGTTCTGTCCCTTGAATGTTTTATCTTAGTCATTCTGATGGATGTAAGTGGAATCTCAGAGTCATTTTGATTTGCATTTCCTTGATGATAAAGGACATATTTGTGGCGCTTCTCACCCATTCGACATTCCTCCTTTGAGAATTCTCTGTTTAGCTCTGTATCCCAAGTTTTTAAAATTGGGTTAATTGGATATTGGTGTCTAACTTCTTGAATTCTTTATCTATTTTGGATATTAGCCCTCTCTCAGATGTAGGGTTAGTGAAGATCTTTTCCAATCTGAAGGCTGTCTTTTTGTTATATTGAAGGTTTCCTTTGACTTACAGAAGCTTTTCAGTTTCATGAAGACCCATTTATTGTTGGACTTAGAGCCTGAACCATTGGTATTCTGTTCAGGAAGTTGTCTCCTGTACCAATGAGTTCAAGGCTGTCCCCCACTTTCTGTTCTATTAGATTTAGTGTATCTGGTTTTTCACTGAGGTCTTTGATTCACTTGGATTTGAGTTTTGTTCAGGGTGATAAATATGGATCTATTTGCAGCCTTCTCCATGCAGACACCCAGTTACACCAGTATCATTTGTTGAAGATGCTCTTCCTTTTCCATCACATAATTTCGACTTTGTCAAAAATTCAAGTGTTCATAGGTGTATTGGTTTATTTCTGGGTTTTTGATTTGATTCTATGGATCTACTTGTCTGTTTCTTTTGGTTTGTTTGTTTCTGGTTTTGTTTTTAGGTGTTTGTTTTAGGACTGGGGGCATGGGAGCTAAAAAGGTATTAGCAAGAACATGACATCGTGCTGAGGTCAAGGTCATTCCAGGCCTGTGCCCATAGGTCCGTGTTGAGGAATGACACCAGCCTTTCATATCGGTCTGTTCTACACCAACACCACACAGGGTTTGTTTTATTACTATTAATATTGCTTTGTAGTACAGCTTGAAGTCAGGGATGGTGATACCCCCAGTTCTTTTATTGTACGGGATTGTTTTTGCTGTCCTTGGTTTTTTGTTTTTCCTTATGAAGCTGAGAAATTTTTTTTCAAGGTGTGCCAAAGATTAGATTGGAATTTTGATGGGAATTGTATTGAATCTGTAATTGCTTTTGGTAAGCAGACCATTTTCACTATGTTAATCCTACCAATCCAAGAGCTGGGTGGTCTTTTCAACTTCTGATATTTCCAATTTCTTTCTTCAGAGACTTGAGGTTCTTGTCAACTAGGTCTTTCACTTGCTTGGTTCCAGTTATACCACGATATTTTATGACTTGTGGCTAGTGTAAAGAGTGTGGTTTCCCTAATTTTTTTCTCAGCCTGTTTATTGTGTGAATAAAGGAGGCCTACTGATTTTGTGTGTGTGTTAGTTTTGTATCCAGCCACTTTGCTGAAGGTGTTTAACAGCTGTAGAAGTTCTCTGGTAGAAATTTTGTGGTCACTTATGTATATCATATCATCTGTGAATAGCAATTCATTGACTTCTTCCTTTCCAATTTCTATCCTCTTGATTTCCCTTAGTTGTTTTATTGCTCTAGCTAGGACTTCAAGTACTATATTGAGGAGATTAGAGAGAGTGGAAAATATTGTTTTTTTTTTAATTTTATTTTTGTGGGGTGGGGATTGATAAGGGCAGAAGGTGGATACTGAAGGACAGGAAGATAAGTGGGATTGGGATGAATGAAGAGAATCAATAGAAAGTAAAATTAAAAGAAAATAAACATGCTTCTAAGTGATAGTAATAAAATAAGTAAAACCTAACACATCAGAATAAGACAAAACAAACAGAAGGAAAAGAGTTTAAGAAAAGGCACAAGAAAGAGAGATAGATGCAGAGACCCACTTGTTCACACCCTCAAAAATCCAATAAAAACACTAAACTGATAGTGATAAGATGTTCACAACAGACCTGTAAGACACAAAGAGAATATATATATATATATATATATATATATATATATATTATAAAATAAAATACAAAATAAAAATAAAATAAAACTACAAGATAAAAAATAAAGCTATGCCATGACATTATGAGTCAAGGAACCTTCAGATATGTTGTTGAGTTTGTTTTCTCTTTACAATCTCCTGCTGAGCACGGAGCCACTTTTATAATAGTTTGTTGCCCTAGTTAAAAGCTCAGAGAAGACTGCAAGTGGTTATCAATTGGAGACAAGATGAAATCTCAAAGTAATTTTGATTTGCATTTTCCTGATGACTAAAGTTGCTGAATACTTTAAGTTTTCTCAGCCATTTGCGTTTTCTTTTGAGAACTGTTTTTATATCTGTACCCCACTTTTAAATTGGGTTGTTTGTTTTCTTGATGTTCAATCATTTGAATTCTTTATATATTTTAGATTTAGCCCTCAACTGGATATGCAGCTAGTAAAATTCTTTTCCTATTCTGTAGTCTACCACTTTGTCTGAATGACGGTGTTCTTTCCTGTGCAGAAGCATTTCAGTTTCATGAGGTCCCACTTATTAATGTGGTTCTTAGTGCCTGTGCTTATTCCATTGTGTTCAGAAAGTCTTCTCTTGTGCTGATGCATTCAAGGCTATTCCCTACTTCCTGTTGTCACTCTCAGTGTGTGTGGCTTTATTTTAAGGTCCTTGGTCTATTTGGACTTGTGTTTTGGGCAGGATGATGAGTATGGATCTGCTTGTGTTCTTCTACATGCAGCCATCAGCATCATGTTTTTGAAGATGCTGCCTTTACCTCACAGTGTATATTTCTGGCTTCTTGATAAAAAATATCAGGCATCTATTGGTTTGGGGATTTATGTCTGTATCTTCAGTTAGATTTCATTGATCAATATATCTGTTTTTAAGACACTATCATACTGTTGAATTAGCATAACTCTGTAGTACAATTTGACATTAAGAAGGGTGATGCCTTCTACATTTCATTTATTATGATTGTTTTAGCTTATTTTCTCCATCTATTGTGATGTAAAATTTTGCTGAATATAGTATTCTGGGCTTGCATTTGTGGTCTGTAGGAAGTTTTTTCAGGCCTTACTGGATTTTAGAGCCTACATTGAGAAGTCAGTTGTTATTCCAATGAGTCTGTATGTTATTTGGCTTCCCCCAACCCCTGCAGCTTTTAATAGTCTTTCCTTATTCTGTATGTTTAGTAGTTTGATTATCATGTGCTGAGAGCAATCTTGTTTCTGGCCCAGTCTATTTCATATTCTGTGTGCTTCTTGTAACTTGACAGGCATTTCTTTGTTTACGTTTGGAAAATTTCTTCTATAATTTGATTGAAAACAATTTCTGTGCTTTTGACCTGGGTTTTTTCTCCCTCCTGTATTGCTGGACCCTGTATTCTTTCTTTTTTTCAAAAAAACGATACCATATACAAACAAGAATAACTTGTTCTCTGATCTATGAAATTTGTATAATATATGGTAGTGAAACATTCATTGAAAGTTTTCAGCGGTATTTCCTTGAAATAAACTCTTGTTCTTACATTGTCAATGAACTTCACGTACACATTTTCTTCCTTTCTTTATAAATAATAGATTTGTATTCTCAGGCTCAGTTGAAGAAAGAAGTGGACAACCTGTGTTTTTTAAGTATTTGCTGATCCTTTAATGATTATCATTTACAGCATAGCTAATATATCTGAATATTGTTGCCTCTGACTAAGCTGAACACAAAGATCAGAACTTGAGGTCAGACATTGGGTCCAGCCAAAGAAACACTCATGAACAATGAGAAGACACACAGAAGAGACAAGGTGTAAAGACTGTAAGCACTAAAATTCACCCTTCTTGCTCCTGAGAAATCAAATGGCATCTACTGATTGTTGTTTATGTATATATGTATTAGACCTAGGACTAAGCAGTTTGAAGACTCCCAATGTGTTTAATTGCCACATTTGGAGCAATAAATATTACCCTTGAATTTCAAAGAGGATAAATAACTTGTTCACAGCCGGAATGACAGGAAGTTTGCCTTGGACCTTAGGTGTCTCATTACTTATCTATTGCTGTGATGATTGCCCATTAAGTGAACACAGTCACTTATTTCTAAGATTTTGTATCACCTATGACTTCTTTATTATAGTTAATGACAAAGTATAGAGGCACAGGCTTAAATGTGTATTTTCTATATTATTTTATGTTCTCATATAATTGTATTCTAGAGACAATCAATTTAAAAGTGTAGACATGTAGCCAATTTTATGGTTCAGCTCTTTATTTTCTTTGTATGTAATCTATAAGAAACTATTCTTTCATTTAAATGCTAATTGTGTTCACACATGTGGCTAAAAATATTAAGCATAACAGAAAAATTTAATATCACAGCTTCTTGCTTGTCTCACTCTCCAGAGGAATTTTCAAAAATGAACGCAGCTTCAGGGATTTTAAAAAATTATTTATTTATTTATTGTATATGAGTGGCCAGTCTCCACACACACCTAGAAGAGAGAATCAGATTCCATTACTGATGGTTGTGAGGCACCATGTGGTTGCTAGGAATTGAACTCAGGACCCTTTGAAGAATAGCCATCATTCTAGTCCATTTTTAAAAAACTGTTTTTGAAAATTTATTTATTAATTTTTTTTAAATGTAGGAGTGCTTTGACTGCATATATACCAACATGACAGAAGAGAGCATTAGATTCCCACATAGATGGTCATGAGTCACCATTTCATTGGTGGTGGGAATTGAGCTCAGGACCCCAGAAGAGCAGACATGTTCTTAGCCACTGAGACATCTCACCAGAGAGTGACAAATATTTTTAACCATACATATTTTAAACTTACATTCTTTATGTTAAAAATTATTTATATTATTTTTGTTTTTTACTTAAAATTCTGAATTATACTTTATTTATTTACATCTATCATTATCTATCTATCTGTCTATCTATCTATCTTGTGTGTGTGTGTGTGTGTGTGTATGTATGTATGCTTGTGCCATTATGACACACCTATTGAGATCAGAGAATGGCTTTGTGGAGTTAGTTCTCTGCTTGTACCATGTGGGTTTTGGAATCAACTCAGGCCATTAGGCTTGGCAACAAGCACCTTCATCCTCTGAACTATCTTATAAACTCTGATTCTTAACATTAGGCTTGTGGTTGGACTCAGTGTTACAGTAGAATCTGATTCTTGTTTTATGCACACAATACTAAGCCCCATGGAGATGCTCATCAGGATTCCTTTGTGTTTTCCCCCTCCCCTTCCTTCCATCCATCCCACCCTCCTCTTTCCTTTTTCTTCCATGTTTCTCCCTTCACTTTTTTTTTTCATTGAGGTTTTTGGTTCCCTCTATTTTCTCTGTATCTTCTGTAGTCTATTTCCTGTTTATCCTTGTTTTCTTATCTGGACTCTGTTTCACTAGGATCTGATGAGTACTCCTTAGATATTCATCATAAAATGAGAAAATATAGAATAGCTAGATGTTCTTATTCCACTTTTTACATTTCAAAAACATAAGCATTCATATTTGCATATCATATATGAAGTCACATGTGTGCCATGAACGTTTGGGGCTCTGCTGCCAGCATGTGTTCTCTCTGATAAGAATGGAGCACTTTGCTTCTGCAGAGTGGCTCCCATTCCTTTCACACTGATGGTTTCAAGTGAATGGCTTGAAGAGTGTCCATGTGTGTCACACACCTAAGGAACTAATGCTGATCTTGGCTAGAAATGCATGACCATCTTAAACGACTGACTAAGCACACTCGGTACCAGCCTAGTTATTGTTTTTTGTTTTGCTGGACAGGCAAGTAAATTCTTTGGTTCTAGGACAGGTCCAAGAGGTTGTGGTTTCCAGTTGTGAGCAAGAAGTTTGTTAGGATGTATTGCTGGGCTGAGTCAGAAACTGCAAAGTGATCAGTGTCTAGAGACAGAGGTCAAGACTCTGATCAATTTCATTCAAATCCTGAAGGTTCCTCTGTTGTGTGAACAAGCCTTTCCTTATTAAGCAAGCCTGAGCTTAGGTTTCTGTTATGCCGAACAAAATAGTCTTTTGTAATTGTGGCATAATTACAATGACTGCAAAATCTTCCATATATCACCTGCTGACAGCTTGAATCAGTGTCACCCTTTCCAGCTTGACTCCTAGAAGCATCTGACTGTTACGCCTTATAAAATATGGCAGAAGAGATATTGTGCTCTGTCTTAAAGAAGTCAGAAACTTCCATATTCTTTCTCTTTGTACATATTTCCTGGGAACTCTGAAATACTATGGAAAAATTCAACAGCACCGGTATTGCTATGCAGAAGGGACCATGAGAAAGCTTATTGGTAAATCATCCTGCCTGTGGTTGTCTTTTACCCAAGGCATGTGACATGTGACTGAGGCTACCTTGGAATCTCCAGTCCAACCTGCCCATTTGAGACTCACTTGCCTGGAGAAATAAGCTGTCAGCCATCCATGGCTCTGTGACCTTGTTATGGTAATCACACTTGGCTTTGTGGTCTTTGTGATTGGTGCAATGAATTTAGACAAAATGAAGCATACTGTAGAAGACAGGCTGCATTTATTATAGAACTGTGAGCTGCTCTCAAGCAGTACATTAGGTAATGCCTAAAGGGGCCATTGTGCAGAGCTTCAGGTAGGTTGTATATTATTTTTGAAATCTCTGGATCAGGAATCTTTATTTATCAGAAAAAACCTCCTTATAGAAGAAAAAGACAACAGTAGCCTCACAATCCTTTGGGTAGTTCAGAAAGTTGTGTTTTCACCTAGGGCCAGAAGTATAGTTCAGCTCCCATTTTTTTTGACACATACTCATGCAATAGGACATATTAAAAAGAAATAAGGAATAAAATAAAATCTATAAAACAGCAGTAAGTTACCAAGAGAAATTACTATTCCATAACAGATCTCAACACAGCCCACCTCCCCTACCTTTGTCTGACCTGTGGTCATCTTTTCACGTCATAGTTTAGTTGAGATGGCTCACTTTTTTTTTTTTATGGTATTATTGTTTTTCACCTGGAAAATGAGCAGGTTATAAAGGACACAAGAGAAGGGGCCATTGCTGTTGTGATGGAGAAGTCTTTCATCAGTGGGTGTGAAGCTGGATTGTACTTAATGAGACTGGTGGCAATATCAGTATAAATTCATGAACTAAAATCTTACCCACTGCATGCTGACTGAATTTTTGACTCATCTTTTTATTAGAAAAACTAATATAATCATTGTTTTAATCTACTGTGTTTTAGGATAGTATGTTCTGCAATAATGTATAACTTGAGAGTAGATTTTTTATAATTTCTTAGAATTCATTTATTTAATTAACACTTGTGGTTAATTACTTACCTTAAAATATTATATATAGTCAGGAAGTGTTGAAAAGGAAAAAAACAAAAACAAAAAACAAACAAACAAACAAAAAAACCCCCAATGTTTCCCAGTAGAACAGCTGAAGTGGTTTTCAGATGAGAGGTAAAAAAATGGATGTTTTTATTTCAAGATGTAATCTGTATCTTAGGAGTGCTTTTCCATTATTGCAATTCTAATAAAATGACCTATCCTAACTGGTTCTTTGGTGTTAGTAAGGGACGTTGTACCTAGTACAAAAGTTAGACACGTGTATAGCATGACTTAGATTACAGAATATCCATACAAAGTTTAAGGCATTTTAATGACTGTATGACTAAACTCACACACACAATGTTTGCATCATGAAGACATTAGCAAAAAAGGATTTCTATCCTGAATAGTACCATTTGTGTTTTTCCTGTGGACAGATATGTAGCTCCCATGCAAAATGATATTTGTGTTGGAAAACAACTTCCAATTATTACTAAGGAAATACCAATTACAAAAGAAGAAAAGGAGAAATAATTTATGTGCAGGGATACAATGATGATGACTTCTAATGGGCAAACCTCCTGGGGTAGACTGTGAGACTGACTGGAGGGGTGGTAACATGGATATAGCCTGTGACTGCCTTCCGGAAACATATGCAGATATTGTTCCATGAGGACAAAGGAGAGCAGAGATGTCAGTTTGGAAGCCCAATGGGTACCTATGGTGAATGATCACCTTCTGTGGGGAGTCAGAACAACTTTACTTGGGGTGATTAAAGGCTTATACAATTTGGGGGATTGGGAGTAGGAACATTGAGGATGGGCAAATGTCATAGGCTTAGGGTATCGAAATGCCTCATTAGTATGGGGAAGCATTTCAGGAATCTCCTGTGCTAGCTGAATGGGTTCTTATCAGGAGAGAGGAAGTTGAGCCTGTGATATAATTAAAGCTATGTGACATTCTGTAGGTAGAGGTGTGAGGGATTTTGAACACTGCACCTCAGCCTATAAGATTGATTGATTATGCATATCATCTGCCCCACTCTAGTCCGAGATTCTTTCTCTCTGTAAACCTAGAACTCATGGGCTCAGGACCACTGGATGACTTTTTACCTCTTTCCAGTATGACCATTTGATTTCCACTTTTATTATTATTATTTTGTAACTAATACATATTAGGGGTAAGTTTCTGAGCCTAGCTTTTTTTTTTTTTTGTTGAGATTTTAAGATCCCAAGCAAACCTTTTCCTTAAAGCTTATAACAATAAGGCTATATTTTCTAGATATATGTTCAGAAGGTGGCCTTTAGGAAAACAAACAAACAAAACTGTAATTCCTTGCCATATGATGCCCTCTGCATTTCTCCAGCACTATGAAATCAATTCTTTTTAAAAAGGTAAAGGGACAGGCCATCTTTCATGAGGCTTCAAATTTAGTTAAAATGTAATTTAAGATCACATGAAAGGAAACTTATTTCAATACAAGTGAAATGTAATAAAGCTAGAGGTGTGTGCTTAATTATTCTCAGGCATTTTATGAATGTTAAACGCTGGCTTGCCTTCACAGTGGTGATTACAAGCCTCACCATTGTTTAGAGAGTGTCACAGTCAGGTCTTTCCCTCTCTTTCCTTACCACAAAGCAGTTTTCCATAACATCTTTTCAAGTGGCCTCAAGTGACATGATTTATTTTCCTTTGCTGCTTCGTAACTTGGAAGCCAAATCTTCAGTGTTCTGATATTTTTGTTTTCCTTTGAAGCTTTTCCAAGTTAATGTCATGAAGAACCCGTCATCACTGGCTCGTCAGGGTTACAGGGCTGAAACGGACATGTGCAAAACAGATACACATTCATTTCAGACTTTCCATTCGATTCTGCAGTGTATAGGCTAAAAATAATACATAATCATGTTTTCATTAATCAGCTTTTAATTTTTAGCATGTGTTCATGTGAGCTCAGGTGTGTATAGGTGCATGTTTGTGTTCAAGTGTACACGTGCTTGTGTGTGCCAATGCCTGTGCAGGACATGTAGGACGACCTCAGGTGTCATTCCTCAGGTACAATCTATCTTGTGTTTTCAGATGCCTTGGAACCTGAAGATGAAGTTAGGCTAACAGGCCAATGAGCTGCAAAGATGTACCTGTCTCTGCCCTCCAGTGCTGGGATTAGAAGCACATGCCACTGTACCCAGCTTTCTCACTTGTATTCCACAGATCAAACTTAGGTCCCCATGCTTGTATGACAAATAATTTTACTGACTAAACTCTTGCTTAGTCTTATTCACCAGCACTCAATGATGTGGAATTACACCTAGATATTTTTTCCAGGCATGAACCAGTAAAAACAAAATTTAACCTTACTCATTCTTTCTATTTGAGCCTGTTGGGATAAGGCGATAGCATAGCACAGATTCTTATGGCAACTTACAGGATGCTTGACCCCATAGCCATGGCAACGAAATAAGTAGAATGACAAACCAATAGGGAGATCTATGGTAATAGTAGCTGGGCTATTAACACACCCGAGTAGAAGGAATAGGTTCACAGGATTCTAATCCAGGATTCTTGCCACTTCTCCCTCTTGTTCTATCTCCTGGTATATGATCCTGGGAGGTGCTAAAGCACACACAGGAGATGGATGGTAACGTGAAGGAGGACTCAGTTGTAAAGAATGAAGTTTTCATGAGTCTGTCACCCATGATAATTGACTTTTTGAACATGCATTTGTTTCTGAGTTAGCCATGCTGCCTTAAGCCTAAGAAACTCATTGCATCAGTTACTTTTCTATGCCTGTCATAAAATATCATGACCAAAAGAACCTCTTTAAGAATATTTATGTTTCCTAACAGTTCCATAAGCTAGATATCCACAATGGTGGAAAAGCATGATGTCTACTTAGGAAATGAAGAGATTATATCTCAATGATATATAAGAAGCAGAAGAGAATGAATAGGAAGAGAAGAGAGGCTTTAAAATTCAAAGGGCACAATCCAGTATGGCTCTACATTCTATAAGGCCCAGCATCCTCCTAAACAGCACAACTAACTGGGGATCAAGTGTCCAAATTTGTAGTCATATGATGACAATTTTCACTGGACTGTAATAACCATGATTTCTCTAAGCTGGGCTTGGGTGGACTTACTTCTTTGGCCTACTGTTTTTGTCTATTTGATGTGAGTAGATGGTTATTCTTGTCTTTCCAGGAGAAGCCATGCCACAGATCCCATGGGACCATTTGAATTAGATTATTTTCAGGAGCTTGTTAAAAATGGGATATTCTAGTATTCTCTATCCAATATTCTAACTTACTTAAAATGAACTAGAACCCAAGGATCTATATTTTCAGTAACGTCTCCCTGAAGATTTTCATGGGTGCCTGCGATACAGGCAAGACCCATGAGTAATAGTTTCCTTATCCGTGTAATGTATATTCATATCAAAGTGGAAAATAGGAATGGAAATCTGGTGAGTTTTAGAGAAAGTTTTAGTATGGAGAAGTATCTTGTCAAAGAATTATGTAACCCATTTTATTCCTAGATTACAAAAGCCTCATTTATTTTTCCCTGAAGTGGCAACTTCAGTGGCTTAAGGTCCTATACAGTTAGTTTGTTCATGAAAACAAACAAACAAACACACCACCTTTAAAGCAGTGGTTTCCAACCTTCATAATACTGTGAATCTTTACAAATAGTTCCTCATTTTGTGACGAACCAATAAGCATCAAACCACCTTGCTTCTACTTCATAACTGTAATTTTGCTAAATATCTAATATGCACTATATCTGACATTTAAACTTTACAGGGGTCTCGACCCACAGGTTGAGAACCACTGCTTTAAAGGTACTGATAGCTTACTCAGGAGCACATATTTGTGTTACTTACATAGTATGTTCCAGCATGGCAACACATGCAATTTTAATAGGAACAGAATGAAAAACGTTATCAATCAAAGTATTTCAAAATCATACTGGTGAAAACATCAGGTAGGTAGGTATACTGGCTGGTTTTGTGTCAACTGGACACAAGCTGGAGTTATCACAGAGAAAGGAGTTTCAGTTGAGAAAATGCCTCCATGAGATATAGGTGTAAGGCATTTTCTCAATTAGTGATCAAGGAGGGAGGGCCCCTTGTGGGCGGTGCCATCTGTGGGCTGGTAGACTTGGGCTCTATAAGAAAGCCAGCTGAGCAAGCCAGGGGGAGCAAGCCAGTAAGAAACATCCCTCCATGGCCTCTGCATCAGCTTCTGCTTCCTGACCTGCTTGAGTTCCAGTCCTGATTTCCTTTGGTGATGAACAGCAACATGGAAGTGTAAGCTCAATAAACCCTTTCCTCCCCAACTTGCATCTTGGTCATGATGTTTGTGCAGAAATAGAATCCCTGACTAAGACAGTAGGATGCAGATAAACAGTGTGATCTTTTTTATAGGCCTCTGATTTAATAGGATGAGGTTCTTATACTTTGGATATGTAGATGCTAGTGTTTGTACACATTCCAAAAATACTTACTACTCAGAAGTATTTTTTTGGTGTTATCACACTGATTGGAAACAAATCACCATTAAGAGGACTAATGATAACACAAGATAATTCAGCTCCCAATTTACAATGTTCCATCTGATGTCCTAGTCACTCAGTCAGACTTACGGAGGATTTAAGAAATGTCAATCTTCTCTGGAAACTGCAGTTCATGAGTTAATAACTATGCACATTTAAAGAGTTTAAAATAGACATAAAAAGTAAGTTTATAGCTCAGTAGTAGATCACTTGTGTTTGAGCTTCAGAACCTTAAGAAAAACTGTATACATGTGTCCACAAATTCATTGGTATTTCTGTCTTCCAGATGAAGAGACAAGATTACTAGGCTTCATTTATGATTGCTGCTTTAAGGACTACATTGCAGTGGAAGTAACCATGTGCTTTCTCACACATTGTGAATTCTACCTTGAAACTCATTCATAAATTCATTGTGAGCAGGCTGCCATGTTTTAATGATTCTCATGAGTGCTTTTAAGAGAACAGAGTAACTTTTGCTACCTGCCAACATCAGTTTATCAGTCAAGTGGCTGAGCTTCCTGTAAAAGGGATCCTCTAATTCTAGACAAAACTGAGTGTCTTAGGGTATGGCTGACGTGTTGGCTGAGTATGTGAAGGATTTTGAGCTAGAAGGCTCTGTAAAACCATTATTAATACTCAACATACAGACACTTCCAGAGCCCTGCCAGTTCACTATTTACCAGTCACTAAGTTTTGGATATGCAAATGACCAGTGACCTTGAGGCAGGACAGAATGATGGAGAAAATTAAGAGAACTTGAGTGAGTCTCCTGGCAACTGAGGGTCAAGACAGTATGACATAACTGATAAAGTCAGAATTGCCTATAGAGAGAATATATGTTTTCAAAGACATCTCAGGTTGGAGGATGTCAAAAACATCTACAATATATTCACTTAGTACCAGGATATCTGCAGTCTTGAGTATTACTGTATTAGCATTCATTTATCTTCCCCAACTTTCACAGTGTACCTCATAAAGCCACAATATGATTTGATTTATAGACTATCATTTAAGATAAGGGAAAACACTTCATTTTAAAACTTGCTTAGTATTGAAACTGTGATGGTAATTGTGCTCTATGAGGAGTCCAGCTTAGCAGTTATAAAGACTTCCAAGAGTGACTCTCTCATGGCTCCTACACCCATGTATTTGGATTACATAATATTCTTTTCCTATGTGTCTATTAGTGTCAATATTTTAAAAAATCTCACTAATTTTGCTTTCCTATGGTTCTTTCTGAAATTCTTCTGTGTGGTATAACATTGATAGTTATATTTGGATATATCTCCCTGACAAGCCCACTCTTTTATGGTCCATGTTGTTGCTTCTATTACTCTATTTTACGAAAAAAGTTGGTTAAAACGGTCATATATCAAATGATCCTTTAATCCTGAAAATTAAAGCATTTATTGTTATATTGGTTATTTTGGTTATCTCCATAAACTAAATTGCTAAGCTTGCTTTCTAAATACTATATTTTGAAAAAGATTTTTCTTTTACATTTTTGAAATTTTCTACAAGTAGACTCTGTACCTAGGTCATTCTTCCCTCCATCCTCCTCCCTCTCCATTTTACCTCATATCTCCCTATCCTTCCTAAATAACTGTTTAGCAGTAATATTACTCATGGAGCAGACATAAGAAACCTGGGCTTCCCTAAATGTTAACTGACAAGTGTGTCATTCGATCTCTTTTCTGAGAGCCATAAACTGTCAAGCCACCAGTGTCACCTATGTAGGCATCTGAGTGAAACTTATGCTTCAGTCCTGAATTGCTTACCGTATCAGAATTCAGCGAGTACATGCTGCGTGAGTATGGAGCCACATCCACACAAAGGCCCCCAGTTCACTAAAGCCACCATGGGTCTTCTACATGAATAATGCTTTATGGACTCAGTGTCTTTGCAAATGGTTGTTTAGAATTCTTGAATGAATTAGAATGCATACTACAACGACATAGCTTTGCCTGTCATCCTTGGCTTTCCCCACAATACAATGAAAATGTCTCTTCAGATGTGTCTGCCATGCTGTCACAGTTCAATGCCAGCCTTCTATGGGTTGGGGAACCTTTACTCAGGAGATTTTCATTGTGAATTTTACTCAGGAATGTAATAACGCACATCAGTTTTTTAAATAACTATTTTAAGCACAACAATACTGTCTTATAAAAGTATACGAGATTTCTTTTTTTTCTTCTAATCTGAGGATAACATAGTCTACTGTTTTTATGACATTTATAATTGTCTATTATTTAATTTATCAATGACCCATAAAATATACTTTGAACATAAAATGAGGAATAAAAGTTTACAGATAAAAAGCTCACTTTAAGTGAGGTTAACTTTACAATCAAATGTGATTAGGAATAGCTGTCAGTAATGACAGCTTTTCATAGGCTTAAAAATGTTCTTTCATATTTTCTATAGACTGTTAGAAATGTCGAGGTCTTAAAAACTGTTAATTTAGTTCATATTAATCAGTTTACAGATAAGAACACAGAGTCTGAGAAATTTTCTTCAAACTTAGCTGTTAGCAGAAAATTCACACAAACTGTAGCCTACGACTCTTAGCTCACCATTCTCTCACAGCGTTGTAGTTATTACCACTTCATTATATATAGATATAAGCTGATAAATATTCATTTGACAAGTGCTTACATCTTCATATAAATTAACATCAAACTTTAATGCTTTATACTTTTAATTACCACTTTGGATAATTACTAGGGCTCTATAATACAATTTTCTGTTTATTTTATATTTTAAATGGCCTTAATTTGAGAAAAGTGACATTAGAGAACTTTTTTTAAGTAGATGGAAATGTGGTATAATATTATTGCACCAGTAATTGCTTCAAAAAATTTATTTGGTACATTCTAGCTTTAATATAATTTTTGAATTAATAGTAAATAGGCATTTGTATGTTTGGACTGTACATATCCACTACCTGATTTAATATTATACTAATAACATTGCATGTAATTTTTTTGCACTGAGATCTATTGTATTAGATTTTGTGAGCCACTGGACTGGAGCGATTGCTTAATGGCTGAAAGTACTTGAGACATAGGCCTGAGCTGGAAGAAGACAACTGACCCCAGAAAGCACCTAAACATATCATGCACAAACATAATCAGATGATAATACCTACAATACAATTGAAACTAATAAGTGAGTTATCAATGAGCTATGAGGTACAGACACTGGTCCTTTTGTTAGGTATTTTTTGTTACTTCCTCAAAAGGCTAGCAACTAGTTTATTAAAAATACAATTAATCAGGGGGTTTCCAAAGGGGAGACCTGGAAAGAGGAAAACATTTGAAATGTAAATAAAGTATTAAATAAAAAAATACAATTAATAATGGACCTTCATTGAAGGGAGGTTTAGCATCATTTTTCTGTCACCTACTCCAACTATTGGCATAGAATGAAAAGTTAAAAACTGTCATTTTGATTGTATTTATCAATGGAAAATATGAATACTGAGTTCAACACACATAAACAAATAAATGTCTATAAGTATGTTGAAGGACAGAAATCTCATGATAATTTCAATTAGGGAAATATCTTTGATAAAGTTTATTATTCATTCCTTCACTATAAAATCTTTGAGAAAAACAAGGAGTAGAGGAAACATCCATTAACATAATGAACATTACATATAACAAACCTATAAATATTCTACTAAATGGAGAACACATGACAGCAATTCATTTATATTCAAGAACAAGGAAAGGGTGCCGATTCTCTCTGATCTTGTTGAACACAGTGTTCAAAAGCCTTAGAGCATTAAGACAAGAGAAGAAAATAAGAGATGAACATAGGAAAGAAGGAAGTCAGCATTTACCTATCTGAAGATGACTGGCACTTAAACCACATCAAACACAAATTGAAAACTCTCAGAGTTCATGAACACCACCCAGAGGGAAGCAAAACACAAGTTCAGCATATAGCAAATAGCAGCTTTCCTGCAGGTTAGTAATAAATACAGTGAAAAGGAAAAAAGCCCTATTTGCAATAGCTTCCAAGCAGACAGATAGGGAATAAACCTAATTATGGAGGTAAAGGCCTTCTATGAAGAAATCATCAATATACTGAAGAAAGAAATTTGATAAGACAGTAGATGAGAAGGCTTCTAATGCTCATCAGTAGGAGAATTAATATTGTGAAAATAGCTACCTTACCAAAGATAATGTACAGATTTAATGGACCACCATCAAAACTGCAATGACACTCTTCACACAACTAGTAAAAAATGTATGTAAAACACAAAACACTCAGAATAGTCAAAGAGCAATGCTATCGGCAAAAAAACACTTAACCTCAAGTGGTATTATAGAACCAAAGTAAAGCTGGCACGCTAAACACACACACACACACACACACACACACACACACACACACACACACTCTACTACCACCACCACCACCACCATTACCACCACCAAAACCAAAATGAAAACCAAAATGAAAAGCAAAAGCAAAAGCAAAAGCAAAAGCAAAAGCAAAAGCAAAACCAAAACCAAAACCAAAACCAAAACCAAAACCAAAATAAACCTATAACACTAGTGCCACCCAGTCTTTGAAAAAAGTACCAAAATCATACATTTGAGGAAAGATAGTCTCTCCAACAAGTGAAGCTGGCAAAGCTAATGAAACTAGATTCCTTTTTCAACCACTCACAAATTACAATTCAAAGTGGACCAAAGAACTTGATTTTAAATCTAAAGCTGCTAGAGGAAATTTTAGGCAAACACTTTAAGGTGTAGGGAAAGAGAGGAAACACTAATAGCACAGGACAAATACCAACTATTGAAGACATGTCTTTGCTTGATTTTGAATAGCTTCTGTGGAGTAAATAAAACCATCACCTGGATGAAAATAGTCTACATGGTGGGGAAAAACTTTGCCAATAATATACCTGATACTGAATCAATAACTACAACAAACTATACAGAAATCCAAAAATAAGCAACATCACAAACAAATCATCCAGTCAAATAAATGGCTTATGAATTAAATGGGTTGTTTTCAAAAAAAGATATACAAATGACCAGTAACGATTTGAAAACTGTCACCATCCCCAACCATTAGGGAAATGCAAATTCAAACAAGATCGAACTTCTATATAAGCACAGTCATGTCCATATCATCAAGGGGAAAAATAATAAATGCTGGTGAGGGTGTGCACAAATAGAAACCTTATGTGCTGCTGGTGCTAATGTCATTTTTAGAGCCACTATGGAAATCAGTATGGTGATTTCCTTTTGCCCATATTGCTAGCAACAGAATTACCACACACTATGGTTTTCCTATTCCTGGGTATGTACCCAGAGGATTCCAAACTAGCACAGTACAAAGATACTTGTATACTCATGCTTGTTTTTCTGTGCTATTCATGAAGGCTAATATTTAGCACTAGCCTGGAGATCCATCAACAAACACATGAGTAATGGAAGTGTAGAATGTGTACACAGCTGTATTTTGTTCAACTTTAAAAAATGTAGTATTCAGGAAAATGAATGGAACTACAGAGCATAATACTGAGGGAAATAAACCAGAGTTGGGTAGAGTTTCTATGTGGAGCATGTATGTGTCTCTACATTTATCATCTATCTATCCTATCTATCCTTCCTATCTATCTATCTATCTATCTATTTATTATCTATCAATCAATCTATTTATGCTCTATCCTATCTATCATTCTATCTATCCATCATCTATCTATCATCTATTTGTGTATCTGTCTACCTACCTACCTATCATCTATCTGTATCTTTAGTGTATCACCTATCTTTCTATATCATCTATCAATCTATTATATATCTATCTATATATTATTTATCAATCTATCTATACTCTATTCTATCTATCTATCATCATCTATCATAATCTATCATTCTAGTAGAAAGGGAACTATGAGAGAAGAAAAGAGTCACAAGCAAAAAGTGAGATGAAGGAAGGAGTGGTAACAACTTTCCCCCAGAGTATAATAATATATACATAATAAAATGTCACAATATGTTATTACTTTGTATGCTAACTACTTAAAATAATAACTAAACAGAGATAAAACTCAGAAAACAATTGAAAGAAAGAAAGAAAAAAACTGCTTTGCCACTCACTAATTTGTTATCATCAACAAATTGTTCTTTTTTCTCTGAGCATAGGAAGAAATGACATCTGTAGTTGGATTTTCTCAGATATGCAAAAAGTTGCTTTAACTTTGACATATAGTGGGGTACATCCTGCTAAACCCTCTTGAACTGAAAATAATTAAAATTCAACTGCATTCAATACATCTAACTTCTGAACGAGCCTGCTTAGTCCAGCCTCCCTCACAGGAACCAACAGCACTCCACTAGCTTTACACTAACAATCCAAGGGCCTATTTTCATAAATATCAACTAAATACATTTCCCAATTCATTGACTGTACTCCCTTGAAAGTGTAGCATAGCATTTTGTAGGTTATGCTGTAACATCACCATTAACTCAAAATCTGTTGAATCAACCTATTATGATTTGAGGGACTATTTGACAAGGTCACTCATAACATGATCATAATGATAAAATTGTGAGATTATGTAAGAAATGGTGTCAGCTTTCATTTCATGACCTTGGACATTTCTGTTTAAAAGTACTTTGATGACTGCAAAATCATGTGTTATTGTGTTAGCTTGCTGGCTGTTGAGCTCTTTGTGCCAAACACGTTCTTAATATTTACTCTTAGCTCCATTATTTTTTTATGTTTTACATTTACAACATTACATGTCTCCCCACACATCTCCACTATGACTTAACATTTCACAGACACAGATACAATATGCAAACAAAATTTTTATTTTATATTGTAATCCATTTCATTGCTTTTAAACATAACACATTCTGCTATTTTTGTTTCAATCTTTCTAGAATTTAAATGTTAATTTTAATTTCCTATATTTTAATTCTCTTGAAGTGTATACTTTAGATTTGTTTTTGTTACATTTAATGATGTATATCTGCAGGTTATGTATGGGTATATAAATATGAACGTAGAAGCCCACATTGATCAGAGGAACAGAATGCCCTTGCAGTAATGTGATGTAGGTGCTGAGGAGCTGAATGTGGGTTTTGAAAGAGCAGTGCTCACTCTTAACTACTGAACTGTCTCTCCAGCTACTGGAATGTATTCTTATATATAAAATCATATATGCATGTGGATTTAGGGCCATATACTGAAGAATGGACAACCCACCAGGAGCCACACCCCTGAAGAAACCTGAGTCCTTCCAATTGGCCATCAAATGCCAGTAGCTTTTAGTTGGGGGTGGAGACTTGTAGACAGACAACCTCAGCTGTTGTGAATTTATGAGTGTAATATTCCTGTGGCATATATACTCTTTAAGGTATACACTACAGTATTCCCTTCAAATTTGGTGAACATTTGGTTACATTTTATTTGATGCCATTAAGTGTACAAATTATTTATAGCTACAAAACACCATAATATTGTTTTCTTATCATCTAGCCAGTCTTTTCAACACATTTCAAAAATGTATTTCACCTTATATGAGTCCTATGTATTTCTTATTATTGCCGTTTATTGCTTTTTAGACATCTTCAATAAAATTTTAATAACATTCTCAGTGTGACTAATTTTAGAACAAGAGAACATGTTTATGTTACCAGACTTCTATCCAGTTAGACAGCACTTTCCTCACTCCGGAGGTGATTTTCAGATTAATGAATAAGGACTCTTAGAAAGACCCCTATCTAATCAAATGCACTGCTAAAATCGTTCTTATAACACTATGTTTCTATGTAATTCTAAATCTTAATATCTCTCTCTCCCTCTCCCTGTCCTTCTCATTCTTCCTGTCCCAGCCCTTGTCTCTCTCCCTCTCACCCCCCTCTTCATTATTAGAACCTCTGGTGCCATGTATGGGTTACATCTTTTTCAGCCATTGCCCACAGGCTCCATATCCTTCCCAAACATCACAGGCTTATTGGTTACACACCATAACCTGATGGTATGGCCCTATTGTTGAAGATAGAATTTACATTTTCTGTTAAAAATGAGGAAATTGAACTAATGCTTAATTAGAAACTTTGCCCTCACTAACCATTGTTCACGATACTGTAAGGTACATTGCATGCTACCAGAGTGGAAAAATAATAATAAATTTCACCTAGCTACAAACCTTGCAGTCTATATAAAAAGCATGTTTGCAAAGTATATAATGGTGAAACTATAGCACAAATGTTATGGGTATGGACCACCATTTTCTGATTGGATTTAAGGCCCCGCATCATGAAATGAAACTCATACTTGACTCTACTAATGTGGTCAAGAACCCAAGACTAGATAGGTCATGGCCTAAACCTACTGCTGTTAGTCTGGTAAAGAAACATAGTAATAAAATGATCCTTACTGTTTACTGCTATACCCATAGAGAAGAGCAGCCCTCAACTCTCAAGAGGCCATTCTTACTTAAAAAAATCTGAACAGTTCTACTGCTGTGAAGAGACACCATGACCAAGGCAACTCATATAACAAAGAAGCATTTAATTGGGGATGGCTTACAATTTCAGAGGGTTAGTCTGTTATTTTCATGGCAGGAAGCAGATTTCTCTCATGCTGGAACAGCAGCTAAGAGCTTTACACATATACCGAGAGATAGGGAGATGGGGAGGCAGATAGATAGATAGATAGATAGATAGATAGATAGATAGATAGATAGATTGAAAGAGACTGGGCCTGGTGTGTGCTTTTGAAGCATCAAAGACCATCCCTAGCAATGTACCTCCTACAACAAGGACACACCTTTTCTAATCAGGACACACCTAAATCTTCTAATGAGTTATCAACTGGGGGCTAAGCAAGTATGTGAGGTCATGGAGGGACATTCTCAGTTTAAACACAGAATACAAAAATTTTAAATAAGTTTAAAAAGAATGTATTATATATTGTAATTTATCACTATAGTCATATTTTTACTTTTAAATCATTTACTACCTTTTCAGGCATTTGTTGTAGAAATACTGTCTCAGTACAAGCTTGTTTGAATTCTTAATTCTTAATTTCACAAACTTTGAGGTAATGAACAATTAAAATTAATTGTATCTTGATGTAACACTTAAAATAATTCCTATTTTTAAATAGAATTTTATAATTAGATGAAAATCTATCGGACATGTCTGTGAAATAACTTCATCTTGAAGATTTCATTCTTTGAGCGAAACTTAAAAAAAATACAAGGTAACTCTCATATGTGTCTAACTGTTCTTATAAATCAGTTTTTCCTATTTGCTATGCATGGAAAAAGTTTTATTAAATTTCCACTTGCTGTAACAAAAAAAACATGATAAAAATTCAAGAAGAATTGAATAACTAAAGCCCTCAATCATAAAATTTACATCTTTTAAAAAATATTTATTTATTTAATTTATTTATTTTACTTATTCACTTTACATTCTGCTCACTACCCCCTCCCAGTTCCCCTTCCCACAACCCTTTCCCTATATCCCCTCCTCTTCTCCTCTGAGCTAGTGTGGACCCTCGGGTTATTCCCCCAACCCTGGCATATCAAGTCTCTGAGATGCTAGGCACTTCTTCTCCCATTGAGGCCAGACAGGGCAGCCTAGCTAGAAGAACATATCCCATGTACAGGCAACAGCTTTTGGAATAGCTTCCGCTCCAGTTCTTCAGGACAGACATGAAGACCAAGCTGCACATCTGCTACATGTGTGCTAGGTCCAGCCTGTGTATGCTATTTGGTTGGTGATTCAGTCTCTGAGAGCCCCAAGGGTCCAGGTTAGTTGATTTTGTTGGTCTTTCTGTTGAGTTTCTGTTCCCTCAGGGCCAGCAATTCTTCCCAAGCTTGATCCAACCTAGATGTCCCTCAACTGAAGAATGGATAAAGAAAATATGGTATATCTACACAATGGACTACTACTCAGTTGCTAAAAACAAATTTACATCTTAAAATGTACTTTTTCTTTACTTAGAAAAACTTTAAATGAATAACATAGGAGAAAAATAATGTAATAAGTTCCTATATACCATCAGTTAGCCTCATTGTCCACTAAGGTTTGAAATTTTGAGTCTTTCCATACATTTCTTAATAACTTTCAAGCAATTTCTGTATGTTGAATCACAGTATCTCTTATTATACTAATAGATGGAGACAATTGGCACATGTTCTTTTGAAAATTTGTTACATATTACTATCACAATAAAATAATTGGCAAGGCATTTGCCTTATTAAAAAGTCATGAAGAATTGTTTTATTTAGCAAATACATGAAATATTTTCCCCTTCTTCCTTCCCTTAATTTTTCCTTTCCTTCTAAACCTTTCAATTTCTGTCAGTTTTCTTCTCTTTTCTTATATTTTTACAAATTACATGTCTGTTTTAGCTTTTAACATATTCTCCTTTCTTCTTCTTGCTATTCTCCCTATTTCCTCTCCACCCTTTACTCTGATCATCCATTGAGGAAAGTGGATTATTACTCCATAATTTTTCTTATGATTTCCCAATCAACTTGCCATAAATGATTGTGATACAGTTATATCCTAAATCAAGTATATATTTATAAAATATTCCTGTTTTTTTTTTTTTGAAAATGTTTCTTATTTGAATGTAGTCTGTGTTGGACTAACCTACCCTCTGCTTTTATGTTATGGTTATAAAGCATGGTCTTCTTGAGGGACTCCTAACAGTGGGAGTGGAGGTTGTCCCTGACTCTTTTGTCTGCTTTGGGGGCTATTTTCCTCTTACTTGGTTCCATTGTGCTGCCTTGATATGAGGGGATGTGCCTAGCATTATAGCAACTTGATATGCCATGTTTGGTTGATATACCTGGGAGACCTGTCCTTTTCAGAAAAGAAAGGAACAGAAGTAGATGGGGTTTGTGGGCCGAGCAGGGGGTACTGGGAAGGGGGCCGAGTAGGGGGTACTGGGAGGAAGGTGGAAAGGGAAACTTCAGTTGGAATATAATATATGAGAAAAGAATGAATTAACTTAAAAAAATCTTTATAAGTCTCAGAAATTTATACAAAAGAGTTGATACTACAAAGCCTCTGTGCCTTTTCATATTTTGTAAGCATTATTGCTCTTTTGCTGTGATATATTAATAATATTAAACTTCCAACTGATAGTATTTTAATTTTAATTTATTATACTACATTAGTGACAGTGTTTCATATTTGAACCCATTTGGGGTGAGTCCTTTTTGAAATGGCTACATATTGCGTGTATGTGCTGTAATTTATCCAACCAATTTAATGAAGATTTATAAGATATTTCTAAGATGATTTTCCAATTACAAATAATGCTTCAGTAAAAATCATCATGCATACATTATTAAACTCTATGTACACACACCTATAATTAAAATTTTGAAATTGTTTTTAAAATAGGTGCCTGTAGCATTTTTATAAATAGTGCTAAATTATAACTATTATCTGTTTTTGTTATTCACTTTAGAAACATTATAAATAGTTCTCTATCATAAAAATAAGAAAACGCCAGTGTTAGAAGAAGCATTAGGAAAATGATGCATGGTACTGCAAACCTAGCTATGTGCTAGAGAAAATAATGCATATTGGAGAATATGTAACCACTATTTTACTAAAAAGGCATGACCTCTAATTACATTCTAAATACTTCTCCTTATGCCACCAATAAATGTAGTCTTCATCTCTCACTGAGGAAACTTCTATTTGCTACAGATGGACTGGACACCACTACAGAAAACCACAACCAATCAAAATGCAGAGTTGTTGAGCCCAGTCCCAATGGATATGTCTATAAAACACCCCCACACCTGAGACTTAAGGAGCCTTGCAAAAGAAGGGGTGGAAAGATCATAAGAGCCAAAGAATTGGAGAGCTGGATGTGAAATTGTGTCTTCTAATAGTGTCAAAAGCTGCATCCATAAAGCCTTACAAACATGACTGCCCAATGTAAGCTGATCAAGGATGACACCAATAGATAGGTCAAAGGGAGTGGGGGAAAGACCACAAGACCTCAATCTTTTGCAAAGAACTACCAGCAATTAAAGAATGCTTAGAATGGGAGAATTTGTCTTCCCCAGGGAGGAACACATTTCTGGTTGTTCCATCCCAAAGGGTTATCCCTGAAAACATACATACGAGGAACATTATACAGGTCAAGCAGCTTATATTTAGAAATTTCAATGTGTACACATATACAAATATGCATATAATAACAATTCGTGTAAAAAGAGACAAATAACTTGAGGATAGTAGAGTGGGGTATAAGGAAGGGTGTGGAGGAAAGAGAAAAAGGGAAAAATGTAATTATATTATTATCTCAAGAATAAAGTTGGAGAAAAAATCAATCAAATAAACAAAAGGGCAATTCAGCTTTGTTTCAAAGCTCTCTCATGCTCCTCCTCATATGGAGCCTCTTTGATATTCTTATTTCTATTCTGAAAAGCTACAGTCTACAGTACATACATAGCCAATTTCGTAACTAAGACAATGCACTCTCAACTTACAGTCTATGATTTTATTCTCCAAAGATGTTTTAAGTGTAGAGAAAGGTATATCAAGAAAATGGATTTTAACCAACTCCTCTTATTAGTGTCAATGCAGCTTAACTCCATTCTATAAGTACAGAAACATAGATACTTTCCACATTTTGAGTCATTGTCTTAAACTGTTCTCCTACAAATAGGATTGTTGTCAATAAAGGGCCTGCCTATTTTAGTACAAATTTATGTCTTTCCCATTTTCTAATTAAAAAATTTACAAACCAGATACAGTTATTTGAATCCTCATCCATGAAAGATTACTATCAATATTTAACTTTCAATATCTGTATCTTTTTCTTTTCTTTTTTACAATCACTATAACTGAACTGTGCACAAATGTTTGTTTGGAAGTTAGGTGCAATTTGTGCATTGAGTATTAAATTTAGTTTTACTAGTTAAATAACCAATGCTTTTACTAATTTTGTTATAGTCAAAATAGAATCTATTTAGATGCTTGCCTGTACGGCTTTCATCTTTGTTTGAAGTATCGTTTGGTTTCTGCTTGTCTTCTAATTGTGTATTTTTAGCCCTCATGTGCTACAGCACTCAGGTTGGCAAGTTTGCTGATGATGTCCGTGTGATTTCTCCCATTCTTTCTGCGTTAGTAAATTGTCTCAGTTCCAGAGGTAAAAAGGTGTTCGAGTGATGTCCTTACATTTTTATAGCTAAATTTTATTTGGGCTTGAAGTTTTTTTTTTTTTTTTTTATGATGGTTGAACAGACTTTTATTTTAAAAGGTTTTAGGTGTAAAATGGAGATGCTTCATATCCTTCTTTACAACAAACATGCATCAGTCCTTGTTATTATCCTCATCACCCACTAGAGTGGGACACACCGTTACAGCTCATGATGCCGTACTGGCATATCACTACCAACCAAAGTCTGTAGTTCACATGAAGTGTCACCTTGGTGTTTTGTACCCTCAGGCTGTGTTCATAGGTGTAAGTACATGTGTCTGTCACTGAACTATCACAAGAGTACTCCTACTGTTTGTCATTCTTCTCATACACAGTCTGTCATCCCTACAACCTCTGGAGCTTATGAACCTTTGTATTCTTACTTTTTAAAAATCTCTCTGTTATTTTTAAGTAAGATTACTTAGGATTTTGATGACCTGAGAAAACAGGCATATTACCTTGCAAAGATTAATTTAATTAAAATTTCCATTAATCATCACATATTCCTGAAATACTTTATTTCAGGATCTTTACTCTCTTAAAATGGTTGAGAATTCTGGAGTTATGGGGTGGCTCAGGGAATGAAGGTGCTTGTTCCAAGTTCCATGTCTTGGACTCATGTGGCTGGAGGACTACTATACAATTTCTAATATAGGTGATGACTCTCACGTCCACTGATATATGCACATGAATGCCTATGCATGGAGACATTTGCATGTGTATGCACACATACAAACATACATATACAGGCACACACACAAACACCTGTATCATACACACACAAACATACACACATATACACACAGAGGCACTCTTTAATAAAATATAAAAGAAGAATTCTAAAAAATTTGCTTAGATGGATCATGTCTGCAAATGTGGAGTTTATTGGTAATTAAATCCAGAATATTCAAACATATATAATGCATTTAAATCTCAGAATATTGTTATGACATTAACTGTATCTTTTCCCCCCAATCATAATAAGTTTTCAGAACAGCACTGCTTCACATTTTCACATCTCTCTGGTATCTTAGGTCAGATATTTCATGCCATTTCATGATCTATGGCTTTTAATTCTGCAAAGAAAATCAGCCATCAAAAGAAAAAATTTTATGGAGAACAGTAGAATAATTTTTAACTGTCTTTTCCGTAATTATAAATATTTTTCTCCAGGCTTGACAAGTGATTGTCTCCACAGCGTTAGTAATAATGTGGAATCTGGAAGCATATCAATAAACTTTTCAAATTGTACTATATTAAAATCTATTGAGCTATCACCCATGTTTAGTTGGTGCTTTATGTAGGATGATTTTACGGCTTTGTGCCATAATTACGTAAAATATTAATCCATTGACTTATATAGGTTTTCTAGATGTTTTCACATCTCATTTTTAGTGTATTTTAAAATTATCTCTGCCAATCTTACCCATCTTAATTTTTGAGCAGTTATTTTTACAATGATAGCTAGTTTTTGAAAATTGGCTTTTGTTTCCAAGCCTGAATTTTATCTATAGCAATAATTAATATTATTTTTCTCTTAAAGTAACATGCTAGTTTGTTTATTTTGTCAAATTACCAAACCTAATGAGCCATATGTGGCAGAACTGTTGTTATAGTAAAAATATCATTTTACATTAAGGGCTTGGTTCAAAGCTGCCAATTCACATTAAATTATTTTACTTTCCTTCATGCTTGATCTTGCTTCCTTTGCGGAATCAGGGACTATATTAAGGCATAATACACATTAGTCATTGTACCAGCCATGAGCTACTTAGATCACCATGAATTTCCTCTCTGTAAGTCTCCAGCTATCAGTATGAAGAAGGAAGAAGCCACACTGAAGAGTCAGTCTCTTGAGTGACTGGTAGTGATGAGGAATACAATTACTTTTATTTTTTCTTCACTTTATCTCATACTAAGGAACCAGAAGCTTAATCCTTTATTCTTTCATATCTTAAATGTAAGATAGGAAGTTTTAAAAGTAAGAGCAAAAAGGAACAAATGTTTATATCTAAAACCAAAAACAACAGAACAACAAAACCCAAAAACTTGCTTGATGATCCTAGAGATCTTTTGACTTTACTTTGAGAAATTCTGTATTTGCCAAATAAAGTAACCAGTTATGGCAGTTTATACTGTAGAATTGCATATAACTATAGCATGTACGAGGTCTCTTCCTACAAAGGCTCAGGTAGCTCATGCTGACTTTGTAGCTGAGGATGGCCTTGAATTTTTGATCTACTTATCTCTACCTCCAGAGTACTGGGATAGCACATGTGTATCACTAATGCCCAGCTTATATGGTACTTGAGGTAAGCCTCAGACTTTATGCATGATAAGCAAATACTCTATCAATTGAACTATATCACTCCCTCATTAAATGTTATGCTTGCATACAAAGAAAATGAGAATAAATAATTGAAATATCACAAAAGTGAATAAACATCCACTAAGAAAATTCTTTATCACATTTTGTTCATTGGGAATCACATTAAAATTTATTAACACAATTCTTACTTTGTTAGTTTTGAATCTATATTTATGAATGTCCACAAAGTTTTTATTCTATTGAATTTTCTGAATAATAAGTTCCAAGAGGGTCCACAGTATATATGTTTGACTAAACATCTTAATTTTCCATGTATATTAGAAAATGATTTGAACCACTAATTACTCTCAGGCAATTTTTTTCTATGTCAATAGCCCCATCAGGGTATGCATGCAGTATAGAGTGGAGAGTCTCCTCTCCAACAATTGTGTTGCAATGGCAACTCTTTAAGAAAAAAATTTGAAAACTATTAAAATATGTTTAGCAGCAAAAGGAAAATTCATATGACCTGTTCATGTGATTCGGGGGAAGTGCCCAATAACTATCTTTAAGATTCTCAGCTCTCTTTAGCCTCTGTCCTTAATACTACTAATAAAATATTAGGAATGTAAACCCCCCAAAAACTAAACTTGAAGGTACATGTGTTAAACAGACATGCTCTCATGGTCTTGTCTTAGACTTGAATTTTTGACCCATTCTATGCTAGTAACTGGGATAGTAATTTCACGTTCAATAAGTTAACTTTAATGTGCTTTTAGAGTAGGTTTCAAAGGAAAATAACCTTTTTTTAAATTGGATATTTTCTTTATTTACATTTTGAATGTTATCCCCTTTCCTGGTTCTTCCCCCCTCCTGGAACCCCCCTATCCTATTCCCCCTGCCCCTGCTTTTATGAGGGTGTTCTTCCCCCCACTCACCCACTCCCACCTCTCTGCCCTCGAATTCCTCTGCAGTGGGGCATCTATGGGGCCTTCATAGAACCAACAGTCTCTCCTCCCGTTGATGCCTGACAAGGCCATTCTCTGCTACATATGCAGCTGAAGCCATGGGTCCCTCCATGTGTACTCCTTGGTTTGTGGCTTAGTCCCTGGGAGCTCTGGGGAGTCTGGTTGGTTGATATTATTGTTTTTCCTATGGGGTTATATTCAGGGAAGCAGAAAAATCATGATTGAAAATGAAAGTTGTCCTCCGTCTTAAGGTTTTATTGCTGTGTAGAGACACTATCACTAAGGCAACTCTTATAAAGGCAAACATTTAATTGGGGAAGACTTACAGTTTCAGAGGCTTAGTTCATTATCATGATGGTGGGAAGCATTACAGCATGCAGGCAGACTTGGTGCTGGAGAAGCCAAGTCCAATAGCCCACTGTCTATGGCCAATCATTCAAACACATGAATCTATGGGAGCCATACTTATTCAAACCACTACTCTCCTTACCATTGTTAGAAATCTAGCTATTTATCTCTTTGAATAACTCCCACACATAAGAAAGGCTCAGGGGAGAAGAAAATTATATAATATGGTGTAAAGTTCTTGTAGAAGTTATGTCATTAGAGGTCACTTGGGGATATTTGTAGTAAAATCTGGGAAGAAATTTACAGAATTACATAAACAGTAAAGGGAGGATCTTTTATGTCAACTGAAAACAATGCACAATGTGAAATTGAATTACTGCTCTGAAATTTTATAGTTCTGAAAACCATGAAAAAGACTTGCATATTTAATGTCCTACTAAAGAGAGGTTTGGAAGAGTGTTTCAAGTTTGTAAATGATTTCTTTAACAAAGAGGATAATAAGCCAGAGAGGTCAACAAAGATACTTTGATATTACTCTTATCTCACAATTTTAAAAATTTGGACAAAGAAAAGACACAAAGGCAAGGAATAGAATCCCGCCTCCACCTTTCCACTCCAGTTCCATCCAAGCTGCTGTCTTAGACCTGGGCTTTTAAAGAACATTTGTGGTGCTTAATCTTGACTATCAGTGGTTGGATGGAGAGATGTCTAAGAAATGAGCAAATTATATTCTTTGAAATGTGTCTGTAAGGGTGTTTCCAGAGCTGCTTAGTATAGAGGAATTTTGATTGAGCAACATGGCTGCTCTGGAAAAGGATCACATCCAAAGACCTTCTAAGTCTGTGTGATCAGGCTGGAATGACACTTTTAATCCATCTGGCTGGAATATAGACACTTTAGTATACACATTTAGTCCCAAATAATGAAGATAAAGTTATCTTATAGAAGGAAGCAGCCATGTTTGGAAGTGATATCTAATTGAGGAACAAAATGATGTGACTAAATCAGAAAAAAATGACAAGGCCTGCTCCTTTTAACACAACTGTAGCCATTTTGTCATAAATTGAACTTAAGTTCAGGTTCTCAAACTCTGAAGTTATTATTTGTAGTTAACACTGAAAAATTCTCCTAAAAGTTCATAAGCTTATGGGTGTATTACTTGTGCTCTATTATCTCAATATTCTGGAAAGCACCTAACCACCACCTCACTTAGGACTAGCTTAAAGGTTAGTTGATAATACTTTGTCTAGTGAGCCAAAATGTAATACTACTCCCCCTTGTCTCCTGCACATGTTTATATATATATGTCTGCCCTACGAACATATCATCGTCACAGTCTGGCTCCCAAGTCCTTTCTGCAACTGATCAATCAACCTGAATTAAGCATTAACATTCATCATATCTGAAATCAATATCTGAATAATCAGTGTAAAGCTATTCCTAGAACCCAAAATTAGAGGGCTCATCTGGAACAACCCCCTACTCTCAAGACCACCCCTCAGATATCACTGAATGCTAGAAAAGTCAGCTGGTTCCTCTGTGTAGGAGGTAAGTTACTCTTTCCTGTTTTGGTTTTGTTTCTCGTGCTGTCTAGACCTCTGCAGGTTCAAAGAAGAGAAGCTGGATGAAAGACTGCTCTTCCAGCCAGGGGACGAAGGACCAAGTTCAGGAGCCCTTCTGGGTGAAATGGGACAGATTATAATGTACCCCTTTTGACTTGGTCAGGACTCTGGTCCAAGAGTACCAATGCACAGCATTGTTCCTGTTTTTTTTGAAAACTGGTTCTGTCAGAGTCTGTCTTTTGCTTTTGATTTGTTTGTTGGTGCTGCTCTTTTCTATATAATTTTCAAGTCTATTATGGGGCAATCCTCATCTACCCTTGACACCCGTTGATCCCGGATCACCTCATACAGGCCATTGTTCTCTGTCATCTGGGTCACTCCATCAGGCCCCTGATGTCATTGCTTGGTAGGATCTGTTAATGGACCCTGCCCATTGGTTGAAGGGTTGAGTCACTCCATCTGCTACAACCATGGCAAAGGAGGAGGGCTTCATCTCGACCATCCTCACTCTTTCTCCACTGATTCTGTCAAGTCTGCCACTTTTGACCACCTCCCGTTCTCTCTTAACTTGAGGAGGATGACATGCCACCTCCTTATCAGATGCCATAAGAAGTCCTAGTGAAGCTCTAGTGGCACACATAGCACCCTCAGCCGTGCCTCTACCTCTGTCCCTCCTCTTCTGCAACTTCCTTGTTTGCCATAACTATTCCACCCCATACTCAATCAGGTGCCCTCTTTCACTCCTCAACATAGGCTTTCCCTTTACCTGCCATTGTCCCCTACATAGGAGGGAGAAATGCTTTTCCTGTTCTATTAACCTTTCCCCACTAGTGATATCTACAATTGGAAGGCTCAAAATTTGCTCTTTTCTGAGAAATCCCAGGCTTTACTCTCTTTCTTGGAGACAATGTTTTATACCCATCAGCCCACCTGGGATTATATCCTTCTCCAGACTCTTTTCCCCACAGAAGAATGGGACCACATTGGATGAGAGGCCAGTAAACTTGTTCCTGGCGACAATTGCAGATACACTGAGAACTCTGCAATCATCGATGCTGCTTTTTCTCCAGTCAGCCCCAACTGGAACACTAAAATGAATGAGGGAAGGAAGGCAGTTATCACTAGATTCTTATGGAGGATGTCTCTGGGCAGCTGCTAAGTATCCCACAAATTTGTCAAAGATAAGTCAGGTAGTACAGTTACCCCATGGAATCCCCAGCTGCCTTCCTGGAGAGGCTCCTGGATGCCTATTATACCAATATCCCAACTGACCCTGAGCTGTAAGAGAATCAGGAGAGCTATCAATGTCACCTTTGTGTGTCAATCAGTCCCTGACTTTTTAGAAAAGAAGATTTAGAAAATCAGTGGTTTCAAAGGTAAGAATGTCTGAATTAAAGGAGATTGCTGAAAAGACTTTAATAGAAAGAGTCAAGAAGACAAACAAACAAACTGGTGAAAAATCCAGTCACACCCCAGAAGCCTCTAGGGCCAGGTCCTTGAACACACCTAAATGATAAGAGCAAAACCAACCAGTTTGGCCAATCCTAGCCTCATCCAAGGCATCAAAAATGCAATGTGCCTACTGTAAGGAAATGGCCCAGTGGAAGAATGACTCCCTCCTATAACAAAAAGAAAAACAAGAGCTTAAGGCTGTTATGGGACTGTCAGACTGAGCCCAACAGGGCTCAAAGTCTACTCCCAAGCTTAGGATAACAGTGGTTAGACACCCAGTAAACTTTCTTGTTGACACTGGAACACATGACTCAGCCCTCCAAAGGTTCTCAAGATGCATAACAAATCAATCCATTCTGGTCCAATGGGCCACAAGCACAAGATCTTACTCATGTATCACCATTTGGTATATGGATTAAGAAATTGGACTCAGCAGTGGCAGGATTGCTTAACTGACTGAAGACCATAGCACTCACTGCCCTGCTCACTAAAGATGCAGACAAATTAAACTTAGGACAACCTCTGACCATAACTACCCCTCACGCCAAAGAGGAAGTTTTAAAAAACCCCTTTACCCCATTACCAATATCCACTGCCTGACAAAATCACTATCAGTCTCTGTTGTTTAACCCTTTCCCACGTGTTCTTTGCTCCCAGCATGTCACTGAGCCTTGCCACCCTGCTACTTAATCTGGACTTAGAAAACCCAATGATACATTACTTTTTGGAAACCCTGTAAACATGACAGAGCAAGACCTGATCCACCAGCCCTGGCTTAACACAGATCATGTACACCAATAGAAGCAGCTACAAAGAAGATGGTACTAAGTATGCAGGGGCAGTAGTAGTGAACTTGAACCAAGCATTGCAACATCAACCCAAAGGGCAGAACTAATAGCATATGTTAATAGGGCAATGTACCACAAAAAGGGATGGTTAATTGCTGAAGGAAAAACAATTAGAAATATACAAGAGATCCTAGACTTCTTAACAGCCCTAAGAAACTGGCTGTCACACATTGCCCAGGACTCCAAAACCGACAGACTTCAGAAGCCATTGGTAACTATAAGGCCAACTTGATGGGTCGAGAGGCAGCCAAATGGCATCCCCCAAATTTACCAGTGACTCTTCCAGACACAGTTCTGCCTGAACAGCAAACATATACCAAGGAGAATGACCAGGCATGCCAACTTCTGCCACACATATATGCTAAGAATGGATAGAGACATGTCATGAATGGGAAAAATTCTCTCAAAGACTTTGCATGTTGTCTTAATTAAAGAATTACATGCCAGAAAACACTTAGGAATAAATAAACTAAAAGAATTATTCTTCTCTAGGTTTTATATTCTTAGTTTGAGCAAAGAAATATGGGATATTGTCACAGATGCCATGCTTGCCAACTGACAAGCCTCACATCAAAGGTTGTTTGTGCAAAGAGAGAAAGGAACCTCACTAGAAGTCTACTAGGAAATAGACTTTTATGGAGGTAAAACCAGGAAAGTTTTGTTACAAATTATCCTTTAGTGTTTACAGATACCTCCTCAGGATGGACATAGGCATTCCCAACCAAGAAAGAAACAACTCAAACTGTAAGTGAAAACCTTATCAAGAAAATAATACCTCGATTTGGAACTCCCACTGCCTTGAGATCTGACAATGGACCAGCTTTCATCTCCCAGGTTAG
The DNA here is from genome assembly GCA_019843965.1 of Rhynchomys soricoides. NCBI lineage: Eukaryota > Metazoa > Chordata > Mammalia > Rodentia > Muridae > Rhynchomys > Rhynchomys soricoides. The sequence continues at coordinate 9,483,099 of JADRCH010000086.1, read as the reverse complement.
TCAAATTAACAAAAGCATTGGGAATAAATTGGAAGCTACATTGCATATACAAACCTCAAAGTTCAGGACTGTCAGAAAGGATTAGACCAGACCTTAAAGGAGACCTTACCTAAATTAACCCTAAAAACTAGCAATGACTTGGTTATCCTCCTTCCTTTTGCACTCTTGAGAGTCAGAAACCCACCGTACATAAAGGAAGTTACTCCATATGAAATAATATTCAGGAGACATCCTCCTATTCTTTCAAATACAAAGGCAGGTTTGTTAGCTAATATCTCTAATCATGCCCATCTGAAATCAATGCAGGTGCTCCAGAGGACCCAGACCAGTCTTCACACCTATGAACTACCCCCAGTCAGTCCTCACAGGTTCCAGCCTGGCAATAAAGGAATCCCTGGCTCCTCATTGGACAGGACTCTACACCCTGATCCTGACTACTCTCACAGCAATCAAAGTTGACAAGGTTATCTCCTGGATCCACAATTCTTTTCTGATGCCTGCTCCTCAAAAACATCAGGGCCTGGACCAAGGATGGACAATCCAGTCTCACCCACAGGACCTGCTCAAGTTAAGAATAGTGCCTGAAAGGAAGCACCACGATCAAGAACAACCATGGACAGCCTGGCCATACCCAGAGGATGCTCTAAAGGTAAGACTTGTTAATGATTGATCACTATCTTTTATTTTATTTTTCATAATAACTCCCTGCTCAACCATAGGACTGGTGAGACCTAATAATTACAAACCTAAAACATGGCATTGGAGATTGTCAGACACCCAGATAGGCAGAGTCATTATAGAACTCTATCAACGGAACTATGCTGGGCCTCCCAAAAGAGTTACTGATTTATGTGAATTCTGGTCTGACCTAGGCAAGTACCTGTCCCTGTTAATACTTGGGCCTGCAGTCTAGTGAATATTTATGTCAGATAAACAGAATGGGGCACCAGGTGCTAGGCCAATAAAGTAGGAAAAAAAAACCAAAAAAAAAAAAAAAAAACATTTAATCAATCTCCCAATGATTATACTTGCCACCACTGGGGATGTGAAACCTTGACCCCAGGATGGAACATGGACCATGACCCTTATATTGGGATAGAACTCACTTGTAACTTAAATTGTGACGTTTCTAGAACTTGAATGCCCCTGGTTATAACTCTTAAATCTTGGGATCAGTTTCCTTCCTATGCTGACTGGGAGGCTGGGACATAGAATGTCCTTTACAACACAGCAATTAACAAAAACTGAGGGTTTTATACCCAATTGGACCACTGGCACAAAACCCAAAACCCAGTCCCACAATAAAGATAAACACCACAGCTCCGTCGGGGTCAAGATTAATGTAACTTCTCCCCCCATATTTCTCTTTAGACTATACTTCCCACTTTCAAGGTACCTGAGCCTCTACTATTACGTGGATCCCCCTTACTCAACACCCTAGGCTCCTCATTGTTTCTAGACTAAATACAACCAAGCAACAGAACAAGCTCACATGGGCCTTTATCCTTGCCCTTTCCCATAGAGGGCTATAGCCATCTTGATGCCAACTTTGGGTGAGATGGGCATTGCAGGATCAATAGCCGTGGAGAATGCTGCTCTAGTCACATGGGAACAAAATCTCTGACAATGAAGTGACCAGGTAAATGAAGATCTGCTTCAGTTATACTCAGCCACCTCATTCCGAGAACAGCACACGGATTCATTGTCTGAAGTGGTTCTGCAAAACGAATGGGCACTAGACTGTCGGGAGCCAAACCCACGAAATTACCCGCTGTTCTGTGAAGCCTAGTCAGTTAAAGTGCAAGGTTAGAAAGGACAGGGCTTTTTCGGTCTTGGGTCCCAGGAATTGCTCAGGTCCCAGGAATTGAAAGAACATCTGTAATTTCCTGAAAACCAGGTATGGTAGTGGGTTGGTCTTGGGCCATGTGTAACCTTCCCGCCTACCTGTCTTTTTTAGCTGCTGTCCTGAAATAAACCTTGAGAGCTTGATCAGAATGCATGACTTGCTCTCCTTCCTTGTGTTTCTTGTCTCCCATTCTTTCGACCCCACTCCAAGCTCCCACTGAACCCCGGCAGGCCGGGGCACTAGACCTGTTGTTCTTCAAGGAAGGAGGATCAAGTACGGCCCTAGGAGAACTAGGTAGCTTTTTGCCACCCATTCCGGAGGGATTAGAAACACTTTGGTTGAGGTCAAAACTAACCTCCTCAATAAAGAATGAGAGCAACAACAAAATATGAATTGGTTTGTAAAATTATTGAATTAGTTCTTCTGATTAACATTTTTAATTATTGCCCTAATGGGCCTTTGAAGTAGAAACTTCTAGTTTCTTTAGAATGTCAGTTATGTCAAATGTGCTGGGGCACACAGGTGAAAGGATGTTTTGCTAAAGAAGACACATGAAAAGAATGTTTTCCAGAAACAGACACAGGTAAAAAAAGGTTTAGCTATAGCAAACATGTGATGAAGGAGCATAAAAATGACCCCACAGACAGTGGGAGAGGGAGCATTGGTTTGTTTTGTTCTGTCTCGCTATTCTTTACTAACAACAGCATGTATTGGTTTCCCTTACATGCATTGTTGAGCTCCATTTGTCATGACTCCATTGAGACAAACACACCAAAAAACTTCTGGCGGTGCTCTGGCAGCTTTCTGCTGCTTCCTTGGACTTGGGCCAGTAGGCAGAGTGATGTCTGCTGATAGGGACTTATGTGGAGTTTTGTTAAGACAGACTCACATGCTGAAGCTAGACACTGGTGAGGCAAGACCTATGGAGGATACATGATATTTGGAGGGAGTATAAATAGTATCAATGACTGTGAAAGGGGCTTGCTTATAGAGCTAGCTTTGCAAATTCTTGATCTTGAGTTTTTACTGATCTTCAATTCTTTGAGAGAAGCATGGCTGAGAACTTCTCCTGGCATCCCTGGTGGTCCTGCTGCCTCATGCTGATTCAACTGAGGCTTGGCTGTTCCTGCTAGGTTGTACCACCACTACTGCTATCCCAACACTAATGAACTGGACTGTTGGTGCATCTGTCAAGTGTTTGCCAGTGGATCAAGCTGCAGATGCTGACTATGCACTGAGCTGCTGACAACCCAGGTGGGATTTGCTCCAAAGAACCATTTCCAAACAGATCCACTTCCCCAGTGTTTTAGTCACCTTCCCTTCCCACTCCCTCTGGTGGGTGGTGGGCTAGAAAGGAAGTTAAAGTGTTTAAGAACCACCGCTAAAAGTAGGTTTTGAAAACCAAGGATACAGGCCTATGTATATTACTGTTATTCCTAACATGGGGGCCATGCCTTATCAATGCCCTCATGTTCTTCATCTGGAAAAGAACCTCAACAATTAAATTCATGGTTCTGAGAGAACCCACTATGATTTTGTAGATACAATCGATAATTTGAAGTCAACAATTTGACTTTAGGTACTAATGAAGCAGGATGATAAGGCCTGCTTCTTTTAACATAACTATAGTCATTTTGTATTTAGTTTTTATTTTTCTTATAAGGTGAAATAAAGTTCAGGTTCTCGGACTCAGCTTCGCAGAAGTTATTGTTTGTAGTTGACACTGAACTGTTCTTCTAAAAGGGGATAATGTTATGGACGCATTACTTATGCACCATTATCTCAATACACTAGAAAACCCCTAATCTCTACCTCACTTACCTCACTTAGAACCAGCTTAAAAGTCAGCTGATAATACTTTGTCTAGTTAGACAAAATGTAATACTGCCCCACCCTTGTCTTCTGCACTTGGTTTTCCTAAAAAATGCCAGCCTTAAGAACAAATCAGCACCACAGTTTAGCTCCCGAGTTCTCTTTGTGACACTGATTAATCAGCCTGAATTAAATGTTCAGAAAATGTTCATCATATCTGAGATTGTTGTCCAAATGATCAGTGTGTGGCATACCTATACTCCAACAAAATGGTTTGACAGAATGAGATAGGACACACCCAACTCTCAAGAGAATAGCACAAAAAAAGAAAGGCTTCTTAATAGTGCATGTACACGTACACACACACACACACACACACACACACACTTTCTCTCTCTCAGAGAGAGAGAGAGAGAGAGAGAGAGAGAGAGAGAGAGAGAGAAGGTAGTTTTGATGTGACAGTTTTACAGAGACATGCTTCAGAGAATAGAAGCTATACACAGAAGTAAAGATGGAAAAAACTATCCAGAGAATGATAATAAGCCAGAAGGTTAGAAGAGATTGCCAGAGTTAGTTTGAGGCCAAGCAGAGCAATTCAGTCAGAAGCTGAGAGAAGTAAGTTTAAATCAGTCACCTTGGAAAGGAGTGTGAGCCTGAAGAGCTGAGTTGAAACAGCCATCAAGAGTTCAGAAAGAACTAGAAAGGATGAGCTCATACAGCAGTAAGCCTCTGAGACAACAATTACATCTGGTAAATAAAATTTACCTTTACAGCTGAGATAATAAAGATTAGATTAGACCATCATTTCACTTATGAATTAAAAAGTCGAATACAGCTTCTGGTTTCCATCTGTAGCTGGGGAGCTCAGCCTGGGCCACAGGGCTCCATAGCTCAATAATGCCAGGAGAAAGCTAGCCTCCCAGGAGGGTGGACAAGCCCATGAGTGGAGGTAAGATGAGCACCACTGCTCAGCAGGACCAGCTGGAATCCTCAGGACAAAGGGACTGAGGAGTGGCCTTTAGGTTTCCTTCTGCAGCCGAAGAGCTGATCCTGTGCCACAGGGCTCCATACTCAGTGCCAGGAGAGAGCTGGTCACCCAGGAGTGCTGACGACACACCTTCAAGCACAGGAAGACCACCAATTCTCTTCAAATTCCTTGATCAAAAGAGACCCTTGCAGAGCCATCAGAATACAGGAACCAAGGAACAGCTAGGGACAGGATCCTTCTGGTTTCTGTCTGCACCCCAAAGCTGACCCTGTATCATAGCTCTCCAAACCCAAATTCCTCTCAGAGAGAGCTGATCTCCCAGGAGTATTGATGCAGAGGCTTGCAGGAGGGACAAGCCACAGTCAGAGGGAGCAAGACCAGCTAACACCAAGATAAACAGATGGAGAAAGGCAAGGGCAAGAACGTAAGGAAGAGAAACCAAGGCAACTTTGCATCATCAGAACCAAGTTCTCCTACCACAGCAAGCCCTGGTTACCCCAACACATAAGAAAAGCAAGATTCAGATTTAAAATCACATCGCATGATGATGATAGAAGATTTTAAGAAGGAAATAAATAACTCCAATAAAGAAATAAAAAAGAACATAGGTAAACAGCTAGAAGCCTTTAAAGAGGAAACACAAAATCCCTTAAAGAATTACAGGAAAACACAATCAAACAGGTGAAGGAAATGAACAAAACCATTCAGGATCTAAAAATTGGAAATAGAAACAATAAAGAAATGACAAAGAGAGACAACCCTGGAGTTAGAAAACCTAAGAAAGAGATCAGGAGTCATAGATGCAAACATCACTAACAGAACACAAGAGATAGAAGAGAGAATCTCAGGTGCTGAAGATATCATAGAAAACTGACACAACAGTCAAAGAAAACGCAAAATGCAAAGAGCTCCTAATCCAAAACATCCAGGAAATCCAGGACACAATGAGAAGACCAAACCTAGGGATAATATGTATAGAAGAGAGTGAAGATTCCCAACTTAAAGGGCCAGTAAATATCTTCAACAAAATTGTAGAAGAAAACTTCCCTAAAGATATGAACATAAACATTAAAGAAGCCTACAGAACTCCAAATAGATTGAACCAGAAAAAAAATTTCTCCTATAACATAATACTCAAAACACCAAATACACAAAACAAGGAGAGAATATAAAAAGCAGTAAGAGGAAAAGGTCAAGTAACATATAAAGGCAGACCTATCAGAATTACACCAGGCGTCTCACTGGAGACTATGAAAGCTAGAAGATCCCAGACAGATCTCATAAAGACCCTAAGAGAACACAACTGCCAGCCCAGGCTGCTGTACCCAGCAAAATTCTTAATTACCATAGGTGGTGAAATAAAGATATTCTATGACAAAACCAAATTTATACAATATGTTTCCACAAACCCCGCCCTACAAAGGATAATAGATGGAAAACACCAACACAAGGAGGGAAACTTCACTCAAGAAAAAGCAAGAAAGTAATCTTTCAACAAACTCCAAAGAAGATAGCCACACAAACATAAAAATAACATAGAAAATAACAGAAAGCAACAATCACTATTCCTTAATATCTCTTAACATCAATAGACTCAATTCCCCAATAAAAAGACATAGACTAACAGACTGGACACATAAACAGGACCCAGCATTTTGCTGCATCCAGGAAATGCACCTCTGTGTTGAAGACAAACACTACCTCAGATTAAAGGGCAAGAAAACAATTTTCCAGGCAAATGGTCTCAAGAAACAGGCTGGAGTAGCCATTATAATATCGGATAAAATCAACTTTCAACAAAAAGTCATCGAAAAAGATAAGGAAGGACACTTCATACTCATCAAAGGAAAAATCTACCAAGAAGAAATCTCAGTTCTGAACATCTATGCTCCAAATGCAAGGACACCCACATTCATAAAAGAAAGTTTACTATAGCTCAAAGCACACGTTGCACCTCACACAATAATAGTGGGAGACTTCAACACCCACTCTCATCAATGGACAGATCTTGGAAGCACAAATTAAATAGAGACACAGTGAAACTAATAGATGTTATGAACCAAATGGATTTAACAGTTAACTATAGAACATTTCATCCTAAATCAAAATAAGATACCTTCTTCTCAGCACCTCATGGTTCCTTCTCCAAAATTGACCATATAATCAGTCACAAAACAAGCCTCAACAGATATAAGAAGATTGAAATAATCTCATTCATCCTATCAGATCACTACAGATTAAGGCTGGTCTTCAATTTCAACAACAACAGAAAGCACACATATACATGGAAGCTGAACAACATTTCACTCAATGATAACTTGGTCAAAGAAGAAATAAAGAAAGAAATTAAAGACTTCCTAGAATTTAATGAAAATGAAAGTACAACATAGCCAAAATTACGGGACACAATGAAAGCAGTGTTAAGAGGAAAAGTCATAGTTGAGTGCCTTCAAAAAGAAACTGAAGAGAACATACACTAGCACCTTAACAGCACATCTGAATGCTCTAGAACAAATAGAAGCTAATAAACCCAAGAGGAGTAGAAGTTAGGAAATAATCAAACACAGGGCTGAAACCAACTAAGTGGAAACAAAAAGAATGATACGAAGAATAAAAAAAAAAACCAGGAGCTGGTTCATTGAGAAAATCAACAAGATTGATAAACCCTTAGCCAGTCTAACCTGAGTGCACAGAGAGAGTACCCAAATAACAAAATTAGAAATGAAAAGGAAGATAAAACAACAGATTCTGAGGAAATTCAAAAAAATCATCAGATCCTACTACAAAAGACTATACTCAACGTAATTGGAAAATATGGATGAAATGAACAATTGTCTAGACAGACACCAAACATCAAAGTTAAGTCAGGATCAGATTAACCATCTAAACAGTCCTATAACCCCTAAAGAAAGAGAAGCAGTCATAAAAGTCTCCCAACCAAAAAAAGCCCAGGACCAGATGGGTTTAATGAAGAATTCTATCAGACCTTCAAAGGTGACCTAATACCAAAACTCTTCAAACTATTCCATGAAATAGAAACAGAAGAAACACTACCTAATTCATTCTATGAGGCCACAGTTATACTGATACCAAAACCTCACAAAGACCCACCCAAGAAAGAAAACTTCAGACCAATTTCCCTTATGAATATCGATGCAAAAATACTCAATAAAATTCTTGCAAGCCAAATCCAAGAATACATCAAAATGATCATTCACCATGATCAAGTAGGCTTCATTCCAAGGATGCAGGATAGTTCAATACCTGGAAATCCATCAATGTAATCTACTACATAAACAAACTCATAGAAAAAACCACACTGTCATTTTATTAGATGCTGAACAAGCATTTGACAAAATTCAATGTCCCTTCATGATAAAAATCTTGGAAAGATCAGGAATTCAAGGCCCATCCCTAAACATAGTAATATACAGCAAACCAGTAGCCAACATCAAACTAAATGGAGAGAAACTTGAAGCAATCCCTCTAAAATCAGGGACTAGACAAGGCTGCCCTCTCATTCCCTATTAATTCAATATAGTACTTGAAGTTCTAGCTAGAGCAATTAGACAACAAAAAGAGGTCAAAGGGATATAAATTGGAAAGGAAGTGATCAAAATATCACTATTTGCAGATGATAAGATCATATACTTAAGTGACCCAAAAAACTCCACCAGAGAACTGCTACAGCTGATAAACAACTTCAGCAAAGTGGCTGGATATAAAATTAACCCAAACAAATCAGTAGCCTTCCTATACTCAAAGGATAAACAGGCTGCAAAAGAAATTAGGGAAATGACACCCTTCACAATAGTCACAAACAATATATAGAATCTTGGTGTGACTCTAACACAACAAGTAAAAGATCTGTATGACAAGAACTTCAAGTCTCTGAAGAAAGAAATTGAAGAAGACCTCAGAAGATGGAAAGATCTCCCATGTTCATGGATTGGCAGGATTAATACAGTGAAAATGGCCATCTTGCCAAGAGCAATCTATAGATTCAATGCAATCCCCATCAAAATCCCAACTCAATTTTTCATAGACTTAGAAAGAGCATTTCTCAAATTCATTGGGAATAACAAAAAACCCAGGATAGCAAAAACTATTCTCAACAATAAAAGAACTTCTGAGGGAATCATCCCTGACCTCAAGCTGTACTATAGAGAACTAGTGATAAAAACTGCATGGTATTGGTACAGTGACAGGCAGGTAGATCAATGGAATAGAATTGAAGACCCAGAAATGAACCCACACACTCACGGTCACTTGATCTTTGATAAAGGAGCTAAAACCATCCAAAGGAATACAACAGCATTTTCAACAAATGGTGCTGGTTCAACCTGTAATCAACCTGTAGAAGAATGCAAATTGATCCATTCCTATCTCCTTGTTACAAAACTCAAGTCCAAGTGGATCAAGGACCTCCACATAGAACCAGATACACTGAATCTAATAGAAGAGAAAGTGGGGAAAAGTCTCGAACACATGGGCACAGGGGAAAAGTTATTGAACAGAACACCAGTGGCTTATGCTCTAAGATTAAGAACCCACAAATGGGACCTCATGAAATTGCAAAGCTTCTGTAAGGCAAAGGACACAATCAATAGAATAAAACAGCAACCAACAGATTGGGAAAAGATTTTTACCAATCCTATGTCTGATAGAGGGCTAATATCCAATGTATACAAAGAACTCAGAAGTTAGACTCCAGAGAACCAAATATCCTTATCAAAAAATGGGGAACAAAGCTAAACAGAGGATTCTCAACTGAGGAAACTGAAATGGCCAAGAAGCACCTAAAGAAATGTTCAACATCTTTAGTCATCAGGGAAATGCAAATCAAAACAACCCTGAGATTCCATATCACACCAGTCAGAATGGCTAAGATCAAAAACTCAGTTGAGAACAGATGCTGGGGAGGGTTTGTAGAAAGAGAGACATTCCTCCATTGCTGTTGGGATTGCTAGCTGGTACAACCACTCTACATATCAGCTTTCAGTCCCTCAGATAAATTGACATAATACTACTACCTGAGTACCTAGCTATACCACTCCTGGGCATATACCCAGATGATGCTCCAACATGTAATAAGGACACATGCTCCACTTTGTTCATAGCAGCCATATTTATAATAGACAGAAGTTGGAAACAACCCAGATGTCCCTCAACAAAGGAATGGATACAGAAAAATGTGTTACATTTACACAATGGAATACTACTCAGCTATTAATGACTTCATGAAATTTGTAGGCAAATGGATAGAATTTGAAAATATCCTGAGTGAGGTAACTCAGTCACAAATTAACAAACATGGCATGTACTCACTAATAAGTGGATATTAGCCAAAAGTTCGGAATACCCAAGTTTCAATTCACACCAACCATTGAACTGAGTGAGGGGTCCAGGATGGAGGAGTTGGAGAAGGGACTGAAGGAGCTGGGGGAGTTTGCAGCCCCATTGAGGGAGCAACAGTGTTAACTGGCCTGACCCCCAGCTGCTGGACCACCAACGTGGAGGGACCCATGGTGCTGGTCACATATGAGGCAGAGGAAGGCCTTGTTGGCCATCAGTGTGAGGAGAGGCCTTTGGGCCTGAGGGTGTTAGATGCCCCAGTATAGGGAAATCCTAGGGAGGGAAGATGGGAATGGGTTGGTGGGTGGGGGAATACTTTCATAGAGGCAAGAGGATGGTATAGGGGGTTTCCTGAGGGGAGACCTGGAAAGGGGAAAGCATTTGAAAATTAAATAAAGTATCAAAAAAAAAAAAAAAAAGCTGGAGAAAGAAAAAGACGTGAAGAATCTACTTTAAAAAAAATTGAATAGAAAACTTAAAGTTTGTGGAAGCTGGAATGTGGGAATTGCTGGAGAATTACCAAGTTAAGGGTATTTCTTACCCTGGACCCTTCCTGTCTCTGCTCATTGTCCACCATATGTTCAATGTCTTATTATGCATTTTCCTGCTGTCATGATATTGTGACTTGTCATTAGCATAGAGTCAATGAATCCAATAGCTTAAGACTTAGTCCTCTGAATCCAACTTAAATGAATTTCCATCCCATAATTTATGTCAGATATTTGATCACAGTGAAATAAAACCTACCAACACAGAAAACTTCGAAACTTTCTACAGGCTCTAATATAGAAATGGGTTAAGAACTGGGTTTTGTCTAAGAAGCGCTGGTAGACTAGCGAAGCAAAGCACTGTGAGAGCCATCTCTCAATGCTCATAGACAGTAGCATGATGGAGTTTTATCTGAACTATACTCATCAATTATTAATTAATTAAATGAAGTGAATTAAATGTTCTTATGTATATACAACATCTCCAGTCAAGGCCAAGGGATAGTATGAGCTAGATTTATTTTTATCTTTTTTATTGGATGTAACTCAATTGGCAGAGTACTTACATAACACAAACAAAGCCTTAGATTCAATTTCCAGGATCATGTAAATTTGGCATAGTCTTATATGATTATAATCCATGCAATTATGAAATGGAGTTGTGGAGAACAGAAGTTCACAGTCATTCTCAGGTACATGGTGAAGCCAGATTTTAATATTTGAGTCTTTGTTTCAAACAAACAAACAAACAAACAAACAAAAAATCCAAATGAACAAACCAACACAAAGACAGCAAATCTCACCACCACTACTACCACCAACAAAATTCAGGTAAGACTTCTATGTATAATAAATATACTAATAACACAATATATTTTTTATATATTTAAAACATTGTTTTTAATTTCATTAATGAAGAGCTAAAAGTAGTCACATAATGAAAAATAGATTACATTGAAATTAAAAATCTTTGTGAATAATATTAATTGTTCAACTACTTTTCACTTCCAGCTTTAGAAATAAATATATGGTGTATTTTAAAGGTCACATTACTTTTGTTTCATACTTACTATATTTACTGTCAATATTTCAGTCTGGAGCTGGGAGTCAGTAAATATTTGCCTTGTAAGCAGGAAGGCCCATGATAAACAGAAGCCACAAAAACAGCCAGATCACTAAGAATTGCTGACAGGGGGAGAATTAGTCTTCCCCACTGTTGAGTGTCTAATTAGTTATCCATTAACAATTAGTTATTTGTAGCAAGTCTGAAATTATATACACACAGCAGCACTAAATAGATTCAACAGATTGCCTTCATACATTTATGCATTTATATGTGTTTATCACTAAAATATTCAGAGAAAAAGACGTTATTTATTTGAGGAGGAATGAGGGTAACATAGGAGGAATAGGAGAGAGCAAGTGAGAGGGAGAGAGGAAATAATGACATCATATTTTAATTAAATTAACTTTTGTTAAAAGTCAGACCTGCTGGTACATACTTATAATCCTATCATAGTGGAAACAGAAAAGCTGAAAGATAGAGCTCACTGACTAGCCAGCCCAGTGTACTTGGCTAGTTCAAGAATAGAGAGAGATCCTGTCTCAAAACATGTTAGCACCCAAGGAATAACACATGAAGTACCTTTATGGCTTATATATGTGTGTGTTCACACACCACACACAGGCATGTGCATGAGCACCTGCACACACAAGTGCACCTGCATACACATGAATACACATACACGAGAGAGAGAGAGAGAGAGAGAGAGAGAGAGAGAGAGAGAGAGAGAGAATGAGAGATTTTAATCTTGTACTTTTGACTCTGCTGTGTTTGCCTAGGAAAAATCAGGCTTCACATTTTGCCTAGACAAATACAACAGCCATTTCTGCTGATTTCAGAATCTCTTGCCTTCATCTAAAGCTTTCTCAAGCAGCAAGAATCAAGAATTCATCAGTTTAAATTGGCTAGAAAAGCTCCTTTTTTTAAGAAGGAAAATGACTACTGGCTAAAGTCTAATTAGAATTCTAAATTATGGGCTTCAAAATTCTTAATCACGGGGATTCTCTCTGCCTAGTTGATCTCATTTTCTGTAACACTGAAAGTCAAACACTGTGCTTCCGAACAGCAAATAGACTCTCTATCATCCTTAGGAAATCTAGTAGCCTCAAACCCAGCGCTACACGCTGATCCTTACTCACTCTCATGCTACTTCATTGCTTCCCACAAGTCACAATCCTTCCCTTAGCTAGAGCTTTCTTTTTAACATGGGGTTTCTCATCTATACTGGGGCATTCTGAAGAGCAAGAATGGACATTAACAATCACACTAGACAAATCTTACAAAACTCACAAGTGACCTTGGAGGTCAAGATTAATACTTACCCCAATTACAACCCTGATGATATCACAAGCCACTAAACACAAATTCATGAAAAGTAATACATATGTAGATATAAATATTAATTTATGGCTATATACATTCATACACATTTTTATTGTGACATTGATTTTCCTGAAGACCTGAACAATTGCTTCAATATTTTAATATTTTTTTCAGCTACTTTACTTTTTCAGGTAAGTTTGTTTTATTTTTAAATAACAGGATCTCATGTATCCTAGACTGACCTCAAACTGAATTCACTATATACCCAAGGATTATTAATATGATCCTTTTGCATCCACCTCCTGAGTGCTGGGACAACAGGCCTGTACCAACACACTTGGTCTACATTTTTCTGGGAGTCAAACTCAGCTCTTCATGTATGCTGGACAAGCATAATTCATCTTAGTTCCAGGCAACGCATTACATGAGAAGACTTTTTATATCATAGAATATGATTTTTTATATTAGAGAGTCACAGCTGATGGGTTTAGAGCAGTGGTTCTCAACCTTCCTAATACTGTTACCCTTTTATATAGTTCCTCAGGTTGTGGTGACCCCCAACCATAAAATTATCTTCACTGCTACCTCATAACTGTAATTTTGATACTGTTATGAATTGTAGTATAAATATCTGATATGCAGGACATCTGATATGCGACATCTGTAAAGGAGTTGCTTAACACCCAAAGAAGTTACTGCATACAGGTTGAGATGACAAGGTTAGACGAATGGAGAACCTGTGACACCTTTATTTTAGATAAAGGTGGTAAAGGTGGGAGAGGGGAGCCTTTAATGAATGGAGGCAAAAGGAGACAGTGGGGTCAGACTGACAAATTCCAGGAAGAGTTAGTCTGACAGGTTAAGATGTAGCAGATCCAGGAAACAAGTTACCCATGCTAGAAAGGTGACATAAGGGTTACTGTGAATATACTGAAATAGAAGTCAGGATCTGCAGTTCGAGTGTGAGAAGCAGCAGCATTAGGCTTTGCATACCCACACAAAACTGTTGCATGTGCTACTGCTTGTATTTCAGAATATGCATAAGTATCTTTCTAATCCTTTTAAAGCCTTGCAGACATAACCACAGAGCTTAAGATGTCCATCCTCACAAAATAATGCACAGTGAGTTTATTGTTTGTCATGGAGAGTCCCAAGCTTATAATCATTTAGTGGACCAGATAATTTTCTCAATTTAGAAATCAATTCACATTTACTCATATTTAAATGTCTTTTAGCTACTCATTTTGAAATACTTGAGGATTTAATTTGGATAACTAAATGAATTCTTTTATATTTGTACCTTTATGTAGTTGTTCATCAAGAAAAATGGACACATACTTTTAAACAATGATTTTAGAACTTATTTATGTTTTTTTTTTTTACTTTGTATGTAATGGATGTAAAGAGAGAAAAGGAGGGAATGGGCTTATGTATTTTGCTGTTAGTGGATTCTTTTCAACTTATTTATTTTCATTTATCAAATGTTGTACTTAATTCTGGCAGGCTATGTCAACTCAATCTGCAGCAATAGCAAAGTTTGGAGAAACAATTTAGGTATTATGATTTATTTTTAACCATTTTTGTGCAAACTCTTATTATTTTCTTTGAAAGTTACTTTCTGTGCATTCATAATGTTTACGAACTATACATTTCTAGTTCATATAATAGTTCACTTCTGAATATATACACACATGTGAGTACACACATATAAGTATGTGTGTACATTTACCACACATATCCAACATAAGTACCCACATGTGGAATTCTCATCACTTCATATCCTTGGTTTTACATGGTTTTATAGATGGTGTGTCTCCAGAAGGCAGTGACATTTGCTTCCCTTCCTTTTTCTTAGGAGTCCTTAACATGTCTCCAACAAGCATACTCCAACATATATTCATGTGTTCAAGATTCTTCTTTATAAAGGGAACATTTATAATGCAGCCTGATGGACTTTGGTTATAAAGAAAGGAAATATGGCATATATTTTTTTGTTTGTTAATCAACTTGAATAGAATCACAGAAAGTAATTAGAATTATGAGTGTCTCTATAATCACAATTGAAGCTACGAACAGTTAAATATCATTTATTAGTAACATAAGAGAACTTATTCTAGAAGGAATTAATATAAGAATAACATGAAAACAACAATACTGATTTTTTTATGTTTTTTTTTTTGATATGTTCTATATGATTTTTTTTTTGGTATGGTTTGGAATACTCTCTGCTCTAAGCTTTTTGTTTTTTTCTTTTGAACAACAGTACAGGGTCATCTTGGCTCTCCTGCTGATGTTGATGCTGGACATAATAGTCTATTTTCAATTAGTTCTCTACTCCAATAAAATCTGGAGTAGAGTTAGCAATGGGCAGTGATGCACATTAGGATGTAACTAGTGCCAGATTTATTTTGCTGGATATCTGGCTTGAGAAAGATTAATATTCTTAATTCATAGCTCATTATTATAAATATCAATAAAAGAATAAAAAAGCAAGAAAATGTCTTTTACAATATCCTAGATTTCTTGAATCTGTAGTGAAGAGTCTTTTGCAGATAGACCAGTGAGTAAGTTCCATTTGAGATGTTCTATAAAATTTTTTTCAAGAATTTCCCTTTTCTGATTTAAGGACAGTATTGCTTAGTGCTGGGATATATTTGAAACTGATTTTTAATTTTCTTTAGCCACCAACTTTCATGAATTTCCTATATTTCAGTATTTATGATTCATAAATACAATATGGTCATTTCATTTTGCATATATACATATATAAATATAAATATAAATATATGTGCATGTGTGTGACTCATGCATTAAAACATTTTAAGGATAAGCTAAATCTTCATTATGCATTCATTCTGAAATACTGTTTCTTTAAAGTTACTCATGGATGAGGTGAGTGTGCAACTGAGAAAATACAAAATGATGATGAAATCTGTCATACAATGATGTAGAAAAGGCATACAAAAATAATGACTAACATAGGCCTTTGATTTGATAAAATTGTAAATGAATATATGTGTGCTTTTAATATGTCTGGAGGGTGATAAACACAGCTGTCCATAATGAGCAGTAGATTACATCATGCTACTCTAAATAAGACTTCTAATGAGAAATCAGGATTAAGTTGAATCCGGAGGAGAATTTTGTTTGCTTGGAGAATTTCAAGCTGATCCCTCTGGAGAGAATGATGCCACATTAAGAAATTTTAATTTGAAATGAGGTTACACGATTGTAAATTGCTGACAGATATTTAGTAAATGATTTAGCGCTTGTGTTTACATTTCTAGCTCAGGAAAGATTTTGGCTTTTTCAGCAAACTGAAGAAATGTCTTCAAAACACATTTAGCTAATCCAAATCAAGTGTCCATAAAATGAAATGTGGGGGACAATTAGCCATTACTTTGACATATTTGAGTTAGGCATTCAAATTAAACAATCTTTATTCTATGAACAGATCAATCTTTATTATTTCAGTTGCCATGAAATTAATTTGTTAGTGTGTATGGAAGAACTATGAGCAATGTCTTTGGGCCAATGTTATGGTTTATAATATAAGGAATATTTTTTAAAATTACTTTTTATGATTCATTTGTAATAGAAGAGTCCATTGTCATACTGTGTCCATGGTTTCATTCTTGGATGATTTGGTAGACTCCTGGAAAACATCTAGGAGTTAAAGTGTATACATGCAAGATATAGTGTTTATTGTGCAAACACCAGCAGTGAAGAAGGTAGCTGTTGTCCAACCAGCTGTACAAAATGTAGCCCTCTGGGGATGATAGATAAGACCAAAATGGATAATACAACCTGCTCCCCTTTTGCTTCTGAAACTTTTATTTTCAATGTGACACCTACTATCACACATAGGCTCTTTCTCTTCTTTGTGACAAACTCACACAGCTTGCAAAAAAGAGATCCAGGCTTCATTAGAGAAATGCCACCTGAAGGGTCTCTTTCAAAAGCTTTGTATTTTGCAGCTGGAGACACGACTGAATGCAGGATGGTTTCTATGGCCCCACAATATGTAGCCACAGATAGATGCCAGTGTCATTATAGATACTGCAGGAAAATGTGCTATTTCGTGCTGAGCTGCCTTGTGGACTAGTGTCACCAGGGAAATATCCCTGGTTTATGGGAAGCTGTCCTATTTTATATGCAGGTATATCATAAAGAGCTTTATGCTTGGACAGCTACCTAGAAATACAAGGCTTTCCATCCAGTCAAGATTTTCTGTTTTATATATATATATGAAAAAGTGGCTCACCATTTACTTTCTATGTCTAATTCTAATTTGAAAAAAATAGAAAACCTTTTTCTCTTAGATTTTTAGATATGGTACCCTCTTGGGACTTGTGTCCTTTACCCCTTGTTTTTTCACATACATTTTCTTCTGCCCTAAAACCTGTGCAATTAACTTCTGTCACCTTAAAAGCCTTTCTTACAGCACACTGCTCTATCTGTTGAAGCATATGTAATTACATCCTACCCTACCTGTCCTGGGGCATGTGAGCTTCATACAATTTTCATATCATCCTTTTTCATTATTCAAGCAGAGTGAAATTTTAAGGACAGTGTGATTAGGCTGAAATTGGAACTATTCAAGGCTTGGCATTGTGTGAAAAAGCAGACTTTCCTTCCTTGCACTGAACTTAAAACGCTGTTGCTGCAAAAAAGGAGTTCAATCAGCTTGTCACACACACCAGCCACGTTCACAGGGCATCTGAATTTAGACTTACCATGGACCCATATTATGGTTTATTAGGAGTTTTGTGGAGTTTAATCTGCAGAGAATAATACTGTTAATGATTTAGCAATTTTATAAATTTACATAGATTCTGTCCTGATTCGGGCAATGAAATCCAAGTGGAAGCAACATGAACAATGCTGGTGTTTATGCAAATTGCCCTGTAGAAGTGTTTAAAGAACATTGGACATAACGTTAGAAATCATTGTGCAACAAAAGAAAAGGGAATAAAAGCTTAAGTCATTACTCTCTCTTCACATAACATCTAAACCAAAGCTTATAAAGCTGACATAAACATAAAATGAGCTTAATCCATTTCAATTGCCAATTATCCCACTTCCTAACATAATATATCCACAATTTTCTGATATTTTGCTTCAATTTAATTAATGATATTTTAATATTCTAACTCCTCAGGATCAAACTGGGATACAGGATACAAAATACCCACAACAACTATGATTTTGATTATTTTATTTGGCTCATTCTAATTGAAAGTAGAATGAAAAAGCCAAGGAGTGGATAGACTCTGTGGCAGGTTGCCTTGCAGACATATCAGCAGGCACTCTATTAAAGGATCACAAAATCTTTTTGTCCTTAAAAATGTTCTAAATACATTGGCATGTCATATCAAGTTACAGAAGAACTAGAATGTACTGAATTAATCAAGACCAATCAAAAGCTATGAAGAGCTTGGAAGCCAGTCCTGGGGGAGAAAGAGCTTGGGATCCAATCATAGGGGAGATGTGAATAATCCAGAGAAGACAAAGGTAAAATGTCTACTACCCTATGCAAAGACTAGATGTGTGCGTGCATGTGCGTGCGTGCGTGCATGTGTGTGTGTGTGTGCTTATGACTTTTGGATTTTTAAAACTGTATTTTCATTTTGTCTTCATCTATGTATGTACACCACCCGTGTGCCTGCTTCCCACAGACAGCATAAGAAGGTGGAAGACAATCTACATGTATAATTACAGATGACTGAGACTGCCATATGATCACTGGGGCCTGAATTGAGGGCCTTACAAGAACACCAGGTGCTCTCAGTAGTTGAGCCATCTCTCAATGTTAATTTTGTATCTTCTGCTATTCTTTTTTCCTTAGCATAAGGAAAAAAGCTAAGCAGAGCTAGCTAAGTATAATCCTACTTGCTAACTAAAAACACTTACAGTATTAATACCTATGGACAATTAAAACACATACATTTTGATACCATTTCAAGGCCCTTTCAAACATGAGATAGAATCATAAATGATTAAAAATTTAACATTTACCAGAACTTTGTCAGAATTCAGGATGAAAATGTTAAGATCATGTAAATTTAGCTCTTCATTTTGCTCGGTAGATATAGGTTTGCACATACAAAGTCACATGGTCAAAATTAATATCAAATGTTAGAAGATGTATGGATCAAAAATATTTTCTCTACTACTTGTTGATTTCTATACAAACATGGCTAATTTAAAAAATAATTTGGTTTCATTTAATAAGGTGAAAGTTGAATGCATAAACATTCATTTTTTTTTAGTAAAAATTTTAAGCATAATTATATAGAAAGATTCTCACATGTGTTCTCCGGGATATGGTAGGAATACTCAGAACTGTTCGAGAAACAGAGAAAGATTGAAAAATAACCAAAAGATCATTGGCTAAAGAATACATATTTTGAAGTATAGTCATATAGCAATATATTATATTCCAGAATAAACAAAGTAATATAGAAAAATGACTCAACCTTGTTAGGTCTCATACTTTCTTATTGAACAAAAGCACTTTGTAGAAAAATCTTGGCATTATTTGCTTAAACGTAAGAAGCTATACACACAAAAAATGAGTACATACATATGTATCTGCTAAAAGCTGGAAATAAAAACACACGTTGTAAGAGCAATTTAGGGGAGGAATCTTACTCTCAATTTAAGGGTAATTTTTTTGGGGGGTGGGAAGGATATAGTAAGAGGAAAAGATGGTAGAATACGGAAGCATCCCAAGGCAACGACAGTGTTTAACCTTGTAGGGTAATGTTGTTGCTATTTATTCTTTAAACAGAAGGTATACACATATGTATGTGTCTGTGTACATATATGTGTCTTCAAGGAAATTAAAACAATTCAGAATAATATTCTTCCTAGATTAAAATTTAATGCATGCAATGACTTATGCTATCTTTAAAAAAGTGCTATTTTGAGTGATTCACAATCAGAAAAAATTACGTGCAATGTAAGTGAAAAAAATATCAAGGATTTTTATGTCTACTGCATGTGTTAGATTTTCTGTGAATATGTTATTGATATATATATATATATATATATATATATATATATATATATTTTTTTTTTCAAAACCACAACAATTACATATAATGCAGTGCACTCATGGTTGAGGACTGAGGGAAGCTGAAGATCTGGAAGTAGTTGCTCTATAGGAGCCTTGAAGTGAGTGTTGATGTTTCAATTAGTGCCAATTCACAGCCCAAGAGAGCTGAGGAGAGCTACCATCTGTTGGGCTACCACATAGAGAAGGGAGATGAACGCATGGTGGATATAACTAACTACCTGACAGATAATTTCTCTGTGAATAAATCCTTAGAGCAATTCAAGTGTGTATTTATTTCAGCTTTTTATTGGAATTGATGAGACAGGTAAACAAATACCCATTATGGAGTTACTGCCTTTCATGGAGCTCACAGTGACAAGAAGGCAGTATAAGGTTCTCAATCATCCACCGGAGAACTGTGCTGCACACTTTTAAGAGGCCAATAGCACATTTGGATAAAATAAACCTCTGTTGTTCCCTTAGATTAATATTCTAAACCTTGAATTTAGAGCATCAAATCGTGTGGATTTATTTAAGTTCAGCTGCATAGCTGCTCAGAGTTATAACTCAACCAACTAGGAGTTCTGTGAGCTAGGAATCTTGTGGCTCACATTCTTGGAGGAAGAATATGGAAATATGGTATCAGACATCCTGCTGTCACTTTCTAAAAATCATTACAGCCACAGAAATTCGATTTGGCCCATAAAAATTGTGCTGTCTCAACTTGCACTTTCCAGGCTCCTTTCTGCCTTCCCTTTTCACAGCATGGAGCCAAAGCAAATGCTTCCTAGAAACAAACTCCATTTCTTCAGGACCATTCCATTGCATATATGGAAAAGGAAATGACAGAATGACTCCATTAAATAAGTTTTCTCAGACTAAATGCCTAACCTGATTAAAATCATTGGCTGTTTAGGTTGTCAGCACTTGGGTTAATATTTCTTTTCTATTTATTCTATGCTATATTTTAAAGTAAGCTAGTAGTTATGCATAATGGCCATTTGATATTTGCTAAATTACAGATATAATGCCTAAATGCTAACTATGTAATATTATAAAAATGGACCCTAGGACCATCACGTTCCTAAGTTTCTGACTGTTACCTGAGGTCAAAACTAAAAAATAATTCTGACTCAGGATTCTAAGCCAGTTTCATCTCAGGTACCTGTGCTGGCAGAGACTATGGTACTACTTGAAATAGATATTTAACTTCTCAAATATTGCACACCACTTCAAACACACGACATTCTCTTTCAGGTCCCCTACAGACATCTAACTTATTATATTAAATAGTCACCCTTAAATCAGTGATACTTGAATGTTTAAATGTATATATGAAGGAAGAGTAGAAAAAAGGAGGATTGAACTTGAGCTGCATGTACTCTCACAATGAGAAAAACTCTGCTACTTTGTGCATTATATTTATTTATTTATTTATTTATTTATATTTTATTTTCCTTAGAATAATTTAAATGTTTATATTGCTATGAAAGTTGATTGATTGAAACTTTTAATGACATCAGATAGGAGATCCTGGAAACAACTTCATTAACACTTATTTTTGTTGAGCTTTGCAGAATTTTTCTGTAGTCTTACTTAATTTGTCAATAGTTATTATTAAATATTACTATATATTTACACATTTTCTCTGAAGTCTTTTCTGTATGATATTATATTGCTTCCTAAAAGAATCTATACATTTGTTTAACAGGAACATATTTAGTTAAAATCTTCAAAATTACCCAATACAGCAAAAATATAATAAGTGTTATTATGATGAGCATTTTATATACTTTTATTCTTGCATGTGAATATATCTATTCAGTGCAGGCATCAAGTAGAAAATGTAAGAATGTAATATAGGACTTTGAAAATGCTTATTACAAATAATATCACACTTAGCATGAAAATAGAGGTCAAAAGAAATAAGAAAGAAAAAATCAGCAAGGAGTCAGTGACTTCTCAGTTAATCTTCAAATCTCAAGAGATTGATAGTCTGTGTCTTTTTATGGGATATTTGAGTCCATTAATGTTGAGAGATATCAATGACCATTGATTATTAATACCTCAAGATAATGATATTGGTATTATTATTATTATTATTATTATTATTATTTTTATGTGCTTCCCTACTTTCATTTTGCAGTTGTGAAATTATTTATTTCCTGTGTATTCTTGGGTATAGTTAACCTTCTTGGGTTGGAGTTTCCCTCCTACTATCTTCTGTAAGGAATGAATTTATGGATAGATAATGTTTAAATTTTCTTTTGTCTTGGAATATCTTGTTTTCTCTAGTTATTATAATTGAAAGTTTTTCTGGGTATAGTAGTCTGGGCTGACATTTGTGGTCTCTTAGAGACTGCAAGATATCTTCCCAGGCCCTTTTGTTTTTTAAAGTCTCTACTGAAAAGTCAGGTCTCCAAACACTATTGTGGATGCTAAGACGTGCTTGTTGAAAGGAGCCTGATATAGCTGTTTCGTGAGAGGTTCTGCCAGAGCTTGATAAATACAGAGGTAGATGCTCGCAGCCAATCATTAGACTGAGCACAGAGTCTTCAGTAAAGGAGTTAGAGAAAGGACTGAAGAAGCTGAAGGGGTTTGCAGCCCTATAGGAAGAATATCAACCAAGTAGAGCTCCCAGGGCCCAAACCACCAACCAAGGAGTACACACAGAAGGACCCATGGCTCCAGCCATATATCTAGCAGAGGATGGCATTATCAGGCATCAATGGAAGAAGAGGCTCTTGGTCCCATGAAGGCTTGATGCTCAAGTGTAGGAGAATGCGAGGGCAGGGAGGCGGGAGTAGAAGGGTGGGTGGGTGGGGAAACAACCTCATAGAGGCAGGGGGGATGGGATAGATGTTGTCTGGGAGGGGGAATAAGGAAGGGGATAACATTTGAAATGTACATAAAGAAAATCCCCAATTTTTTATAAAAAGAAAAGTCAGGTATAATTCTAATAGATCCACCCTTTTATGTTACTTGGCCTTTTTCTCTTCGAACTTTTACTATTCTCTCTTTGTTTAGTACATTTAGTATTTTGATTATTATGTGGTGGGAGGGATTTTTTTTTGTCAAATCTATATGGTGTTCTGTAAGTTTCTTTTATGTTTATAGTCGTCTCTTTCTTTAAGTTAGGGAAATTTTCTTCTATGATTTTGTTGAAACCATTTTCTGGGCCTTTGAGCTGGGAAGCTTGCCTTGCTACTCCAATTATTCTTAAGTTTGGTCTTTTTATAGTGTTCCAAATTTTGTGAATGTTTAGTGTCAAAATTTTTAACATTTACTCCAATTGATGTATCTCATTTTTAAAACATCATTTCTTCTATGGCTGATATTCTTCCATCTCTTGAATTTTGTTAGCAATGCTTGCATTTGTGGTTTTTGCTCTCTTCCCTTGGTTTTCCATCTCCAGGATTCTGTCAGTTTGTGTTTTCTTTATTGTTTCAATTTCCAGTTTCAGGTCTGGAAGAGTTTTATTTATTTTCTTCATCTGTTTGATTGTATTTCCCCATATGTCTTTAAGGGATTTATTCATTTCCTCTTTAACGGCCTCTATCATCTTCATCAGATTTTGATTCAAGGTTATTTTCTTGGGCTTCAGGTTTGTTCGGATATGCAGGACTTCCTGTAGTGGGATAGCTGGATTCTGGTGGTGCCGTATTATCCTGGCTCTTGTTGATTGTGCTCTTACACTAGCCATTAATCATCTGGCTGTCCCTGGTTCTGTCAGGTCTCCAGGAATTCGAGCAGAGTTGTGGGCAGGAAAATGGGGCTCAGCATACAGGGAGTCTTTTCAGGCAGGGAATTTGGGGGTCATCAGGGGCTTATCTGGTTGTCCCTGGTGGCACCAGCCCTCTTAGAATGCAGGCAGAGTTGTGGGTCAGAAAATGGAACACAGGGCCATACCTCAGCTCCTTTGCATATTTCCCAGGGGTACCAGGCAGACAGGGGATGAATGGGGAGAGATCTCACCTTGTTCTCCCCAGAGCCATCAAGCTTCATGGAATGCAGATAGAGCTGCAGGCTGGAAAATGGAGAACCTTAAAATATTTCTTTATACTTAGCACAGAAACATGATTAGCAAGATTTCAAAGATGCAGTAAAAGTTTGGAGAGGAAAGTCAAAAGACATAAATGTTTACATTTATAAATAAGAGATGTTTCAGTAGCATTTTGCCCCTAAATGTAAGTGGGAAAAGTACTGAAGAAAATATAAAATTACCCAAAGCCATAAATGTACAGAATCTACAAATAGTACTGATGGATATATGAAAGTGTTTCCAATAGCTCTAATATTCAGGAAAATACAAATAAAAACTCCATGAGATATTTCTCATCACATTCATTATTATGTTAAAAAATTTCCAGTCATGTTGATAAAGATTAGTGTTGAAAGTTTAGTTGGAAACCTGCTGTTTTGAAAAGGGCTAATATCAAACCATAATACTGAAGAAGCTAGGCTTCAAAACACCCCAAATAATCCAATTTTTAAAATAGGATAGAATTTAAATAGAACTCTCAATAGAGGAAACACAAATGGCTGAGAAACACTTACAAAAAAAAAGTTCAACATCTTTAGTCATCAGGGAAATGCAAATGAATACGACGTGGAGATTTCATTTTATACCCGTCAGAATGGCTAAGATCAATAGCGCAAGTGAAGCTCACGCTGGCAAAAATATGAAATAAGGAATAAGGGGAATACTTACCCGTGGCTGGTGGAGTTCAAACTTGTATGACTGCTACAGAAATCATTGTGGTGGCTCCTCAAGGAGAAGAGAATCTGTCTACCTCAAGATCTAGCCATTCCACTGTTGGGCTTATACACAGAGAATACACCTTCCTACCATAAGAAGACTTGCTCACAGCCGTGTTCACTGCTCCTCTAGTCTTAATAGCCAGACATTGCAAACAACCTAGATGTCCCACAGCAGAGGAGTAGATACAAATATGTGGTATATTTACTCAATGGAATATTTGCTGTTTAAAAAAATCATAAAATTTGGTGGCAGATGGATGGAATTATTAAAAAACATCCTTAATGAAATAACCATTACATGAAAAGATATATATGGTATGTATTGATTTTTATGTGGGTATTAGCCATTAAATAAATAACCAAGCTACAACCTGTAGTCCCAGAGGGGTCAGGAATAAATAAAAGGACTAGCATGGAGAATACATGAATATTTCTAAGAGGGAAAAGTAGAATATACTTTTAAGTTGACAGGGGGCAGGATAGAGAACAGGAACATATGGATGAGGTTGGAAGGGGAGATGGTTTGAGAGAGGGAATGTGGGGATCTATAGTTTGAATTGAGGGCCATTTGAGAGGTGGTATGGAAATCTAGTGTAGTGAGAACTTCCTAAAATATATGATGGTAATCCTAATGCAGTCTTCTAATACTGGACAAAGTCCCACCTGGCCATGACTTATCACCAAAGAAAGCTTCCAGTATTAGGACTGGTTTATATCCAATTGAGTTGCTTGCCGAAGTGGTCCCATAGAATCCTCCAACAACCCAGGCTGTTACCAAGAAAATAGTCTGCTCTCCATAAACTGAAAACAAGGCTCCATTACTGAAGAAAACAGTGACATAATTTATTAACCATGGAGATGTACAGCTGTCACTTACATAAAATCTTTACCCCCACGTTCTATATTTTTTTTTTCATATGGGAAGGTATTCTGCAGACTATTACAAGAGAGATTCAAACATCAATGCATGTCCCAACCTCTTTGTCTGCAACACTTTCCTTCCTGAAAAATTTGCTAGAGCAATGGTGGCACTAAACTTGTGGGATTAATCAATCAACATCTGGTTTGACTTAAGGCCTACTCCACGAGGTGGATTTTGTACCTGACACTGCTTGAGTGACCAAGAACCAGAACCTAGATAGCCTAGAGACCTAGGGAAAAATGGAATACTATTGATTTTAAACAAATAATAGTGATAAAATGACTCCTAAGGATACATTTTGCAAAACACATAAACCAGTGCCTTATTCAGCCATCATCAGAGAGTCTTCCTCCTACAGGAGGTGGGAACAAATGCAGAAGTTGACAGCCAGCCAGACACATACACACACACACACACACACACACACACACACACAGAGAGAGAGAGAGAGAGAGAGAGAGAGGCAGAGAGGCAGAGACAGAGAGAGAGAGAGAGACAGAAAGATAGAGAGACACAGAAAGAGACAGGGAGTGACTACTCTTGGGTTCTTTTCCTTCTTTTTGTCTTACCTAACTTTGATGTGATGGTTTTTGTTCTATCTTATTATATTTTATTTTATTAGGTTTTGTTGTTGTTATATCTTAGAACTTTGTTCTTTTCTGATTAGAGACAAAAATTGAGTAGATCTGTATGGAAGAGGAGAAAGAATGAAACTGGGAGGAGTAGAGGGAAGAGAAACTGTTATCAGGATACAGTGTATGAGAAAGAAAACTATTTTCAATAAAGGGGGTGGGTGGAGAAAATCCAAAATGGTACAGCCTATGGGAACAGGATGAAGAAAATTACTCAAAAAGCAGCTGCCACATGTTCTAGCAATCTCACTTCTATGTATTTATTCATATAAACTGGATTCGGAATTTCAAATCACATTACTATTTCCATGTTAAATGCTGCACTGTTCATAATATTAGAAATAATCTAATATGCATGCATAGATGAATGGGTAGTATAATCTATGTGTTGTGTATAAATCAAAACTGTAAAGTCAACATTCTTACATCAGTGTTACAATGTACAATAACCCTATAGGACACAATGAAAAGGTAATAAGTTAGTCAAAATAGAATAAATACTACAAATTAAATTAAGGCATTTATAAGACTCAAACCCATAGAAGCAAAAAACAGACAAGTGCAAACCAAGAACTGTAGAGAAGGAGAAATGTAGAACTTTGAGTGCACAATATTTTAGTGATACAGATGAAATGGATGTTTGTTTATCCCAATGCGTAAGGTGCTAAGGTGAATTATCTTTGTTTATGATGCTGTGGAATATGAACACATTTTCCATCCTCTCAATGCACTTAGAGCCTTGATTTCTCCTCCTGTTTTCCGTACTCCTCATCTACTTCACTCTCACTCTTCTTCCAACCTCTGCTAATCATTGTTCTACATACTGGTTGAGATTTTTAGATTCCTCATATGACCAAAAAATATGTATGTTTGTACATCTGCTTTATAACATGCTCACTATTAAAAATCAGTAATGAAAACCACAGTGGAATAATGTGTTCCCAAATTCCAAAGGCTAAATACAAATGCCAGTGGGCTTGCAGAGAATTCTCCTATATGGAAATGGAGATTCCTGCAGCTATAGAGAAGATAGTGTGTAATACAGAGCTTCCTTCCCATGAAACTAAAGATAGCAAGTCTCTGTCTCTGTCTCTGTCTCTGCCTCTGTCTGTCTCTGTCTCTGTGTCTCTCTGTCTGTCTCTTCTCTCTCTCTCTCTCTCTCTCTCTCTCTCTCTCTCTCTCTCTCTCTCTGTCTGTCTCTGTGTGTGTATTCCCATATAAGAGAATGATATCAGCATACAAAAAAGATATCTATGGGTAATTCATACACTTTCTTTGTTGGTTTTGCTTTTAGTGTTTGTATCAGTTTTAAGTTCATAAGTTTCAACTGTTGGTAACATTTCAAGAATGCATTGGCAAACCATCATGTCTCAAAATCTACCCATTGTTTTGTTTATTTACACTAAACCCTGTGCTGTATTTGCTATGAGGTTAGCCAGTGTACAATTCAGATTACTGCATTGCTTTAAACATGCCCTGTACTCTATTCTGTCTGTTCATTCATTTGTCTCCATCCAAAGTAGCAACTACTGTTTTTTCATTGTGTCTACAATTTTTGGAATGCCACATTTCTGCAATTAAACTATCCATAGTCTTTCAGGTAATTTTCTTTAACTTACAAATGTACATTTTAGTGTTGTCTGTGTAAGTTAATGCCACATGTGTTCATTACGTTATAGAATCCAATAATCTTCCAACACCTCAGTAGAACCAATGTGTATTTGATCATGCAGTAAATGAAGGGAATTTTGAATGCTTCAGTGTTTCAGCACTTTCAAAGAAGACTGTTATAATCATCTATAAGCACTGCATTGTGTGGACGTAAGTTTTCAATGTTGGCTAATATTCAGGGAGCTTGACTGCGTTTACTTGCATGTGGATATTTCATTTTCTAGCACCATTTATTTAAAATTTATCTTTTTGAGTTACCTTTGTTTTTATGTCAAAGGCAGCAAGTAAGCATTCAAGTAAGTTTTATTTTAGGATCGATTGTGTTCCTTTGAGCCATATGCTCTTCTTTGGTGAATGCCAGTTATTATTAATGTAGCTTTGAAATAAGTCTCAAAGTGAGGAAGTGTCAGTCTTCTGACATTGTTCTTCAATACTATATTATATTCTGGTTTATTTGCTTCTCACCTGGAGATCTATTTTGTCAATATTCAGAAGAAAACTTGCTGGTCTTGTGATTGCAACTTCACTGAATCTACTAATTAAGTTGGAAAGAACTCACATATTGATAAACGGGGTTGTTTGAACACAAACTAGTCTATCCACTAATTATGCTAGTCATCATTTTCCATCACAAATTTAGCCTAGAAGTCACCTGATGATGCTCACATTTTTTTTTTTTTACATAAGCATGGCTCTTGTGCCTGCTTTGTCTATTCACTCCAATGTTTTTAAAATGTTTGAAAAACATTGCTGCTCTCTGGTCTCCAGTAATGTGTTATCTGCTATTCAGGAAGCAAAATACTCACACTGCACTAAGGTTTCAGTCCTTTACAAGCATGTACTCTGAGATTGTGATAGTCACAAGTTTCATACTCTTGCCTGGATCCTGAGTTTGACTGAAGGGTAAAATGGCATAGATTTGGTTGTTTGTCTACTTTCATATAGAAAATTACAGATAGCTATGGTTCTGTATTTCTTATCGCCAAGAGCTCCATTTGCTGTCTCTTGAGTGCTGATGTCTTAGCCAGGGTTATCATTACTTTGATGAAACACAAAATAAACATGGAAAATGAAGGGTTTAGCTTGTTTAATTTTGACATATCTATTAAACTTTGAAGTAAGTCAGGAAAAGAACACAAGCAGGGCGTGAGCCTCAAGGCAGGAATTGATACAGAGGCCTTGTAAGAGTGTTGCTTACTAGCTTGTTCCTTATGACTTTCTCAGTCTACATTTTTATAGAGCCCATGTCTACCAGCCCCCAAATAGCACCACCTACAATGAACAAGTATTTCCTACTCTACTACTAATCTACTACTAACCTTACAAACTTACCTTATAGCCAAATCATATTTTATAAAATCCATTTTTACTAAAAGTAGATTCTTTTAGCATATAATATAGTTTGATTATGGTTTTTCTTCTCTCTAATCCTCCCAATCTTAAATCATGTAGAAGCATTTTCTAGAATTTCATCTCAGATAACTCTACCTTATATCAAGTTGACACAAAACTAGCCAGTACAGTTAGATTCTGGTTAAAGAACTCTGTATACACATCCCCAATGTTAAAACTCTCACGTGTATTTCCTCTTTCACTTGCCTGAAGTACCAGGTAATTTTTTTCTGATATTCAGTATAAAAGACTACTAGAACCCAGAAGATAAAAGTAGCAAAATATGTGGCCTCTCAAGGGTCTGGATCCCCTGGAATTTTCACCTCCTTGACTTGGTTACATTTCTCGTCTAGCATAGTTTCAAGTGTTCTTAACCAGACACTAAGTTTTCTTACCTAAGGTACAATTCTCTATTTTCACCTGTGTTAACAGTGTGGGGGAAGGTTCCCTATGACCTCTATTTCCTTGGGAATCAAATGAGTTGTTGATCTTACATTTTGTTCAAGTTTTCAGTTGTTGGAACAGAGCAGTAACTTACAGGCTCCTTAGATGCAGGGCCAGAAACTGTCTTATTTCTTTATAGCCTGTGTAGAACCATTACAAGCAGATTAATAACTATATATTTTGATGATAGGTGTTTTGCCATGTGTAATAGAAAAGAGATTCAGAGTCCTTGATGCTAGGAAATGATTTTGTGGCTGGCTTTCCATCACAACCCTAAGGGAAGAAAAGCAATTGGTGTTGAAGACTATTCACATAGTACAACCATAAACGCAATTGCTATTTTTCTGTTTTGTAACCTTTTAAAGATTATTACCAGTTAGATGGTAATTCTAGTTGTGTGTGTTCTCTATTTTATCAAAAGTATCTAATTAGTGGAGCTTTCTGTAGGGATTTTATTTTAAACTATCTTTGGTTTATGTCATATTGTCATCTTAGTCTCATATTGTCATCTTAGTCCATCGCTGCTTAATTTTTTATTTTAATTTTTATTGTTTCCTTTTTTAATTTTAACACAGGACCAAAATTGGATTCACTGTGTTGCTGATGACTATCTTGAACTTCTCTTCTGTCTCAACATCTAAGTGCAGGGATTTCAAAGTGTGTGCCAATATACCTGGGTTGAATTTGCTTTTTATTTGTGTTCACTCACAGACAACATGTATATTAAAAAATGACAAAGATCTGCAAATATATTTTCCTATTATTCATTCTGCCACCTTCCTATAATCCAAAACTGAAAGATAAATTTTTATTTTAGTGAGGGTTATCTAAAGGAACAAGACAGATTCTATCTATCTATCTATCTATCTATCTATCTATCATCTATGTATCTGTCTGTCTATCATCATCATCATCTATCTCTAGTCATCTACATCTACATTCATATCTATATCATCTATTAGACTGACTTACAGACTATGTTTCAGTAGTTCAATAATGGCTGTCCAATGTCAGACAGGCTGAGAATCGGGGTGCTATACAGTGCTCGAGGCTAGATGTCTCAGTAGTCCCTATCTGACATTGTAGTTCTGGAGAGCTTGGGTCTTAGTCTACTTTAGAATTCAGAAGAAGTCATGCAGGAAAGGATACTTCAGCCGAAGAACAAATGAATTAACTAATCAGTTAGATGAGTAAATGCAGGTAAAATGTAAAATCTTCCTTCCTTTATGTCTTTCTCATGGGTTGTCACTAGAAGTCATGGTCCAAATTTAGAGTGGGATTTTATTAAGCAAATCCTACACAGATTTGTCCAATATCTTGATTTTTATTTGACTTCAGATGCAGGAACGCTGACAACTAAGATTAGCTACCACAGTTGTTAACAATACTTCTGCCTTTATGTATTCAGCATGCTTGTAAACCTACCATCCATCTACCTACCTACCTACCGATTTAAAAACTAAATAGCATATGGTTCAATGGGTCTTATCTGGAACCACAAAGAAAGGAAAGGAAAAAAAGAAAGAATGGGAGAAAGAAAAAAAGAAAGAAAGAATGTTAAGCAATGCTATTTTTGGCTGTCTAACTTTGAACCTGAACTATCATCCAAAGCTCCTGTCCTGCATCTGACAGTAGTTGGTTGATTTAGCTCCGGATCTCATGTCCAGGACAGTTCTTGCTGGTCTGCCCAGCACGCTGCTGTTTTATACTCTCCAGCTCTGTTCTTTGGCTGTCTTCCTTGGAGCCCTGTGCTCTGATCTAATTCCCTGACACCTCCACATTGCTAAAGCTCTGATTCTTGACAGTCTGGTACTCTTGAAGTTTATTTGATTATTCATGAGCTTGTAGTGACTGCTATGACTGTGAAGAGAGAAGTGGGACATAGCTTGAACCTCATGCTGGGGATACACTGATAGCTGGTGATGTATTAGTAAGATTTCAGGGTTTTTTGTTTTTTTAATGTAGAATAAAGATGGATAGATGCACATCTGCACATAAAGAAATGGATACAGAATGTTCCTCTGGCATTTTGCCTGGATGTTATTCTTAAAAAATCAATAACTATTTAATGCCAGGGGATATTTTATCTTCCCTAGAAGTTTGTCATAGTGTTCAAAGATGCTGGGTACTAAATATTCAAATTAATTTTCACTTTTATAATTCCATGCTTCTGTTTCTACTTAGTTTTTCAGAAAAACAATTCTTCCGGTTATTAAAGATATTTATCGAAGTCTATAAATTCATATGCTATATCAGTTTCTTTTATTTCAATAATGCTCTTTAATGTTGCACAGATTTTATTAAGGAGTTTATAGAATTTTTAGAACATGATTAACTCCTTATGTTCTCTTAAGAGGAGACATGCAGTGGGGAAGTCAAGCTTGTGTGCAAAGGTAATTGGAAACACCAGATAGTACACAGTACAAAATGCAATTATTTTTAGAAATGGAATCTCTCAACTAGGTCACCAAATATTGTGCAGAATATTTATTGTCTCTTATTTATCAAGGATGTTATTTCCAAAGAAAAGCAAGAAAAGCTCCCATCTGTAAGTTAAAAAAATTAGACAAACATGCTATTATAGAAAACCTAATGATCTGCATATGTCTAGGTTAAAAATAGATGAGATGGTAAATTAAATATATGTTTACTCAAATGCAGCATCAGAATCAAAATGCAAATGTGGTATATAAGATCATAAACTTTGATTAATTAAATAATGCTCAGTGTCTGGGGGAAAAAGAGAAATATGCAATAGTTATGCATTCTCTTCTTGACTGAAATGCATATGAAATCATTAATAGTTAATAAATGCTCTCAGCTGAGTGACAGCTAATGCATATCATACTTTAAATCAAATAAGAATAGTGAATTTTCAGCTACATTCTTTGATTTCTATTCTTGGATTGGTTTTCATTTTTGAAAATTTACTTTAGGATATTTATTGTTTGTCACCCATAGAAATACTTTTGGTGATACTAAAAACTTTATTTTTCTTTCTTTATAAAAGAAATTCTTTCTTTTACTTTATCTCTTTCTTCCCAATTCTGTGTCACCCACCTCGTCCATTTACTGACACATAGAAGGATAGAGGATAAACCACAATGATTATTAGAGCTTATCAATATATGATTTACCACAAAATTTCCTGAAAGATTGCTCACTATATTCATACTAAGAGTTTGGTAGGATGCATTTCTCTTTAATATTTATGGAATTTGATGCTGATTTGTCCATTTGCTGTAGGACTCTATGGATAATGGAGAAATGGAGAGAGCAGAAATATGTATGTTGTGCAGTCAACTCTCAATGACCAGTGAGTCTTAAAACTGCATCTTTCCCATGATGAAGTATTGTTTGTCTATCCAGACTGTTCTGTCTGTACCCAGAATCCTCCTCAGTGTCTCCTGCTCCCCTACTAAAGGAATGGAAACCAAGTTTAAGTGTCCTGAGAGAAAATATAATTGTGAGAACAAGTCCTCTGAAAACACAAATTCAAAAATCAAATATAAACTGTTCTTCACACACTTGTTGATTATCAATATATTTCTTCACTTATTATAAGTAAAAACTGAATTGCTTGAAAAGAAATTATTTGAACAAGGTCACATATAGAACACACAGAACACAAATTATTATCAAGAAAAAATAATGTCAAATATATTTCTAAATTCAGATTGATTAGTGCCCTGAGATACGATGACAATAAGTAAAATGTCAAATTATGCATTTTCTGGAAGAAGTACAATTATTTAACTTGAAAAGCCTACTTGCTTTTATTTTTACATAAATAACAGTTTAACAAGCTTTCTAATATAGTGCAGCAGGAAATCATGCTGCCTGGGGTTGTCTGAGTTCTCTTACCTACATCAAATAAGTCCGTCTGTCAAAGCCATCTGTGTGGTGTCCTTGCCCAGAGTGAAGGTGTGGACAAAGTATGTCATATCTATCTATGATATGAAAATATTGCTTTCTATCTCCAGGGCTCCTAGAATTCTCCTCCTTCATGCCATCAGAGTTTTTACCTCACATTCTGTTATGTCCAGAAGACAACATTACACTTAGTCCTCCTCCTAATAGCTCTGGCTCCTATAATCAGTATCAGAAATTTTTATGATGTCTTTTATCAAAATAATGTGACTGCAAGAAGATACATCAGTACTATTTTGTTAATTTTCTTCCAAGTTATGTCATGCAGAACCACAAGTATTCCAGAACTCTTCTTATTCTATATCCAAACGAAAGTGGCAAGTGCTACTTATGTCAACATTTGCAACAAAATCACAGATTCTCAGTGAGTGCTTATTTCCTTCTTCCTGTCTCCTTAGTAACAGGGCCTGGGCTTTTGAGGATGCACAAGTTACAATGTTCAAAACGAAGGCACTCATGGCTTTTAGTATGAACGTGTGATACAGTCTGGCCTCTAATATATAGGAGGCAATTAATAGATGCCTGAGGTGAAATGATGTCAAAGCTCACAGAGCTAGCTTCAAAGTACAAGGAGGCATTTAGGTTTCAGCCTTAATTTTGTTTTATCGACATTAACAGCCGTTTATGTTCTGATATCAGCATGAACACTGTTGGTTGGAACTGGATGTGGAGCAGAAGTAACATAAATCCCCAGTTTTCATGAAGTATACACACACTCTGAGAATGGAGTATGTTTGTGTTATCAATGCTTTCATGGAGTGTACATACACTCTGAGAAGTCGATGGAGGATGTGCATGTTATTAATGCTGTTATTAATGCGGTCAAGGAGTGTATACACACTCTGAGTTTATGGAAGATGTGTATGTTATCAATGCTTTCATGAAGTATACACACACTCTGAGAAGTTTATGGAAGATGTGTCCACTGTCAATACATGGTTTTCTTATTTTTCTAAATTGATGACCTGTCAAAGATGGAAATAATTTATTTTAACATACATAGAATTGCTCAAACATGTATTTACTCCTTAATTTCCTTCCCTTTACCAGTGAGTAAGTTAAGTTCCATTGAGATGATATATGCTTAGACAATCAATCCTTGCTTATATATTGACATCAGATGACTGGTTCATATTACTAAAATGATGAGAACTCACTCCATTAGGATTCATATAACAAGTGACCAGATGTATTACCTAGGGTAGCTGCAACTGGATGCTGAAAGGAGATGGGATTTCTGCCCATTCCTCTCAATATGGTGGCATAATTCGAGTTGGTTACTTAAAGTGGCTTATAAAAAAACCAAAGCCAAAGCCAATAATGAACAGTGGACATAGAATATCTTAAAATAGTGTAAACTGGATCTACACCAAATTTTGGAAAAACAAAAAGAGTGTTCTTTTACAAAACCTCCTGTATTCAAACAAAAGTAGCAGTGATTTTAAGCTGAAGTACCTGGCTTATTTCTGAGATATAGGCTCAGTACAGACAGACAGATTAAAAGCTAGACCACTAAACTGTGTTCTATATAACAGGGCAGCACATGGATTAGTTCTGACCTAAACTGGTCTCTTAGAAGCCTATTGACAAAAGAACTGCTTTTCAAAGTTAGTTTTGATTGATTATGAGTGTGAAGAATTTAACCAAAGTGGAATTTTTGAAATTTCCAGAAACTTCTTTGTCATGGACATCTAGAATTTTAGTCAGATACTGCTCAGGTAGTGAAGGGCATTAAGGGACACCAAAGATGACAGTTGTCTTATTATCAACCTTATTGTTTCAATTTAAATTTCTATTCTTACTTTAATTCTCCAAATTCCACTGGGAATGTAGACAACAGAATCAATATAGAATACCACATGGAGTAACTCTGTGTCCCCATGAGATGAAACTTCCAGAAGGTTTGCTGTTTCTGACACTCTGCTCATGTAAAGTGTAACTTCATAAAGATAAAAGATGTTAAAGCTACATTTAAAGGAAAATTCTTGTTTCCACTCATAGTATTTATTTTTGTGTGTTTTATAACATATAACACATAACACATAACATAAAACATATAAAATATGAATAATGTATGACATACAATCTATAATAGATAATATAATAATATGCAATATAACAATATATAATAAATGATTACAATGTGGTGCAAGGGAACCAGTGTGAAGCTTAAAAAGTTGGTTTTGAGATATGGTGATTAATATGAAAATAGCTCATATATATGAGTGCTTAGTTATGGGCAAATGTTATTGCTTAGAGCAGGGGTTTCCAACTCTCCTAATGCAGAAAATTTTAATGTAGTTCTTCATGTTGTGGTTATCCCAACCATAAAATTATTTTGTTGCCACTCCACATGTATACTTTTGCTACTGTTATAAATGATAATGTAAATATTTGATATGCAGGATATCTCATATGAAATCCCTAGTGCAGTCATGACCCGCAGGTAGAAAAATGCTGACTAAGCAAGATTAAGAGTCGTGGCCTTGTTGCAGTAGGTTTGGCTTTGTTGGAGGAAGTGTGCCACCTGAACAGGGCTTTGAGGTTCCCAAAACCCAAGCTGAGCCAGGCTCTCTCTTCTGCTGGTGAGTCCTCATGTACAACCTTTGGCTCCTTCTCTAGCACCGTTACTGCCTGTGTGCCACTCTGCTTCCCTCCTTGATAAAAATGGACTTAATCTCTGAAACTATAAGCAAGCTTTAATTAAATGCTTTCCTTTATATTTTTATATATTTTATATATTTATATATGTACAGTTTTATACAAATTCATGAGAAATGGATATCCATGCATGGCACCTGTTGTTGAGTATAATTTTTAAGTTTTATAATTTGAATGCTATATGTAGTACCAATTTACATTCTAAAATCCAGCTATTTGATGTGAACAGTAAAATTCACACTTTATAAATGATTTTATACTGGAATCTTTGACATGTTGTTAATTTTAGAAGTTATTAATTTTATGGTATATTAATATATTACATTAAGTATGTTTGACCTGGATGTTTGACCTAATATGGATGTTTGCTGACTGCTAGTTCCACAATACACACATGTATGTAAATTTGCATAGCTATTAGCATCTCTATAAGGAGATATCTTCACAGTTATATGTAGATATATATACATATTATGCATAAAGTACATATACATGATGCCATATATCACCTATATAGTACTTTGAGTGGCTCACACTTACTTGTCCACATGTTATTTTTAACATTGGTACACCTGGCATTAGGTCAAGGCTATAGCCAGAACCCTGTGTAAGAGTTCACTACTGACAATTTAATGTCATATCTATGTTTGAAATTACTAAAACTTATTTATTCTCTAAACAGTACTCTGCCTTCTTACTGTCTCTGTTCTGCCCATTTTTTCTTGTTAACCAGATGTGAAACATTAATCTGTTTTCCTGCAATTTTCCTTCGTAAATTCCAATTCAGTTGTGATGGAGTGTGACATTTACAGATGTGAGCTGCTGATTCCCATCTCTGTCCTGAATTCTGTCTCTTTTTGTTTATACAATGATTGTGATCACCACCACTTCCCCCCTCAAATTCCTTCCTCCCAACACACAGCCCTGACCCAGCTTCAGATCCCCCCCCTTGTGTGTGTGTGTGAGTGTGTGTGTGTGTGCATAAAATCCCAATTAGTGCTGTTAGTATGGTCATATGTGTGGGGTCATCTACGGTGGCACAGGAATCTTACCAGTAGCCATGCGACAAAGAAAGTCACTTTTCCTTCCCAGCAGCCATCAACTGCTCCTTAACTAGAGTGAGGTCTTGGGACTTCTCTGCTTCTTTGTGCTCTCCTGACTTTAAGCTTTCAAGAAGCTCTCGTGCTTTTTGAACATCCAGGACATTTTGTAATAATGCACAAAGAAGTTGCTATCTCTCCCTTTGAGCCCACCTTGTCATAGGAACGCTGCTGAATGTGCTCTTCCTGATCATTGGTGAATTATGGACTTGAGTGGCAAGGCTTTGCAGCACAGAAGAATTTATTTTAAGCCCTAAGAGCTGTGCTATTTCTTTGGGTTATACAAGTTAATATTAAACATTTTCCACACTGGGTGTCAAGTGCTGAACACGTACAGGTTCAATTGATCTTGACCTTTCCAAATGTTCCCAGTAAGTGGAACTCCCATTCTCTGACACCCCGCAGCCTCCAGACATTTGGTTCTTCTATGTCTGTCACCCCTACATATAACCTTTCGTGCATCCTGTCACCTCTATGCGATGTCACCTCTCACTGGGCCTACAACGGCAACCTCATGGTCTTTCTGCTTCTGTTCTTTTCATCACACGATCCATTATCTCTAAATAAGACAGAATGAACTTTTAAAAATGCCAGTACACCATGGTGCTGACCTGTGTTAACCTCCAGCAGATTCAGGGCTGCAAGGACATCCATTTTCCTGCCTGCCCCAATCTCACAGCCTCTTCCTGCTCCTTTAACCACACCCTCCTTTCTCCCATTTCCCCACTGTAACCAGCAACCAGGTCTTGAGTTTTTCACCAGGCTTCTGCTCATCCTGAGCTTAGGCAGTCAGCATATACTACCCCTTTTGCCAAGAAAGCTGGGACAAAAGAAAATTTGAGCTCTGCTTTTTTTCTTGTCATATTTATTATTTTAATGTTTTTGTGTGAATTGCTATCTCCTGAGTTCTTGACACCGCTTAGAGTGTTCTCATGTAGGCATACTGGTTAATTTTATTATTTCCTTTAAGTGCCAAAAAATCACCTGTTAGGTGACATCTGGTCTCCTGAGATTCACGCCCTGGGGCTGCTCATCATTTGTGTATCTTATTATGTTGGCTGCTGGGCATAGACAAGCACATATTCTGTTATGGAGAGTTTTCAAGGCTTGTTTCTCTAAAGAGAAAATTTTGTCATATGCATGTTCTATACAGGGAACACTGTTTAGCAGAACATCAGAAACTCAGAAGACCTATAAAGAAAGAACAATGTTTTTAATATGTATACCTGCACATACATAAACAGACAAAAATGACGTATTTGGTTTGCTCAGTATTATTGTGTAGCCATGCTTTAAAACCAGTACTTGTGTTAGCCATAGGGCATTGCTGGATGGTTACCATGTCTAGGGACCACCCCTTGTCCACTGGAGATAATTGTTATTGGGAACTTTAAATTATTTTCTTGGTTTAGAAACTTAGAAGATTTGAACTACACTGTAAGTACTATATCATAGTTTATGTTATACTGACTTTTACTATATGGATATTTTCTCCATAGAGTACTATATTAGGAATTTCATTAATAGAGGATAAGAATGCTAAGTCTTTGGATTTTTCCCTAGACAGCACTTTATGTTTTTTACTATTGCAGCTGAAGGCCTGCCATTTGTGCTACTTTGTAGTAAAAGCGTCAACAAACAGACACAGGAATTTTCATTCTTTAAGTTACCTTTATTCAGAAAACTGAAGGTCTAAAGACTCTCAGGTAATACTACAAAACAAACAAACAAAAATGAATACCTTAGCATCTCATTTGCCACCAACAGAGCTTTTCTGGAGGGGCAGAGTTCTACTACAGGGCACCTTTCTACCCTTCTGGTCACATGGTCAGCCACATTCCTGGGTTTATTGAAGTCTGTTTCTTTTTTGAGAGTCAGCACTTCTGTGGCTCTCTCATGTCTAGATGTCTGGCCCTATACTTTTACTTCTTAGAACAGACCCCGATTAGTGTCCGCAGTATCAGCCTTGTTATCCTCTGGTTGCCACCTGGATTCTAGAGTTAGTAATAATAATAATAGTAATAATAATAATAATAATAATAATAATAATAATAGTAGTAGTAGTAGTAGTAGTAGTAGTAGTAGTAGTCGTAGTAGTAAGGTATGACCATGTATCTGTGGTAAGGTATTAACAACACACATGTGAAGATTCTTTTCTACAATATGCAATACAAATGTTCCTACTTCTTAAGGACCAAGAATTCAAATATCAAGACTATAAGGCCATCTCCTTCAAATGAACACAGTATTTTTAGCATGTGCAATGTCTAGAATCAATCTCCAGGAAATATTCGTACAAGACATGTACACACACACACACACACAGAGAGAGAGAGAGAGAGAGAGAGAGACAGAGAGAGAGAGACAGAGAGAGACAGAGAGAGACAAAGACAGAGAGACAGAGACAGAGAGATGACAGAGAAAGACAGAGAGACAGACAGGGAGACAGAGAGACAGAGAGAAACAGAGACAGATACAGAGAGACAGAGAGAAGGAGATAGAGACACACACAGAGAGTCTTATTTTATTGAAGTGTAAGTATTTTTTATATATGTTCTTTATGGTAGTTTAATGACATAGAAAATTCTACTTGTACATTGATTTTATTTTAGCAAAGACAGTTGTTGGCTATCTGTGAAAAATAGCATCAAACTCATTGACCTTCACTTCCTACATGCTAAGACAGAGTATGAATCAACTATTAAGTTGTACAACACCATAGCTAGCTTTTCAGGAGTTATACATCAAGTTCTTAACTTCTTGCATGGGTAGCATTTTTCCAACTGAGCTATATCCCATTTCAGCTTTGAATAATTCTTTGAAGTTGACATGATTCCCATGGAGTGTGAATTGTGTGAATGGATCTAGGTAGCAATGTAGGGGACCTACTCATGGAATTCAGGGATTGCAAACAAATTGTTACTGGGAGGATCATGGATAGCATGACACCGGAGAGGTAATAAGTTATGTCTATAAAAATAAATTTTAACAGAATGCAAAGATGCTTTCTAAAAGTGATGCTTGGTTGGATCCTCCTCTGATTTGTCTACCACACTCAGTTCCCAACTGCCTCTACAACCAGGACCCAGTTCCAGTGCACTGCTGAAGGCACCTGTCATGCTTTCTATGAATGGTTGGGAATCATTTGTCACAGTGAGTAAAAGCAATTTAATGGAAATCCCAAAATATGATATAATTTCCCTTTTGGCCCTGAAAAGTTAAGAAAACAAAAGTGATGAAAAATGAAGTTACAAAATAGTTTTAAAGGCAACAGGTACATGTGCAAACAGCTTATTTCTAGAAGAAGGCACGATGTTCTCCACTCTCTGCCAGTTACCCTAGGGACTCATCTCATCTGCAGGTGAGATGCTGACAGATGGAGAAACATGCTCTCTGGCATTTTTTCTTTGCTTCACTAGTTCTCTGGAGATGGCACTGCATAATTGGTCACTAGTACCAAAGACATTCTATAAACTCATGGAACATCTTCCATACTTACTCCAAGAATAGTAAACTACTGTTTTCTCAGCTATGCCTAAGGTTTCTGGCAAAACTTAACTATAGGTCAATTTGAGTTACATTCCAGTTGTGACTATATATATATATATATATATATATATATATATATATATGGATATATAAAGATATATATATATCTTTGTGAAGATTAGGAAATACACACTTATTCATAAATAAAAATAAATAATAAAGTATTTTAAAAAGTTACACCATTTACTGGTTTAAGGACATATATTTAATGTTTTATGGCACTGTGATTTAAACCTGGGTCTTATTTTCTATAAGCATAAAATATTTTGTGTTAATAATCCTTGGTCTCTGTCTCTACCACTTTACCTTTCTTCTTGGACATACGACACCTAATTTCAAAATGAATTTTATTTGCTGACATATTTAATACATTTATTATATTAAATAGTTTCTGTTTCCTATAAAAATATTTTTTTATGATAGTAACTTATATTGTATTATATTTTCCCACACAGGAAATTTGAAGAATTATCTTAGACTATATGGTACTAGAAAATAAATGAAACCACAGTTTTACTGTTGAAACATATTTTTGTCATAGGAACACTGAATATAGTGAGTGCTTAGGGATGGTTTGTTTGTCCCATTCTTTCATAGTTGGGAAAAACTGAACTCCAGATCCTTAAAACTTATTCAAAGCAATGATACAGACAACCAGAAGTAAAATCCATTTTCAAACTAACAGTAAGCTATTTCTATTTTAAATTTAAAACTTTGGATAATTTTTGCATACTGTATTGACATATTTTCTTTCTCTTTCCCCTAATATCTTCTATGTTCCCACACACTTCCTTTCAAATTCTCAATCTCTTTTTTTGTTACACATCATTGTTACATGTCTATGTCTTTGTACACACACACATGTGCGCGCGGCCTACTGAGTTTATTTATAATTGCAAGTATGTATATATGTACAAGTATCTGAGTCTACTCACTTTTGAGGCTGGAAAATCTATCAGGGGTTCCTGTCCTAGGGGAGGATCCTCCATCTCAGCATCTGTTAAGTCCCTGTGGCTCTTCTCCTAGGTAAGGAGTCTTGTGAAAATCCTGCCCTCCATGCACTTCTGCAAAGGGCTACTTTAAAATTTTTCATTTAGTTACCATTCTATATGTTTCCTTCTCTTCTCACTTGATTCTGTTCTCTTCAGCTTGTCCAACACGCAGAGAAAGGTAAAGATGTTTTAACAATGAGATGGACACTGTGGCCTGAAAATTCTGTTCAACTTTGTCATTTATATCAATTTTTATTATATCACATCGATAAATTTATGCATAAAGTCAAGGGATGGCATTATAAGCAAAGTTAATGGCTTTACCAAAGCTTTTGATCATAAATTTCTATTTCAATTCAGTGTGTGTGTTTGTGCATGTGTGTGCACTCACACCCATGTGCATACGTGCCAAGGAATAGCGATGGAGGTTATAGCACAATCTTTAGGAGTCAGTCCTCTCCTTCCAGTGTACGAATCATGGAGAATGGAACTCAGCTCACAAGTTTAGAAATAAGCACTTTAACCCACTTAGCCATCTTTCCTCCTCTTAAAAGTTTTTTGAATAAATATAAAACTGCACACTATTTGCACAGCTCAGCATAATTCTTACATTAGGATGTGTCCAATCTGCACAGTGAGTCTTTATTCCTCTTCTGGAGTCTTAACATGAATTAGAGTGATTGTCTGTGTTTCTTCTATTTTAGAAAATGCTTCAGTCATTGTTTTGCTTAAGTGGCCTAGTTCTAAAACAAGACTTTCCATAGCTAACTGAAACAACAACAACAACAAAAAGATAAGACAGATCAGAAGAAAGAAACTTTAGTTTTGACAGCTTTACCTTAATCGATGTCTGTTAAATGAGCATATTTATAGGAAAGCTTAATCAGCTGAATTCCTTGGTAAATCAGGATGGCATGTCTTCATGAGACTACCTGGCTAGGACAGAAGAAAAATTCCCCATGCCCTTCTAGCTGGACCTCTATCAATACCTTAAAAGGTTTTTGCTGCTTTTGAAACACAAGATTGGTTTTCTGACAGTGATTTATATACTAATATGCTTGGCTTATTGGCTCTTTTTCATAATCATAAACCTGTTCAAGTTTGGATATTAGAGGTAAACATGCCAATATAAAACACAGTGGCCCTAAAAGAGATATTTTACAGAGAAGCACAGGGCAATGCTAGCAGAACTTTGATGTGAAACGAGAAGAAATAGAAGTTAGCTCATTTATTACTTTGAAGTCAATGAAAATGTTTAAAAATATTTTTAGATTCATTGGAATAC
Source organism: Rhynchomys soricoides (assembly GCA_019843965.1). Classification (NCBI taxonomy): domain Eukaryota; kingdom Metazoa; phylum Chordata; class Mammalia; order Rodentia; family Muridae; genus Rhynchomys; species Rhynchomys soricoides. Next base: position 9,439,825 of record JADRCH010000086.1, on the reverse strand, counting down.
ATTCAAAGGTACAGTGAGATCATTAATGATTCAGAGCTTCTAGTCGGCTGGTTAATTTGCCATCCTTTCAAAAAAGCGATAATTTTTCAAGGAGAAGCTGAAATTAAGGCTGGGAAGGACAACAGGGCTGCAATCAGGTCTTTGTTAAACTGTAACAAATCAGTTCTCCCACAGGCATCAAATGACACTTTTCAGAAAGGCGTAGGATCTAGCAGAGCCATGTCTCTTGGAAGTCCGTTTAGCCACCATATGTTATTCAAAGTGGCTCGTGAGATTCTCATTAACTTCCATGCTGACCCCACGTGATTTCCCAGCACCTCCCATTCAACCATATCCAATGAGCTATTTGAGATGAGTTTGGTAGGTGCAATGCTATCCACCTCACTATGTTCCAATGGCCATTCCAGCACCCAGTCAGCCTTACTGTGTACTTCAGCTGAAGGAGGGAACCTTAGCAGTCATGGAATCCTCACCATTTCTTCTTTACTCCAAGCAAAGTGTGAATGAGAACATTAAGGAAGCCATGTTCCAAAACACTGGACAGTCTAGAAATGACAGAAGACTATCTATCAATGAACATGCAAAAGTTCCAGTAGATTCTTTCTTTCTTTCTTTTTTAGTGAGTATTTTCTTTATTTACATTTCAAACGTTATCCCCTTTCCTAGTTTCCACCAGGAAACCCCATATCCCACGCCCTTCCCTCTTCTTCTATGAGGGTGTTCCCCCACCCACTCACCCACTCGTTCACTCACCCACTCCCACCTTCCCACCCTCACATTCCCCTACACTGGGGCATCTGAGCATTCACAGGACCAGGGGCCTCTTCTCCCGGTGATATCCAACAAGGCCATCCTCTCCTACATTTATGGCTGGAGCCAAGGGTACCTCCATGTGTACTCTTTGGTTGGTGGTTTATCCCTGGGAGCTCTGGGGGTTCTGGTTGGTAGATATTGTTGTTCTTCCTATGGGGTTGCAAACTGCTTCAGCTCCTAAAGTCCTTTCTCCATCTCCTCCATCAGGGACCCTGAACTCAGTCAGATGTGAGCATCCACATCTGTATTTGTCAGGCTCTGGCAGAGTCTCTCAGGAGACAGTTATCATGCACTTCTTGGCATCCAAAATAGTGTCTACAATTGGTGACTGTATGTGGGATGGATCCCAGGGTAGGGCAGTCTCTGGATGGCCTTTCCTTCAGTCTCTGCTCCACACTTTCCGTATTTGCTCCTGTGAGTATTTTGTTCCTCCTTTTAAGGACCGAAGTACTCACACTTTGGTCTTCTTAAACTTCATGTGGTCTGTGAATTGTATCATGGGTACTCTGAGTTTTGGGGCTAATAACCACTTATCAGTGAGTGCATACCACGTATGTTCTTTTGTGATTGGGTTACCTCACTCAGGATGATATTTTCTAGTTCCATCTATTTGCCTAAGAATTTCATGAAGTCATTGTTTTTAATAGCTGAGTAGTACTCCATTGTGTAAATGTACCACATTTTTCTGTATCCATTCCTCTGTTGAAGGACATCTGGGTTCTTTTCAGCTTTTAGCTATTATAAATAAGGATGCTATGAACATAGTGGAACATGTGTCCTTGTTATATGTTGGAGCATCATTTGGGTATATGCCCAGGCTGGGTCTTCAGTTTAACTAGTGGTCAGCATGTAGAAGAATGCAAATTGACCCATTCTTTTCTCCTTTGTATAAAGCTCAAGTCTAAGTGGATCAAGGATCTCCACATGAAACCAGATACACTGAATCTAATAGAAGAGAGTGGGGGAAAGCCTCAAACACATGGGCACAGGAGAAATTTTTCTGAACAGAACACCAATGGCTTATGCTCTAAGATCAATAATAGACAAATGGGACCTCATAAAATTACAAAGTTTCTGTAAGGCAAAGGACACTGTCAATAGGACAAATGGCAACCAACAGGTTGGGAAAAGATCTTTACCAATCCTTCATCAGATGGAGGGCTAATATCCAATATATAGAAAGAATTCAAGAAGTTAGACTCCATAGAATCAAATAACCCTATTAAAATTGGGGAACAGAGTTAAACAGAGAATTCTCAACTGAGGAAACTCGTAGGACTGAGATGCACCTAAAGAAATGTTCAACATCCTTAGTCATCAGGGAAATGCAAATCAAAACAACCTTGAGATCCCACCTTACACCAGTCAGAATGGCTAGGATCAGAACCTCAGGTGACAGTGGATGCTGGTGAGGATGTGGAGAAAGAGGAACACTCCTCCATTGCTGGTAGGATTGCAAGCTGGTACAGCCATCTGGAAATTAGTCTGGTGGTTCCTCAGAAAAGTTTACTTGTTCATCTGTAAATATCAAAAAGGAGATATCAACCTTGAACCCATTTGTAGTGATTTCAAATTACAACATTAATTTTGTAAATCAATCAAATAAATACATTTGAAAATACATTTGAAAACTATTTATTTATTTATTTATTTATTTATTTATTTATTTATTTTAGAAAAAGAAGTACCCCAATGTATGTGGGGAGATCAGAGGATACTGTGCAGGAGTTGGTTCTCCTACCCTGTGGGTCTCGGGTGTGTAACTCAGGTCCTTGGGCTTGCTTGGTAATGCCTTATCTGCTGAGCTATCTTGCCATCTCCAATTTTGAATTCCTTTACTCTTCAGCAGGAAAACCCACAGGGTCTTAAGAAGAACTTCCAAGTCCAAGATGCTAAAAGAGACCTTTCCTTTCCTTAGTGTCTCAACAGGCACAAACTTTCTTCCCTTATTCTTTATCTCACCAGCAGAGTCCTCTCACCCACCCACCCCATGCACAGGAACCTCTGCACATGCTTTCCCCTCTTCCTCTCTGTATGAGAAGTACCCGAATGTCCCTGTCACCTCAGGCAGCTCTCAATCTCCCTCTCATGGCCCTCGGCTTCCTTTCTTCTATCTTCTTGCTCAACCTCTCCAATTGCATCCAATTATGGCTTTATCTCAATATGCCTTGCTCTAACTTATTCTCAAAGTATTTTCTAGAGTAATCACTCTAACACAGATTTCAGGCTTGGTACAAAATGTAAATTTAATTTTGCAAATCAACCTGAGAATAAAATGTGTAGTCTATTGTATAATATAGCAGATTCTTCTCATTATGAAACTTACATGAATGTACCTCATCTAATTCTATGTCTCAGTTCCCCCCTCTGAATTACCCAGTGTTGCCAGACCTTGTCAGACTTCCTCATGCTTTTACACCTGACATCCCTTTATCTGTCATGCTTGCTACTGATTGTCACCCAAGTGCCTATTCACCCTGTCAGTCTTAGCTCCAGGCTCTTCTGCTCCTTAGGTACATCTTGGATTCTCCTAGGTAACTGACAGCAACTCGCCTTAAGTTCCTTTTGCATCTGGTATGTAACTTCATCAATCTAACAACTCCATGCATTGTAATTTTGGTCAGGATGCCCATTTCCATTCTGGAAGTCTTGAAGGCAGAAACTTATTTTCTTCTATATTTGTATCTTAAGGCGTGAATAGAGAATTTGAAAAAAAGAAGACATATTGTACAACTTTGCAGGATATTGGGATTTGTCAAATAATTTCTTCTCTGATAAACGTGATAAGTTTTAAAGAATGTTGTTAAGATGAAATAATTCCACTTTCTAATCATATTGTGAATTTGGGTCTTAAAACTGTCTCATCTTTATAAGGGTCTACAAAAGGTATTCAACTTGCCACACAACTCAATGGTAGTGACACACAATGGGTAGATAATAAGAGGATCTCATCTTGCAGATTGTCAGACAGACATCAGCTCTACAGTCCTGTCTATTAGAATGTAGATGCCCCCCATTTGGGAATACATGTTCTGAGATCTCCAGGTTGTAGGAGAAGTATGCAGTTTATGTCAAGTTTATGTCACTCATCCATTTCCCCTACAAAGGTATATGTATAAATCTCAAATAGAGTTTGATTGTAGCAGCGGGTGGTGCTTGTGCTGACTAGATAATACAGAACTAGGTGGTTCCATCGTTTGCAGAAAATAAGCATTACATTTTATGAGAGTCAAATTTCTTTGATGCGAAACAGGGCATGTCACAAGCATTTCAGTATAAAAGGCAGCATTGATTGACTTTGATTCTGCATGCTCCTATTCCATCATAGTTTTGAGATGCTAAATTTATGAAAATAGATGTAATGACACCAAAATAATTTATTTTGGCACCTTTCTGAGCTAAAAAAAAATTCAGAATATTCTCACAAACCATCTGTGTAAGGAAGTTTCCTATCACTGTAAAAAAACACCACAGATAATTGGATTAGCAACTAAAAAACCTGTATTTTGGCTTATTGTTCTGGAGGTTTTAATCATAAGTGCTCAGTCTGACATGTTTTGTTACTTAAAAATTTTTGTCATTGTATGTGTGTGTGTGTGTATGTGCATGTGTGTATATATTTACATGTGTAAGATGCATGTGTTTATGCAAGTGCATGTGTTAACGTATGCTTACGTATGTTTGAATGCATGTTTGTATGTGTTTGTACGTATTTATGTGCATGTGTGCATGTGCATGTACATGTGTTTATGTGTGTGTATGTGTGTGTGTGTCTGTGCACCTGCGTGCATCCAGGGATCTTCTGTTTCTGTATCTTGATAATTCGGATTACAGGCAGAATTCTATGTCTACTAGGGATTCGTGTGAACTCTGGACATCTGAACTGTTGTCCTTATGTTTGTTCAGAAAACACTTTATCCATTAGGTGACCCCCTACTCTTCCAATATGTTCTAGATCTGTAGTGAGGCAGCACAATATGGTGGGAACATGGGGTAGAAAACAAAATGTGGGTCTCACAAGAACTGGGAAGCATTTAGGCAGCACTCTTTCTAGTCCGTGGTCCTGTCTCCTTTGTACACACCTAAAGTCCATGTCTCTTGAAGGTGTTTTGAACTGACAATTTAAATCAATTACATGAATCCCTTCCAGTAAGTAGAATGGTTAATTTCCTAGGAAGTTTTTTATTGTCCCAGAAATGATTGATGAAATGATATTGAACATTGCTCCTGTGCCCCCTCTCTCCTCCATACCTCCAGAAGTATCAGAGAGTTGGAGGAATAGAACCTAGTGTCAGGTGGTCAGCTATCTTTCTCTTCCTGCCATGTTTCAGCCTCGAGTAGAACTAAGAGAGTGAATGAGAGACAGAGTAACCTTACACTTTAGTAAAGTGTTACTTTGCCTAACTGTAGTTGTACCCAAGATGCATTTGGATCCATTGAAGAGAATAATACAGCTGGGGGCCTTTGTAGAATCAGATGTTCACAGGGATTTATGTGCTTTGATTGAGGAGAGGACAAAAAAGATATCCACTGACAGGTATGCAGCGCTAGTACAAAGAAAGTATAGATTTATTTCATATTTTATGATCCCTGGATGTGTGACATTTCTGCTTGGGGTAAGTTAATGTACTGTTATAAGAAAGAAAAGAAGTTTTGTTTATTTATACGAATTCAGGAAACACTGAGTAAACTAGACTTAATTTGTACAGGATGATGATTCTAATCACTAGTCTTAAAAATAGATACATAGCCAGCTACTGTATAGAGGATATACTACTAAGGTACACTTTTTTTCTAAGCATTAGCTGAGGAAAATTTTCTGATGGATTAGTTGTTTAAATCCTTTTCAGATTATATTTTCAGTATGTTTTTAAAGACTACATTTTGATTGTGTAAGATGTTGATATTTCTGAAATATGGGAATTTGGGGAGTAATTTTCATTAAAATTATTTCATATTCATCCATAATTTAGGACATAATCATGAGGCTCAAATGAGATAATGATGTATATTATCATTTCTGGTAGCTAAAAGATGTTAGGTATCATGAATGCTACTATTATAGCCAAGTGCTAACAATTGCTTTGTATTTGTGACACACAATACTTTTACCTTTACTGCCTTTAAGCATGAGAAATATCAAAATAAAAATGTTATAAAAACATCAGTGTAATACTTGGAAATTTTTGTTCTGAATATTAAAAGCCATCCAATTACAGCTTTGATGTTCAGATAAAAAGAGAAATAGATCTGATCCTGTCAAATAAAGACCTGCATTTTCACAGTTTCTTAGTATTTTAAATGTGAACTCTGACAGGAGTATTGAATGGTTTATTGAAAGGCAGTTCCTCAGTGTACAGCATACCAGTACACCAAAGAAGATAGGAACACACTACATGAAGCAAAGACAATCAAAGACTTCAGTCTTTCTAATCATTCACTTGCTTTTTAAGCAACTTTGATTGAGTAAACCCACTGCTGCCCAGAGTCTTTACTAACATGAGTACTGTTATGTGACCTTTGTTGTATTATATGTTCTTTGATTTTGATCGTTGACATCTTTTATATCACATTAGCCATGGATAGCTCTCCTTGGTAGTAATTCATCAGTTCTACCTCCAACTTCTTTATATTAACTTCTTAAAACACCAAACGAACTTTCAAATAATACTTTTCCAGCTGTTTTGATTATTGCTAAAGGTGAAATTGTGTAGGTCAGAGCAAACATTTTGTGGCCTATCTCCATCCTACCACAGTATCAATATGCTGTGGTTTTGTGAAATCTTTTCCCTTTTATCAGTTTTTGCAGAAAATTTAGGGCAATAGGTGTTATTGATGTTTTATCCAGCTACTTGATATTTTTATAAATGAGTCATGAAATAACTTACAAAGTTATATATTTTTTGCTTTTACTTTAATTGGCATTCTTGTATAACTTGTCTTTCCCTTAAAGAGACATTGCTTTTATATTATTAATTAACAGCACATAAAGGAGCTTCCTGCAAAGTCTGATAACCTGAACTCAGTCTCCAGGACCCAAGCAACGAAATGAGAAAACCAACTACTGCAAAGTATATTCTTCACTTCACAAGTGTGCCACAGTATGTGCTATGACCTCCAAGGCTATTCAGTGGTGCAAACACATACACACACACACACGCACACACACACACACAGACAGACACACACACAGACACACACACAAACACACACATACACAGGCACACAGACACACACACACAGACACACACACTTGAGAATTAACTAATTTTTTTCCGTTTTAAATTTATTCATTCATTAGATTTTACATCTCAATGGCTGGCCCCTCCCAATCCCTCTTAAGATCCCTCCCTTTATCCCCTCCTTTCTTCTCTGAGAGGGTATCCCCTCTACCCTGGAGAATCAAGTCTCTGCAGAATTAGCCACATCCTTTTCCACTGAGTCCAGATAAGGTGGCCCTGTTGATGATTGGATTCCACAGACAGGCAACAAGTTTAGGGACAGTTACCTCTCTAGTGGCTGGGAGACCTGCATGGAGACTGAGCTGCACATCTGCTACGTATGTGCTAGGGGCCTTGGTCCAGCACATGTACCCTCTTTGGTTGATGACTCAGTCTCTGAGAACCCTCAAGGGCCCAGGTTAGTTGCTTTGAGTGTTTTTTTGTTGTTGCTGTTTTGTTTTGACTAATTCAGATTTGAGAAATCTAAAGGTCAGCTTTTATTACTACTGAGTGTTTCTTATCATAATAATCTAGACTATGTAACTAGTTATCTTTGATGGCCATCACGTTAATGAAGCTATCCTTTTTTTTTAAATAAATCATACATTTTGTTTTAAAGGTTACCCAGTTACTGAATGTCTCAATATTTCCTTAGTTAAATATTTTAAATTGACATTTATTAGTCATTGTCAAACAAACCTGAAATTTCAAAATTGTTCACATAGGAATACTTCTATAATGACAGCATTGATCTCAGGACCATGGCAACCACAATCGAACCGAAAAATGTATACATGGTGTGTATCTGTCACCACATGATGACTAAGGCTATCAAGGAATCAATTTTATAGCTCTTAAAATGTAAATCTGTGAATTTGTTTCTTGCTGGAGAGCTGGCTTAGCTGTTAAGACCACTTGCTATTCTCTCTGAATATTTGAATTCAATTCCAAATTACCCGAGTCAACACCATTACACAGATGTGCACATCCCCATATGTAAGGACATCCCCACATGTATCTACACATGATGTGTATTTATATATATACTTATATAAAATTATACACGCACACATATGGTTTTTTTTAACAAGTGTACCATGGTGGTATACACATTCTGGACAGATGAAATAAATTAGCTAGTATCAACTAATTAACTATTGCTTAGGATATGCCAGCTGTGTTCTGAGGACCAAGATGAAAATCAAGAAAGATTTAAAACATGAAGTAAAGAGTTTGCTTTCTACAGAACTGAAAGCTGGTAGGAACGAGGTGATAGCGATGATGTAAGCAGTTTCATTACACTATGATGAAGAATGACAGGATGATACAGAATCTAGTCTCAGGGCTGGCTTTACCCTTGTCAGCATATAAATCAGTGTACTGGGTTTCTCTGTTCTTCTGCTCTCATCTGTGAGATGGGAACAATAGTAGTATGTAATTTAGACAGTTGCTGTGGATATTAACTGCGTTTAATTCTGGGACAAGATTAACATGTTCCTGATATACCAGGTCAGCTAAGAAATAAATGAATTTGAAGTAACTAGAAAATTATAAGGAGTTGGCACTGAGGTACAAAGTGATCACTATTACCCTCAATAGTAAGGACACCTAACAGACAGTCAGGACTGTGAAAGCGTTATCTGAATTTCTATAGTATTTCACTAAGAAAGATACCATTGTCTTCATTTTATATGTAAGGAAATTAGCCTTTTAAAGTTAAATAACTTAACATGTTTTATTTATTCATATTTTAAAAGGATCATTACCAAGTAGAACAGTCAATAGATTTCTCTTTGTCCCTCTCTCCCTCCCTCAGCTCCTCCCCGACATTCCTCCTTCTTTCCCTATTCCCTCTTTTCTATTTACTTATATATCTTTTGAGTTGGTAACGACCTCACAGAGTTTTTAAGCAAAACGGAGGTGGATGAATTGAACAGGTGGAGGCCTAAGGAGATAAGGCTAAGAGTTCTCTCAAAGGGAACATGAGCAAATGACTGACAGCATATAAAGGAATGCTGTAGTAAGGACGTACACTGTATGAGTTGGGTGTAGCAAACAGTCATGATTTTGTATTTTTCAATAGAACATTTTTCTTAGGCTTTTTAGAAAAAAATGTGATACTATTTAGTAAATTGGTATAAACTCAATTTTAGAATTAATTTTAGACTCAATAAAGAAAAGAAATGTGATTGAGATGTCCTCTGAATGCTGCATCTCTTCAGGGAAATTGTCCCTTGAAGCATCTTGCATACTCTTGAATTCAGCAGGCCTTGGAGGCTTCTAGTCACTAACATTGGCGTCTTCCCCCTTGCCTTGCATGCAAGAGTTTTCATCTGGAATCATTATCTACTTTTATGGGTGGTCCCATTTCACCAAGATATGTCTTGAGGACTTTATTTATTAGTTTTAATTATGCACCTGTGTTGGGGGCTATATGTACGTGAGTTCAGATGTTGTTTCATACCAGGGAAGTCAGATTCCCTGGAGCTAGACTTATAGGTAATTGAGAGCTGCCAGAAGTAGTGCTGGGTATAGAACTTGGGTCTTGTGGAACAATAATATGCACTCAATTCTTAACTATGTCCCTGGCTTTGAAAGATATATTTGTATAATCACTAAAAATCAGTACTATTCCTACCAAGACATAGCTTTTGTCTTTGACATGTTTAGCCAAGGGACATGGGGTCCTTGTGTCATATAAGAGCTTGTGAGACTTGCAACACGATATTGCATCAAATCATTTCTTTTCATAGAAGAAAGAAATATTCGTAAACTTACCTGTGGATCAATCACACTGATGTGTATGTATTCTCTGGAGAGTGCACTGGTTGGTCAGAGATCATTGCCCTGTCCTTTCCTCTAATGCTTTGTCTATTCGGTCTTGCCAATCCACAAATGTATTTGTAAACCTTAGAAGTCTGGATTGATCAATTACTTATTTCTTTGCCTGAATTCTTTTTTTAATATTAATTTTTTATTGGATATTTTATGCATTTACATTTCAAATGTTATTTGCTTTCCCGGTTTCCTCTCTGAAACCCCCCTCTCTCATTCCTCCTCCCCCTACTTCTATGAGCTGGATTCTTACCAAAAGTGAGACTTTTAATACCTTGGAGATAGGTTCTCCTAACTCCTAAAATTTAGAAAAGGTTACCATCTTAAATTTTATATAACAGATAAATCTTATATTTTAATCTTCATTTACAGTATCAATTGTTGAAGAGAAGATAACGTACCATACAGTTATATTTTTCTATTTCTCATTTGAAATCCTTTCATTTTTATTCACACGCACACATATATAACTATTCTAAGTTGCAAATTGAAATTACTTTATACTATAATTTAAAATATCTTGTTTATTTTTGTTAGTCACAGAAAAATTAATGTAATGTAAATCTTTTCATTTTAAAGAGCGATAAGTATCAAGAATTTGGATATGGGATATAATTCCCTGCCTAGTACTAATGAAGCCCTGAGCTTGAGCCTCAGTTCATAGGAGGTGAAGACAGGAGAATCAGACTCAAGATCATCTTCATCTACATGAGAATTAGAGGATAGCTTGGGCTACATGAAACCTTTCTATGAATCACAGTCAGAATTTACAAAGCCCTATATACTTTACATACATGCTTAGGGTTGGAAACTTTAATAATAATTCATAATGATATTCTGTTTTATCATATTTATTGCTATTTTGTAAAACTTATTCTGCAGACTTTGTTAACCTATAACTAAAGTGAACCGAAGTCTTAGTCACAGAGTCTGGCATGGTGTGACAGCTCCAGACCTGAAAGAATACAAGCAAGGTAAACTGGAGTCTCCTTTGCCCTCTTAGCTTTGCCTATCCATTTTCATTCATTCATTCATTCATTCATTCATTCATTCATTTATTCATATTTTATTTACATTTCAAATGTTTCCCTCTATCCAAATCTCCCATTTGGAACCTCCCCATTCCCTCCCCACCCCTCCGCCACTATGGGGATGTTCTCCAACCCACCCGCCCACTCACCCACCCACTCTCATCTTCCCTCCTTGTCATTATCCTATACTGGGGGATCTAACACCCTCAGGCCCGAGGGACACTCCTCCCCCTGATGGATAACAAGACCCTCCTCTGCCGCATTTGTGGCCAGCACCATGGGTCACTCCATGTGCATTCTTTGGTTGGTGGATCAGTCTCCAGGAGTATCGGGGGGTCAGGCCAGTTGCCACTGTTGCTACCTCCCTGGGGCTGCATACTCCCTCAGCCCCTTCAGTCCTTTCTCCAAGTCCTCCATCTGGGACCTCACACTCAGCCCTACTGTTGCTGCAAAGTGACTCTTGAGTATTTCAAAATTTTGGGTTAATAACCACTTAACAGTGAGTACATACCATGTTCATTCTTTTGTGACTGCGTTACCTCACTCAGGATGATATTTTCAAGATCCATCCATTTGTCAGCGAATTTCATGAAGTCATTGTTTTTAATAGCTGAGTAGTATTCCATTGAGTAAATGTACCACATTTTCTGTATCCATTCCTCTGTGGAAGGACATTTGGGTTGTTTCCAGCTTCTGGCTATTATAAATATGGCTACTATGAACCTAGTGGAACATGTGTCTTTATTACATGTTGGAGCATCTTCTGGGTATATGCCCAGGAGTGGAATAGCTGGGTCCTCAGGTAGTATTATGTTCATTTTTCTGAGGGTCTACCAAACTGATTTCCAGAGAGGTTGTATCAACTTGCATTCCCACCAGCAATGGAGGAGTGTTCCTCTCTCCACATCCTCGCCAACATCTGCTGTCACCTGAGTTTTTGATCTTAGCCATTCTGTCAGGTGTAAGGTGAAATCCCAGGGTTGTTTTGATTTGCATTTCCCTGATGACTAAGGATGTTGAACATTTCTTTAAGTGATTCTTGGCCATTCGAGTTTCCTCAGTTGAGAATTCTCCGTTTAGCTCTCTTCCCCATTTTTGATAGGGTTATTTGGATCTCTGGAGTCTAGCTTCTTGAGTTCTTTGTATATATTGGATATTAGCCTTCTATCAGATGTAGAATTGGTAAAGATCTTTCCCCAATCTGTAGGTTGCCGTTTTGCCCTATTTACTGTGTCCTTTGCCTTACAGAAGCTTTGTAATTTTATGAGGTCCCATCTATCAATTCTTGATCTTAGAGCACAAGTCATTGGTGTTCTGTTCAAGAAAATTTCCCCTGTGCCCAAGTGTTCGAGACTCTTCCCCACTTTCTCTTCTATTAGATTCAGTGTATGTGAAGGTCCTTGATCCACTTGGACTTGAGCTTTGTACAGGGAGATTGGAATGGATCAATTCAAAATCTTCTATATGTAGACTTCCAGTTGAACCAGCACCATTTGTTGAAGATACTGTCTTTTTTCCACTATATGGTTATAGTTATTTTGTCGAAGATCAAGTGACCATAAGTGTGTGGGTTCATTTCTGGGTCTTCAATTCTATTCCATTGATCTACCTGCCCGTCACTGTACCAATACTATGCAGTTTTTATAACTACTGGTCTGTAGTGCAGCTTGAAGTCAGGGAGGTTGTTTCCCCCAGAAGACCTTTTATTGTTGAGGATAGTTTTTGCTCTCCTGGGTTTTTTATTATTCCATATGAATTTGAGAATTGCTCTTTCTAGGTCTATGAAGAATTGAGTTGGGATTTTGATGGGGATAGCATTGAATCTGTATATTGGTATCAGCTAGATGACCATTTTAACTATATTAATCCTGCCTATTCATGAGCATGGGAGATCATTCCATCTTCTGAGGTCTTCTTCGATTTCTTTCTTCAGAGACTTGAAGTTCTTGTCATACAGATCTTTCACTTGTTTGGTTAGAGTCACAACAAGATATTTTATATTGTTTGTGACAATTGTGAAGGGTGTTATTTCCCTAATTTCCTTCTCAGCCTGTTTATCCTTCGAGTATAGGAAGGCTACTGATTTGCTTGAGTTAATTTTGTATCCAGCCACTTTGCTGAAGTTGTTTATCAGCTGTAGCATATCTCTGGTGGAGTTTTTCAGGTCATGTAAGTATACCATCATATCATCTGCAAATAGTGATATTTTGATTTCTTCCTTTCCAATTTGTATCTCTTTGATCTCCTTTGTTGTCTGATTGCTTTAGCTAGAACTTCAAGTACTATATTGAGTAGATAAGGAGAGAGAGGGCAGACTTGGCTGATTTCAGTGGGATTGTTCAAGTTTCTTTCCATTTAGTTTGATGTTGGCCACTGGTTTGCTGTATATTGCTTTAACTATGTTTAAGTATGCTCCTTGAATTCCTGATCTTTCCAAGACTTTTATCATGAAGGGATGTTGAATTTTGTCAAATGCTTTTTCAACATCTAACGAAATGACCATGTGGTTTTTTTGTTTGAGTTTGTTTATGTAGTGGATTACATTGATGGATTTCCGGGTATTGAACCATCCTTGCATCCCTGGGATGAAGCCTACTTGATCATGATGAATGATCGTTGTGATGTGTTCTTGGATTCGGTTTGCAAGAATTTTATTGAGTATTTTTGCATCGATATTCATAAGGGAAATTGGTCTGAAGTTTTCTTTTATTGTTTGGTCTTTGTGGGGCTTTGGTATCAGTGTAACTGTGGCCTCATAGAATGAATTGGGTAGTATTCCTTTCATTTCTATTTTGTGGAATAGACTGAAGAGTATTGGTATTAGGTCTTCTTTGAAAGTCTGATAGAATTCTGCACTGAACCCATCTGGTCTTAGGCTTTTTTGGTTGGGAGACTGTTAATGGCTGCTTCTATTACTTTGGAGGTTATGGGACTGTTTAGATGGTTTATCTGACCCCGATTTAACTGTGGTAATTGGTATCTGTCTAGAAACTTGTCCATTTCCTCCAGATCTGATGTTCTTTTTTAATTTCCTCAGAGTCTGTTGTTATATCTCCTTTTTCATTTCTAATTTTGTTAATTTGGATACTGTCTTTGTGCCCTCTCGTTAGTCTGGCTAAGGGTTTATCTGTCTTGGTGATTTTCTTAAAGAACCAGCTCTTGGTTTTGTTGATTCTTTGTATAGTTCTTTTACTTTCTACTTGGTTGATTTCATCCCTTAATTAGATTATTTCCTACCTTCTACTCCTCTTGGGTATTTTGGCTTCTCTTTGTTCTAGAACTTTCACATGTGCTGTTAAGCTGTTAGTGTATGATCTCTTCAGTTTCATTTTGGAGCTATGAGTTTTCCCGTTAACACTGCTTTCATTGTGTCTCATAGGTTTGGGTAACTTACACTTTCATTTTCATTAAATTTTAGGAAGTCTTTAATTTCCTTCTTTATTTCTTCCTTGACCAAGTTATCATTGAGCAGAGCATTGTTCAGCTTCCATGTGTATGTGGGCTTTCTGTTGTTGTTGTTGACATTGAAGACCAACCTTAATCCGTAGTGATCTGATAGGAGGCATGGGATTATTTCAATCTTTTGATATCTGTTGAGGTTTGTTTTGTGACCAATTGTATGATCAATTTTGGAGAAGGTACCATGAGGTGCTGAGAAGAAGGTATATTCTTTTGATGCAGGATGAAATGTTGTATAGATATCTGTTAAACCCATTTGGTTCATAGCATCTGTTAGTTTCACCGTGTCTCTGTTTAGTTTATGTTTCCAAGATCTGTCCATTGTTGATGGTTGGGTGTTGAAGTCTCCCACTATTATTGTGTGAGGTGCAATGTGTGTTTTGAGCTTTAGTAGAGTTTCTTTTATGAAAATGGGAGCTCTTGCATTTGGGGCATAGATGTTCAGAATTGAGAGTTCTTCTTGGTAGATTTTTCTATTGATGAGTATGAAGTGTCCTTCCTTATCTTTTTTGATGACTTTTGGTTGAAAGTCAATTTTATCCCACATTAGAATGGCTACTCCAGCTTGTTTCTTGGGGTCATTTGCCTGGAAAATTGTTTTCCAGCCCTTTACTCTGAGGTAGTGTTTGTCTTTAACACGGAGGTGTGTTCCCTGGATGCAGCAAAATGCTGGGTCCTGTTTATGGATCCAGTCTGTCAGTCTATGTCTTTTTTTGGGGGGAGTTGAGACCATTGATGTTAAGAGATATTAAAGAATAGTGATTGTTATTTCAGTTTCCTTAGAAGTAAGTGCTGGCAGATTAAATTTTTGTGTTCGATTTACATTCCTGTCACGTAAAGATGCTCTTTTCAATACTGTTTTTACCTTGGTTTATAAACATCCTAAGGAAGATAGGAGCAGAGTAAATTGAAAAGGGTGATTTAGACAAATTGGATCACTGCCAATATGTCCAGATTCTGTAGGAATGAACCTCTGTATGGCTTCATGTAATGACTAATTTTCCAGGTTAATTTAACTGTAAGTAGTAAACTGCTGAGGACATTAGGACAAGATAACGTTTGAATTTAAATGTTAGAATTACACTTGAGTCTCTCTTCTGCTATATTGCTTTATACCAAATCCTGCTGTGCTGTGTCAGCTCTAACTTCTCTTTCCATTCCAGAATCCTGCAGAGCTCAAATATGGCATTATAATATCAGTGTTTCACTAAAGGTCTTGGGCAATTAGTATGAATCTCACTGCAGTTGAAATGCACATGAGGTTAAGCTTTGGGTTGCCCTTTCTTGGAGACTTCACTCTTCTAATGGTGGAGGAGTAGACCTGTCATCGTAATTTTATATTTCAAAGCTATTAATGGTGCTTACACCTGTAATAAAAAGACACATATCCTTACTTATTTAAGGTTATCTTGAAATATTTGGCAAAGGTCTGTGATTGATGGGCTCCCAAGAAGCTGAATGTTTATTATTTTCTCCAAGTCTTCTTTTTAAGTAGTTGAGATGCTGCCAGGAATCATAAGCATAGTTTTTGAATATAGCATTTATTTAGAGCAATGCTGTATAGAACTAGTGATTTAGATGTGACTGTTGGTAGAATTATCACTGGGCTTCTATAAATATAATAGTGCAGAACAACTTTAAGTATGTAATTTCTGAAAATGTAGTCAGCCATGGAAGATGGCACAGAGAAGTTCTATAAATATTACCAAGGCTGCTGGAATGCACTGGAATGTGCAGGAAAGTACTGGAACAAACTGGGATATTCAGGGATGTCCTGAAATTGACAGAAAGGTACTATACTGTACTAGAATATGCAAAAATATACTACAGTGTACAAAAATATGCTGGAATTTGCAAGAAAGTACTAGAATATTCAGGAATATGTAGGAATATACTAGAATTTTGGGACTATACTAGAATGTGGTAACAATGGCACAAAATTAGAAAGCAGCTGTTGTCTGTTTGTCTGCTCTTATTTTTCTTATATCCCCTTAAAAAATAACTCCAGAAGTTCAGAGGCAAGTCTTTATACTATATCATCTTGACAGTGTTTACTTGCAAGCATGGATTTCAGAGAGCGTAACTTAAGATTTCTAATGGGTAATAAAGTAAAGATATTTTCTGTTTCATCAAGTAGTTTATTTTTAATATTTATTTTCTTGTTTGTGGTACCAATTCTGGTCAAAAGAGTCATTTATTGTATTGATATAGCAGAATGTATTAATGGAGTTATCAAACAAAATTTTCAGGTAAAGGGAAAGTTAACTATGGTCATTTTCTTAACTTCCCTTAACAACTTTAACTTCATCTAGAGATGTGAAAAGGAAGTTTTTTTTTTTTCTTTTGCACAGCTTCAGAAGTCAATGCTGTTTTATCATTGGAAAATAATGAAGCATGTCCTAAGGGGATCCATGTGTTTTATCTTAGAACTTCTTGTTGAAACATCTGTGCATTCCAGAATTCTATATGCTGACAATCAGCAAATTCAGTCTTTAATTTAGGTCCCTCACTCTTCCTATTAACTTTGTGAAACTTTGTACTTCAAGTTTCATCTATTATAGGCACATACTTTGAATTGAAAGTAAAACTAGTGATATTCTAACTAGGGGATTCTACCATTGTCAAGTGAATTTTATATAAATAAGTGGTGGAGATTTGGTGGAAGATGGCCCAGAGGTGAAGTGAATCTTGACTTTGTCATCAATGTACTTAGGCTTTTCACACAGACAGAAGGCAATGGGGCTACAGTAACTCATGGTTTAACATAGAAACTGATATTTCTAGTTCCTCACGTGTATTTCTTTAGACTTCATGCTTAATTCTTTCTTTAAATTTTATTGTTCTATAGTTCTTGAAATTACAATGCAATTATCTTTCTCTGTTTTCTTTCCTTTGTCCAAACCCTTAAATAACACATATCCACCTTTTCAAAATAAAGAGAGAGAGAGAGAGAGAATCTCACTAGTTTCCCATGCTTGTCTTGAATTCAGTATGCAGTCCAATAGTCCACTGTGGCTTGAACTTCAGGTCATCTTACATCTTTCCTAGTAGCTAGTAGTATGTATATAAGCATCTCAAAGGTTTAGCAGATGGTATCAACCTCTATGAAATAATTGGGACTAGGTGATGGTTCAATTTGCCAGGAAGCAAAGGGAGTTACTGAATAAGATATTTATTAAAGAAAGAATATGAAATTAATGGATGAAACAAAAGTGGATAGAAATAGATATTGAGAACGCAATCCAACTCATGATCCCAGGCAACCTCCAGGTAGAACTACAAGATTAGAATTACATTTGTATATTATAGAGAATGCAGGCCTTCATACAACTACTCTGATGAGCCATCAAGAGTGTAAAACCCTGGAACAGGATAGAGTCTTTGGGACAGTCACTATTTGAAAGTCAGGTTTTCTTTGATGTCTTTGACAATGGGAAGCTATCTGTTTTTAGCATTCTGAAGCAGGAGAAAGTTCTACTCTAATGGGGAATTAGAAAAAAACAGGGCAGCGTCCCCCATAGTAGGATGTGAAGTAAATACTGATAAAGGTGGGAGCGGGAATAGCAGGATACAAGTGATATGATGGGGAAATGAGAAAATATGGGGTTTGCTAGGGAACAACAAGAGAAGTAAATACAAGAACAAGATCTAGATAGGTAAAATAACAATATAAATGCCTGAAAAAGCTACAAGAAATTATACTACTAACTATTCACCTAAAAACAACTATAATAATTAATGGACTTCATTTGTAAATATTCATTTATAGTTCCCATGAACTTTTCTCATCTGAGCTGATGATGCTTCCTCCAAGAGTCAAAACCCACCTAGCAAAAAACCCATAACAGACATCAGAAGCTCTCTTTTGAGTTGTTGACCAGGGCTGTCTAAGAGACCCCAGAAATATTATCATAGGGGTGCTGATAAAGTCTGGTTCCCTAATTGGTTCTTGATTTAGTAAATAAAGGAGGCAGGGAGCCAATTACTCCACAGAAGGAATAAGTAGAACTAGGAGAAAAAAGAGAGGCAGGGAAAGAGAAGGGGCTTTTTGGTCATTCTTTGGAAGGAATAGCACAAAATAATAATGTAAGATCTCAGGGAAATTAGAAACAGCAGCCTCTTCCACCAACGGATAGCCAAGGAGATTGGTGGAGGCTGGCTGATATAGACTAACTGATAAGTTTAAGTTAAAATCTGTGCTCAGCAATTGTGCTAGCCAGCAAGTTCTAAAATAATAAAGCTGAGTGTATTTTTTTTTTTTAAATCTGTGGATTTAAAGGCAAAGATGGATTCCCAGGCAAAGGTGGTGGCTGGTGGCTTGGCGAAGCTAAACTGGGAGGAACTGGCAAGCTGGGAATGGGGCTGGTGGCACCTGATCTTAGAGCTAAGCCAGGAGGGGTCAGAGTGCGGATAGTGCTCCTTTTCCCATGAAAGGCTGTTTCATGGTTTTAAAACTACATGCAACACAGTAAGTCTATTGCCATTCCCTTGGTTACCTCATACAGGTGGGAGGTTAGTTCCTACTGCTGAAGACACCATGCACCTCAGAAACAGAGCTCAGACTCTCCAGAGCTAGATGCGACTAGAATACCCCTTCCCAGAGGACAAGTGTGTGTATGTGTGTGTGTGTGTGTGTGTGTGTGTGTGTGTGTGTATCACTCAGACATGTATCTGTGGGCCTTTCTATGTTCACCCTAGGTTCCCAAATAATGATACAGAGGCTTATATTTATTTACAATGATTTTGTCCTTAGCCTAGTCTTGCTCTTCAACTACCTTTTAATTTATATTAAAAAAAAAATGTTTATTTTCTATATCCTCCACTTGGCTGATCACCACTAAGTTTCATACGTCCAACTTCTTCTGAATCTGAGTGGCGGATCTCTCACCTCTCTCTCTCTCTCCACACACACACACATACACACACACGTGCACGCAATAACACTACATGAAAAAAGAGGACCTGAATTTGAAGGAAAGTGGCAAATTAAAGGGCTTAGATAGATGAAGGGATGGGAGAAATGTAATTAAATTATAATCTCAAAAGTCAACAAAAAGGAGAAATTAAAAAGAATTAAAGAAATCTTTTGCTAATCTGAAAGAAGCATTTAAAGTACCTGAAATTCTGAGTGTTGGGTATGTGAGTTCATCTTTGCAGAGTGACGCATTCACTACTTATAGCATGCTGGGAATTTAGCACTATAACGATTTCATACATATAGACAGCCCTGTGATCGTGTTCACTTGCTGTTGCCCTCTCGGATCATGCACTATGCTGATTTTGCAACTAAGCTGCAGTGAGCAGCTGAAGATTGCCCTCTGAAACCTAAGCGTAAGAAATATTGAAGTTGTATATTTGAGAATCTGCCTCTCTTCCAATTGCCTACTTAACTCTATGTCTCCCGGCAGAGACACCACCTTAGCAGACCCAACTGATGAAAGAATGTTACTGTATGACTACATTGAAGGAAACTGAAAAGAAAATGAGCTTTGCTGTAGTGAGAACAAGGTTCTAAAATGATGAGCAGATTATTAGATGAGTCGACAATGGTTCTATCAGCTAATTTACAACTTCTCACGCTTGTGCTGGCATACATGAAAGATCACGTATTTATGTGAGAATTTTATAGGGGAAAAATCATTATTAGCTTCATTTTACAGATGGAGAAGGTGGGTTTTAGAGAATTTTTGTAAGTTGCTTAAGGTCCAAATTGCAGTCAGGGGAAGGGTTTTATCTTTTTAGTCAGGCTGTTGAACATCTTCAAGGACATGACCTTTCTTATCAGATCTCTCACCTTCTTAAGGATCAGTACTGAATCTATGGGGATAGTTTATTAATTAATTCCAACTAATTTCTAATATATATATATATATATATATATATATATATATATATTAAATATCCATCAGTTTCGATGATTCATTTTTGCTTCATGTCTCTGTTGGAGTGATGTTTTTGAACACTGTGGGAAGATGTGTCGATGTGTCTCTAAGGCACCTTCTGATTGGTTAAAATAAAAACTGTATGTCCTATAGCAAAAGGTAGAATAGGAAGGTGGGACTTCTGTTCAGAGTGAGGAACTGTGGTGAAGACAGAGGTATGAGAGACTGGTTACGTGGACTTGGAGGAGGTTAGACAAGGAACTGTGGTGAAGACAGAGGTACGAGAGACTGGTTACCTGGACTTGGAGGAAGCTGGACATATGAAACTTAAAGGTGATCAGCTACATGGCAGACATGGAATAGTATAAAATTTTAAATATAAGTTAAAAGCTACTTGGAAAGCAAGTCTAGCTAAGGAAAAAACAACTGTAAATAAATTTAAGCCTCTATGTCATTTTTTGGGAACTAGGGCGGGCATAGAAAGGTCCGCAGATACATGTCTAAGTGGTTAATAGTTTGTAAAGTAGGTGCTTTGGGATTGACAAAATTCTCACACAGTGTATTTACTTTATTTCATTACTTGGTAAAATAATTGATAAAAGTAATTTAAGGAAAGAATAGATCATTTTGGCTCATGGTTTATAGGTACAGCCTATCATGGAGGACACGGGAGCAGGGATGTGAGCTGATTGTTAACATTGTGTTTGTAATTAGTAAGGCAAAGTAATACTGAGTTAACACTTATTTAAGTTCCACTTTATATAGCCCAACTCCCACACCCTGGGATTATGCCACTCATATTCAGGGTGGATCTTCTTCTTTCAAGTCTCTCTAGAAATACCATCACAGATATATTCACAAAAAGTCTGGTTTTCTAAATCCAGTCAAGTTGAACCTGAAGCTTTACTATGACTCACAGGATGCCAGCCCGTATTAAAGTTGCTCATGTTTGGTCAAGGTGTGACCACTACATTCGTTGCTCTACCACAGTGCCATAAGCCAAGTGGGTGAAAACATGTCTTTGTCTTTCCACAGTTTTAGAGGCTGAAATGGAGTTAAAGGCAGGATTATATATTTCATACAGATGAAGCAGAATCATGCCTTTGTCTTCCTAGACTCAGGTTTGCTGCTACACCCTGGTGTAGCAACCAAAATAGAAGACTTGCAGCAACTCTACTTACAAAGAAAGCCTCATTCTGAAGCTTTATGTACAAAGACCTCAATGTCACTTTTGTAACACATATTTCCACTTACAACAAATATATAAATATATGTATATATATATATATATATATATATATAATATATATATATGAAATATACAGGAATTAAGATCCCAAATTGGCATTTTAGGTGAAATAAAGCAAAAATGGCTCAGAAAAAAACAAAACCTACAAAAATGAAAACAAAAACAAACTGTAGTGGCTTGAATATGCTTGGTCCATGGGAAGCGGCACTATTAGGAGGTGTGGCTTTATTGGAGGAAGTGTGTGGCTGTGGAGGCAGGGCTTTTAGGTCTCATATATATATGCTCTAGTTTGGCCAGTGTGATCTAGATCCTCCTGCTAGCTGGAGGCCTGCAGAAGAGAGTCTTCTGGCTGCCTTAGGATCAAGATGTAGATCTCTCAGCTCCTCTGGCACCATGTCTGCCTGGATACTGCCATGCTTCCCACCATGGTGATAATGGATTGAACCTCTGAAAACTGTAAGTCAGCCCCAATTAAATGTTTTCCTTGGTTGCTTTGCTCATATTGTCCCTTCACAACAATGAAATATTATGACACAAACAAACAAACAAAATCAAAGAATGAGATCTAGGAGGAGTTGGCATAAGGGGAAATACTCAAAATATATTATGTGGGAAAAATAAGCATAAATAAACAAATAAGCTTCCATTTTCTGCTGTAAGGAAACAATCAACTGACTGAAGAAACCCAAAAATGGGAAAGAATCTTTGGCTACATGTATGGCAGTGGATTAATATCCAGAAAATACAAAGTAATAATGATAATGATAATAATAATAATAAATAATAATAATGATAATAATAATAACAATAATAATAATAATAAACAACCACAGTCAAGGGAACAAAATTCATTTAAAAATAGGCAAGGGATCTAAACAGAAAGTTCTCAATAGAATAAACAAAAATAGTTAAGAAGTACCTCAGAAAGTATTTATTATTCATATAATTTGAGACAGATTAAAGAACTTGAAGATTTTTATCTCATCCCCATCAGAATGTCTAAGATTAACAAAACAGCTGAAGAAAATTGCTGGTGAGTTAGCTGGTGAGGTAGCTGGTGAGGTTGCTGGTGAGGTAGTTGTGCCTCTGAAGGGCGACCCCTCATTTACTGTTGCTTAGAACTCACACTGGTGTAGCCATTCTGGAAATTGGTATGGTTAATGATAAAAATCAAAAACAGAAACAAATAAACAAACAGAAAACCTAAGGATAAATCTACCATATAACCCAGATTAACCAGCCCCCTTGGCATTTGCCCAAAGAACTCAATGTCCTACTTCACATATACTCTCCCAGCACTGTTCATAGCTGTCCTATTCACAGTAGCTAGGAAAAGGAAACAATCAGATTGTCCTTTAACAGATAAATGGAAAATGAAAATATGGTACGTATATACTATGGAATACTATTTATTGTTAAAGAAAAATAAATAATGAAATTTCAGGTAAATAGATGGACCTAGAAAAGATTACATTGAGGAAGTAACCCAGACATAGAAAGACAAACATATATATACTCTCTGTCCTCTCAATGTTCTAGCTCCCAATCTTTAGATGTAAATATACAATATGGAGTAACTGCAGAAACCAGAAAGAATAAAAGGCCCATGGTGGGGGTGCTTGAGAGGGAAATTGCAGGATATAGGTGATCTGAGGCTTCACAAAGTTATGTTCCTTGAGCTGAGAATGCTCCCCACATGAAGCATAGACTAACAACCTCCCCCCCCCCCAGCGTCAGTCATGAGAAACATCCTCTCAAGGAGTTGGTCACAGTAGTTCAAACAACTCCTAATAATATAGAATATTGCTGTTGCCCTTGGATGCCTCTCAGAGTTTGTAGGTAATTCCATACTCCTGAAGACACTGCACACTGAGAACACAGGGATAGAATTATTAGAGCTGGATCTAAGCTGAATGTTTAATTCATGTACTCTAGCTTTCATAATACCAGAAAGTACTATACAAGCTGCCAAGGGAAAGCAGCAGTTAATAACCTACCAGCTGTGACATCTGTGAATCCCAGCAATAGCATAGCAACTATAGGTGTAATAGTGGCATCCATATATTGGTGGTAAACAATAGCTGTTTATGTAGATGAAAGGTCTATTCACCAGGAAGAAAGTTGTGCTTGGTACTAGAAACAGCCAACTATCCAAGACTAGTAAGTTCATGAATGCTAGAAGTGAATCTACTCCTGCTATTTTGATTACCAGCATTATTTCTTACTATATTTTCCTTATAGCCATAGATAAGTATAGCTACCATCTCTCACCAATGAAGCTTCTCTCTATAGCAAATGGAGACCATAAACAGAAAAACACAGCTGGGCAGAATGCAAAAGATTAGAGGATTGTTCAAATGCCCAACCTCAGTAGATACATCGACATTACAGTTCCTTCTATGGCCCAGGGAATATCATGGGCAAGGGGACAGAAAACTTGTATGAAGCAGCATATCAAGAATTTTGTCGTATGACTACCCAAGTTTTAAAAGACCACATAAACAAATTCTCAACAGTGACAGGATCAAATCAACAGACATGCTAATGGGGAAGGCGAAAAATCCTATGGGATCCCATTACTAGTCAAAGAACTACAAACAAGTAATGACTAGCGAGAGAGGAAGAATTAGCTTGTGAGTCCTGAAATCATATGCACACAAACAACAAAAATGGATTCAGTAGGTTGTATTTTCATTTGATCTTGTATGTACACACAGATGTAAGGTATAGCAATCATAGAGAAGGAGGTTATCAGTTTGAGAGTCAGGAGTCATGAGAGAGGTTGGAGAGGGCAAATATGGGAGGTGTCGGAGAGAAGAAAGGGAAGGGGTAAGTATTGTATTTATATTTTAATAAAAATGTCAAAAAAGAAAATAGTATAATATAAAAATGAAATAACATAGTAAAAAAATTAGGTAAACTAATGTGTAGTATTGTTTAGAAGTAGATAGTCTATCTGACATTTAGTATACTTATGGGAAAGAAGACAATTGTTCTTAATGGTCTAGAGTCTAATTGTATCTCTACTTTATAGAATTCTAATGCATCTTTGGTCACTCTTCTCTGGGGAGCAGATTGTGTAGGACAAGATGGTACCCTGCGTATATATTTGAATACACCCATGGCAATGACCCCAATAGCTTAAACTTCTGGAAATTGGTCAAGCTTTCCTTTGTCAGTATGCTGATGTTTACAGTGTGTGCAAAACCTAGCAAAAGCAATACCCCCCTTCCTGGATGAGTGCAACCTGAGACTGCTTCTCTACAGAGACCTCTTACTGAGACTAGCTAATCCCTGCCTCTTTCTTGTGCTGTCCTTATAAATGTGCTTGGGTTTCCAGGAAGCACTGGAGGTCTCTTCCATATCCAGAAGCACAGTTCCCATCTAATCTCAACTTTTCTGTAAGTGCACCTGCTATTTCCTCAGTGTCTGTCATTTCTTCATTCTCAGGTAGCCCCAGCCAGGTTTCAAGGACAATGTGGAGGACAAGGTAGCAGCTAATATTGACTGTTTCTGACAGTTTATTTCTCTGCTGTTGGTTAAATGAGCAAGTGTAAACCAGATTAGATTATATTAGAGGCAGGTTTATTGGGAAGCTGGGCAAGTACAAAGGCCCCAAGGACCAAGGCCAGAGAAGTAATCATGGGAAAAGAGGGGGAGAGAAAGAGATAGAGAGAAAGTGGCACTTGTGCTGAGAGAGAAGAGGAAGAATTGGAGGAAGAAAAGGAAGAGGAGGAGGAGGGGAGTGAGGGGGAGGGGGAGGAGGAGGAGGGAAAGGAGGAGGAGGAGGAGAGACCAAAATGTCTGGCTTATATAGGGAGGAGCCTCTGGGGGAGGGGCAGCCCAGCTCCTGGGCTGGAAAGTTCAGGGTTTGGGGCAGGGTATGCCAGGTAGGGACTGAGGGATGCTGGGAGAACCTGGAAGCCAGGCTTGTTTTGGAATGTAAAATATGCACCTCAGCCCCTTGTCCAGGGTCCAAAACCAAACGCTTTCCTTTCTCATATAAGTTCTGGCCACTGAGTCAAAGCTGTTGGGGTAGGCTTGGGAAATGAATTTTTAAAATGTGTTTTTTTCTAATTATATTTTTGTTATCTGTTCTGTAAATGATGGACAAAGTTTTATGCTTAGTAAATTGGTCTAGAAGAAGCCAATTCTGAAGAAAGCAATGCTCTATGATCTGTGTTTAGGTACAAGCAAACTATGTACAAATGCAGTTGTTTCATGTAGACCTAACATGGAAATATGAACACTTACATACCAGGTCTAGCGTTAGGTTTCAACCTTACTGACCTTTCCGTACATTCTGTTGCTGTTTTCCTTCTAAGCTTTATTTTCTCATTTGGAAAGATGCCAAAACGTCTGAAATTCTTTTATTTATATACAAATACTCTGATTAGCTTCCTCAGGTGACTTATATTTTGCAATTTGCTTTCATGAACCAATATGGTTGACAAGATACTACCTGGATTTTTGCTCTCTTCATGTTATATTCACTAGAAAATGGTCATACCCATGTACACAGGTCTAGTTCTTAAGTTGTAACATGACAAGAACCTTGACTTCGGTTGCACCATGCATACCCTAGTGATATTCACAGATATTCTGAGTATATAATATACCACATTTAGATAGGCGAGCAAAGAAATCGCCTTTTGTCCCTGAGTGACAACTTTCTCCAAATAAATTTGCAGTTCCCATCACAAAACAGTGTTTTTCAGTGTCCTGAGACTCTGGCTGTTTACACTGAGATTTCTTGCTTTAGTTTATGGTATATTAAAGGGGAAAAACTTAACTAGACACATGCTTGTAATCTCAGCACTTTTAAGGCTGAGGAGGGAAAGGTAAGAGTATTAGTTTACAATGGGCTATAGGCTAAACCTCATATCTCATAAGAAAAATATTAAAAGTCAAGCTGCCTTTTACCACAAAAGGACTGATATATGCCAGTATAAATGGCATGAGTGTGTCTTTTGCTGTCTTGCTATTGGAGAGAAAGCGCCTATCTTATTCAGCTTGCTGGTCACAGGATGTTTTAAGACTTTTTGAGTAGAGATGCTTGTGAGCTCTTCTGGACCCCAGAGTACCAGAGTCATGTGCCTGAGCCCAACTGACAAATGCAGAGGTATGTAGTCTCTTGAGTAAGATGTTTGAGAAGGAAGTCCATATTTTGACATGTCATTTATTATTGTGTTGTTTTTAGTAACAAAATTTATTTAATATAAATATTGGATTTGAGGTAGAATGCCAGTAATGAAAAAATTTCTAAAGTCTGAAGCCTTAATTTTAGAGTGGAGTAGGGTAGATATAGGAAGCTTACAAAATGGTAACTCTCACAATGTAGTCATGAAATCTATTCAGTGAAACTGTCACATGTGATTATCCTGAGGGTGGTTGTAGAATTTAATTAACCCATGGATTGAGTAAGATGGATTCCAGGAAGAGTACAGAAGCAGGGATCGAACTCCATTTAGCTGGATTGGATAAAGTAATAAGGGAGCGGTGAGGTCAGAAAGTGGCTACCCAGTTAGTAAGAAGAATGAAGAAGCAATCGGAGGTATTCAAAATGTGCTGTGGTATAAAAATTTCTTTTAAAAAATTCTTCTGCCCCTCTAATCTTTCCATTCAGGAAACATTATCAAATTAAGATATGGCCTCTCTGAAAAGACAAACTGCAAGGTCATTAAGATATAACTTAGAGCTATAGAGCAGATCAAAGCAAACCTTGCTCTCCTTTGTTAATGAGTTTGAAAGAATTCATGTGGTTCCTTCTACATCCTCTCAGAGGATCCTGCGACTTCTCGGAAGGATGTTCTCATTAGAACCTGGATGAATAAAATCAGTCCTGAACAATCTCACCAAATTTGTGCTTCCACATATCTTCATTAGTTGATGAGAGTCAAATAAATTTTAACACCAGATAATTAACTTTTGTAAATATGTTCAATAGTAACCAAGCACACAACTCGTGGGAGTATTTTGGGGGAAGAACAGAGCTAGTGAAGTTGTTTAATGTATAAAATAGCTTATTCCTCCTTGATTTTTTTCAGGTGGATCAGAAAGTAATTGGATCAGAATGCTACTTTGCTACCACTGCTGGTACATTCTCTTATACCTTCTTGAGAACTGGAAAAGTTCATAAAAATAAGAAATTCATCTCAAGAATTGGCATTATAGCTGTGGAAAAATTAGAGCCATTCTCAGAAAGCAGAACTAAGCCCCAATCAAGGAGAATTCTGACTTTCCCCAGTGAAGGAACATAAACCATACATATCAAAGGTTTGAAATTATGCTGATTGGGAAATAGTCATTTCAGTGGGTTCCAGATATTTTTTGCTTATTTCAAATGGATATCATCTTGTCTCTACTTCACAACTGTGTGATTTATGTATAAGGTAACAACTGATCTACTCTCTCAATATCCCAACCCCCATGTTCATGTCCCTCCTTTAAATGCATGGTTCCCTAAATATTGCCATGCTTGATATTAAAACGTATAATCCAGTCGGTGCCTGATACTATTATTAAATAAGACTTGGAAACATTTGGATGTGGTAGTCATGAATATATTTTGCAGGTGAAAGAAATATTTATCTGCAAGCAGTGTCATTCACACTTTACTTTAAGGATTAACTATAGACTCTCTTAGGTTTGATCAAGCTCTGAGCCTAGTATATCTACAATTGAATAGATGTCTCCAAGACTATGAAATGAAAGGGTGACTTATTTCTGTAAGACCTTAATGCAGCTCCCATCTATGATATAAATTGACCTGGTTCTTTGGCCACAGACCTAGCTAATGTCTTTTTAATGTTTGTCTTTTAAAAATATTTAAGTGTGTATGCATGTGTAAGTGCAGGCTCATGTGCTGTGTTATGCATGTGGAAGTCACAGGACAGTTTTAAGTAGTTAGTTCTCTCTATTATTGCTCTGTGTAACAATAACAAATAATAAAACAATAAGAATTCAGGTTCTCAGGTCTGTGCACCAGGACTTCTACTCATTGAGCTATTTTTCTGCTCTGAACTTTATTTAAATCTATACTATGCTAAGTAAAACTAGAAAAAATGCAATATATGTATTGCATAGTACAGAAGTATATATTTCTAGGTAAAGCCTCTATGTTATCTGGAGCATCACTCCAACATCATCATTTGTTCCCTGTGGAGCCATGGTTTTGATGGGGAGCTGAAGCCTGAGATATTAGTATTTATGTAGCTAGAGATGCCCATCATGCTTACACTTTATAGGACAGCCCAAGTCACAAGTAGATACAAGAGCCACTTATTGTAAGATGATGCTGCTATACTAGGATTGTCATGAACAATTTAAAAGTGAGTTGCTCCTCAAAAGCTTTGCTTTTCCATTGCCTGATGGGCTCATGATGCCTGCCTATTTCTATTCATGCCACTTTAGAAGCCATTCATTATGGGAAAAGGCATAAAGTACAGGATGTAACTTTCAAGGTTAAATTAAGAAAGATTTATTTATGTATGTATGTATGTATGTATGTATGTATGTATTATGTATGTAGAGATAAGCTCTCATATAGTCAGTGGGATCATAAACTCACTATGGAGCCAAGGATGTCCACGAACTCTTGATCCTCCTCCCTATACCTCCCAAGTGCTAGGATTACAAGCAAGCACAGAGCTCTGACACCTAGTTTATACAATGCTGTGTTTGGAACCCAGGGTCTAGTAAATGCTTGGCAAGTACTCTATCAACAGAGCTCCACTCCCTTTCCTTTCTTGGTTGTTTATTTTTTTGTGCTTTTGCTAACTTTGAAGGATGCCAAATGTCCTGCTGTGAGCTGGGTTGTATAGAAAGTCTCAAGACAAGGAACTAAAACAGATTTTCTTCTATTGTAAAGTTCAACCTTGAGAGCTTGTCTGAACATACTAGCAGGGGAACACAGCTATTCCTCTACCCTCAACTGCAGACCTATCCTGATTTGGGGGTAGGAGGTCCCTCTCTACTTTGCACAAAGAGCTTCTGGATGGATATATATGAAATGTGGAGGAAGTAGGGGGCATCAGCCTAGCCAACAAGATCAGCCAAACCACCTTGGTGATTAGTGGGTGACCAATGTCAAGACAGATGTCCCTCAACCAACACAAATTAAACTCAGTTATATTTGTGAACTTATGTTTTGCATTGTTTTGGCTTGTTTCCCCCTTATTGGTCTTTTGCATGTTTTCATTTTTGAGGTTACATTTTGGTTGTTTGTTTCATTTTGTTGTTGTTTTTGTTTCTTATTATTTGGATTTTGCTTGTTTATGAAGGAAAGAGAAAAAACAATTTGGGTAAGGGGAGGGAGGTGGAAGCAACTGGGAAGATTCTGGTAGGCAATTGATCAAAATGTATGAAAAACATTTGACTAAAAGATTATTTTTAATATTAAAAAAATCACAAAAATACTCCTGATTTGTGTGGGACATCACAAGACTGTTATTCCAGTACCTGATCAAGATTCTCTTGGATTTATGTAACAAAACCCTACCCCAAAGCAACATTGGCAATAACAACAAGGATAATCGAGCTCTGAACACAGTTGGAGACCACTTTCATGGACTCAGACCTCTTAGAACTTCAAATCAAACTATAGTGGTTGTTGACCTTTCATTGTGGTGCTCTAGGAGAACCCAAGATACTGTGTCCAAAAATGTTGGTTTAAGCCACTAAACAGGGTATTTCAATGTAAAACCAGAAATATATACATAGAATTTATCTTTTTATGGCTTATGCATTTTGTTAGGATTTGGAAGTTAAAAATATCACAAACTGTAGCCAAACTAAACATGTTCCAATTTTAACTTCTCATACATGCTGGTGTTTTTAGATTTTGAAGAGATTGACTCTCCAACTCCAATAATAGAACTGAATTTTGGTTAGGCTTTGGATGCCCAAGTTCATTACTATGCCTTGATTCTGGCAATGCTGGCATTTTTTCTGATTAAGTTATATGAAAACCATGAGTAGTTGGAAAGAATTGATATTGCTGTCAGTCTTAGAGTTTACTCTCTGTGTCTCTGAGACACTTCTGGATTGTTCAGATTTTGAATGTATGACAAAGGATGCCCACAGGTATGCAAGACATAATTGCCACTTGTAGATCCCTTAAAATCACTAACTCACCATGTCAGGAGACTTGTGTGGCTAAGGAAATGAGCTTGTTGGGAGACTGGGACCTGAGAAGAAGAACCTTTTTATTCAGTCATAAAAATAAAAGGATTTAGTTTGTATTCTGTATTTCTATAAGTTATGTGACTTCAGTTATGGTTAAACACAGTCAGATGCTCATGTGGTTTTGGTTCTTTGACTCCACTGTAGACAAACTTAGATACGCCTGTCTTGTTTCCATGACGATTTTTTTTCCCTTGTGCTCATCTGAGAAAAAACTTACACTTACAACTTTTGTTCTACCACTAAGTGGTAAGAATGTCTTGTCAGGAAGACCAACAGAGTCAGCTAACTTGGACCCCTGGGACTCTCAGAGTCTGAAGCACCAACCTGAGAACATACACAGGCTGGACCCAGGCCTTGCTGCTCATATGTAGATGTGTATGC
This sequence comes from Rhynchomys soricoides, assembly GCA_019843965.1. NCBI lineage: Eukaryota > Metazoa > Chordata > Mammalia > Rodentia > Muridae > Rhynchomys > Rhynchomys soricoides. The sequence goes on along the minus strand of JADRCH010000086.1, from coordinate 9,408,768 downwards.
AGCTTGACCATCATGTTGGTCCTGAACAACTGGAAAGGGGGCTAGCCAAAAAACTGTTGCCTGTATGTGGGATATGTTCTACTAGCTGGACTTCCTTGTCTAGACTCAGTAGGAGAATAAGTGCCAAGACTTGCAGAGACTTGAGGTGCCAAAATGGGGGGGGGGGGCGAGTTATCTAAGAGGGTCCCCACCGTATCAGAGAAGAAGGGGAAGAGGAGTGGAGGAAGGATTGTGGGAGGGTTGATCAGAACGGGGGCAGTGATGTAAAGTGAATCAGTTAAATAAAACATATTAAGTTTTTAAAAAGTTAATTTTTTTTCCTCATGAAAATATAGTCTCTGTTTATTTACTTCCTGTTTATCAAATTCTTCTGAGCTATAATATAAACTTCTGCTTCAACCTAGATGGAATTTCTGGTTTGTAATCATAAGAATTATAGTCATAAATATTTTAAAAAATGAGCAAAGTGGAAATTTTACAAGATGAAATGCATGTGTGGTTTATATGTAACCACTGTTTCTATGCTAATATAACTGAGAAAATACTTGTTGAGTGAATCTTTTTTTTAATTTTCATCTGTTTCTTTTTCAAAGCATAGCAAATCTAGGTGACAGAGTTCATTATTCAATGTTTTGAATTTTTTACAGTTACAAACCTGAAGGTTTTGAAAAGGACACCAAACAGTTGAGCTTAAAACCCTACTATAGGATCCTGGATTCCCCTCCAGAGGTAGACTTTCATGAAAATGCTGACGTACCACCTATCAACACTATTCTGCCAAGCCAGGAATGGATCAGGGTTTTGAAACTCTTTACGAGCTGATCTAGTCTTGGTGGAGAACGTGGTCTAATTCTGAGTTTATTGTTTCTTGACCACAGTATTGAGATGGAAGGATACACTGTTGGAACTGCTGTATTTGATTATAATTTAAAGAAGAAGGTTATAGAATTTTCTTATGAACTTAGGGTACCAGAGCAGTGTGAAATTGTGGTATCTGGTAAGAAACATTTTACCACCTTTGAAGTATTCCAGCCTCTCAACTTTCATTTTTCCTCTTCTACTCTACACATATATTGAAGAAAGCTTGTCACACTTTCTGCTCTTGATCATGAGCTGTCAAAGTCCTTAAATTTTTAATAGTCTTCTTTAAGTTTTGAGGCAGACAGTTTTTCTTCTCTAGCATTCTTGAAAACTTCACCTTTCACCTCTAGAAGAGGAAAACAATATTTGGCCAATGTGTTTATTTCAAAGTAGTTGTTTTCAGAAGTTCAGATTAAGCAAAAATTATGCTACATATTTAAGAATAAGCCATGAAGGTTACAACTGGATTCCATAAGCAAAGGTGATGGTCTGTGTGTCTGTGTCTCAGTCTGTAACCAAAGCACAAGATAGAACATACGTATAACTGTCAAATCAACCTTAAAAATGCTAGACTTTAACCAGCTCACACAGATGGTTATATTGTAGAATGAGTCTTCCAAACCAAGCCAAATGCACAGTTTCCATACACAGTGAACAATCTTAAAAAATAAAATATGAGTTTTGGTCATGTATTATAGAAGTATTAATTTCACTACCCATAACAAAGTCTTATCTTCTAAATTATTTCTGCAGCCAAAAAAACCAACATGATAGTCACCCATTTCTGTATTATATACTAGCACTTGAAGCATTTATACACACTTATAATCCTTGTACTGAAACATCAGTTATCACTCATCTATAGAAAAACCTTGACTCTGAGCATATGTACTTCCACTATCATAATTTGTCCCACTGTTTCGCCATTTACTTTTAAAACTTATTTTTTTTAGTTTTGAGAATTTAAGTAGATCATTTCCTTATTCCATTTTTTCAAACCATCCCATTATCATGAATTGTTATATACATGCATTATTATATAAAATATATGCAAACATATATTCCTAAATACATTCCAAAGTACAGCCTGCTCAATATAATGCTACTTGTATGTGTGTTTTACGTATTGGATAAACAATTGGTGTGCTTTCTCCTAAGTAATATTATTTTGATATTATTTTAAATAAAACTCTACTAAGTGTGGTGAAAACCCAGATAAATATATTATCCTCTTCATTGTGATATAGCCTGAAATAAGTAAACTAAAGAATTTTCTTTGATTCAAGTTTGAGGTTTTCTAAAAGCAGCTTCTTGGCAAAGGAATTTTAACTGCAGGAATAATGTTAGTTAAGAAAATAACTCATCAGTTGCATTTTCTCCTACAGTAGACAGCTCTTTTTAGAAAATTACTTCTAGTCACTTGGAGAGATGATAGTCATATGGTACTTCATCCATTTATTCTCTGAAGTGCTCTCATTTGGAAGTAATTTCTTTCTTACTATGTCTATTGAAACATTATTTAGACTTATCAAATTTGTTGTGTTTCACATGTTTCATAGTGTTTAAATGTTGGACAGTTGCTTCAGCTTGAATTTCATGGGGCATGTAAGAAATACAGATTAGCTTGTGAACAAATAGTGTTTAAATTCTTAATTGTTCAACTAATGCTGAAAAAGAGCCATCTAAAAGTCAAAATTTATCAGTCATAGAACAGTGGCACGGAGCTAAAAGGTTATTGTTCTAAGTCATTTAAAAGGAAATAAAGCATATGTTCTTAAGAAGCATAATATGAAATGTCCTGTGGTTTCCAAGCTGTCAGATGAGGGGATGATTTGCATGAAGACTCTAAGAACAACAACCATGACATTCCAAAGAAGGTCCAGATGAAGCTGGCAGTGTTCCCCAGTTGTTGTTGCTCAAACTGCAACACTGAGAAAGCACAGTCCTAGGAAATTAGGCTATGAGAAATCACACTTAGAAATAAGTGATGGCCAGCTCTACTTGTCCTGTGGCTATCCCATTTGTATCTGTGCTGAAGGTGATGGTGGGAAGGGGATAAGGTTTGGTGTTTGTCTGATTCCTGGTTATTAGTTCTAGCATTAGATTGTGTGTTGATTGACTAATAGATGAAAAATAAATACAAGATTGATATTATATTTGATGAAGATCTCTACTTAATTTGTACTTTGTAACTTTTAGTGCAGAAACAAAAATTTTTACTCAGTCATAATAATATTTAATACTATTTTCATTCAATAGTTTAAAAATACAAAATAGATTTAACCTAAATTGACAAATTTTAAGTTCCGTAAAATAGCTAATTTATATTTCTCTCTCTCTGCTTTTTCTTTTTTTTAATAAGGATGTTTTACCTTCAAAATAAGGAAGTTCTGAATTTGGAAGAATATATCTTAAGTCATTGTTATAAAAATTGTTCCAGTGTCAAAAATAAATGTATAAATTATGAAATATTATGTTATTTAATATGTTGTATAAACCTTACTATATATTATATACATTCTGAGAATGTTTGCCTTACATTATTTCACTTCTTTAATTTATAGAAAGCATTTATTTACAGTGATTAAGCTACTTTGCTATTGGCAGCTAGTCTATGACGTGATTGTCATTTGACATTTCACAGAATGAAGGAAATGGTGGCTATCTCTAAACCATACTCCTTGTAAATGAAAGCTAAAAGCTAATGTGCATTTAGTAGGCAGGCCACATGGTTTTGGCTTCTATCTTCTGCCATAGTGACTTACTCCTCGAATTAAAGTACTGAACTAAGTATTAAATAAACTTTTCCAATGACCACTTACAGAAAGTACTATTATTTCAAGAAAACTTTTGATTAAAAACATTGTTAATGTATTCAAAGAGAAGGAAATTGTGAATGCTAATGTCTTGGTACAATCTCTAATGTCACTCATTCCTTCCTACAACAATGGATTTCAGAAGGAAAGATACTAGGAAAGGATTTTGAAGCCCTAATTCTGTTTGGCAAGACAACCTATTTTCTGTGACAATGTGTCTCACTGGCTACAGGAAATGTATCTATGATTACTCTGCAGAGTATGGAGCTACATAAAGGGACAGCAAGAACCAATGGCATTAGGCACGTGCTACTAAATTGAGTGTATTTACTTTTTATTTTGAGACAGAATCTCCCTAACATGCCTACATTAATCTTGAACATGTGTTCTGGGCAGTGCCTGGGGTTAAACGCCAGTGTAATAATGACAAGGAGAAAGCCAAGCAGAATACTTGAATCTAACAGTTACATATCTATTCTCACTCACTTTCCCTCTCTCTTACATATATATATTCTAATATGTTTTCAATAAGTTATCTCTCTTTACATATACATGTATGTAGAGGGAGAAGGAATGTGAGGGGTTGGAGAGAAAGAATAAAGAAAAAAAACCAGAGAGGGAAATATTTTTTCTTGGAAAAAAGTTTTTAGCAATGTAGTCAATTGCTGAACTTACAAATTATGTGATTTCTTCACTGTTTTTAGAACAGAAATTCAGCATCCTTTTTAAAGCAAAACGTTTTAATTTAGATAAAGTGGGGTCAAATTGCTTGCTATCAATTTTGCCCTTACTTTATTATCCCAATCAGTGTAGTCTTAAAGGACATATATTTTAATGGTGTTAAAAACAGTGTAAGGAAGACTTGAATAGCCACATGTTCATTGCCATTAATTTTTACTTCTTTATGAAGCAAAGCATGAGTAAAGTCTCTGAATGTTAGCAGGTAGGTGGCTTTACTAACTTGCCAGAAGCTATGAAGTCATTCAGCAAAGAAAATGTTGAACTGTAGGGAACTTGTTATCGAGCTAGTACATTGAGAAAATGTGGCATCCTTTTTTACTTTATCTCAAATGTCAATGGTTTAAGTGCTGGAGAGACCAATTTTTTTTTTCTTTAAATCTTTCTGCAATCCAGCAAAACTTCTCTGCAAAGGTTTCAGGTTAAGAAAGAAAAGTTTACCATGAAGCAAGCATTAAATCATTGCACCTTGGGAAATTCTGTGATGTTGTAAAGATGTAGCAAAATTTGTCAGCAAACAAGACCCAATCCATTTGTGCATATTTTCAAGTAATAAATGGCTCTCAAGTAAGAGGATTCAAGTAGAACATTTATTAAAACTAGTTATCTAAAATTCAACTGGGATTGGAATGGCTACCTGTATTTCTTAATTGATACAATGAAAATGTTCATAATGTTCATCTTTATGAAAATACAGAGTTGTTCAATGCCCAAAGAAGGGATCATATGTTTTCCTTTTATGGGCTGAGTACTCAGTGGCATGACTTCAAGGTCCATGAGAAAGACATTTCCAGGTCATAAGCTGGCAAAAGCTTCATCTAGATTTTGAAAACTATTTAGTGTGTTTCAAATAGACAGGATAAACAATGATACTGTTTTCTAGATAAAAACACCAAGGAAGAGTATGGACAAAACCAGCTTTACTTGTTGTAGGCAATATTAATCTCTTATTTAAAATCATCATTTGCTTTTCAATAAAAACAGTCTAAACTGCACCTAATTCTGTAGTATCAGAGAGTAAAGAAGATAAGTATCCAAGAGTTCTTTTCATTTCACTCCCCAAGGGATTTTACCTTCTCTTATTTCCAACACTCGAGCAGTGTGGCATCTGTATGAACCAGGGTTACACTTCTACTCCTGGAGAAAATGGAATGTAAGGTCTCAACTGTGCTGCAGAGAATGACACTTTAGGTGCTATTGCTTTAAAATCTCCACCATGAAAAAGTATGGTTTAATAATAGATTTCTAAAACAGAAAAATTCCTATTTGATGCTATTTACTTACTTTTCCTTTAGAGCAACTGCAGGAAAATGAAATGAAGCAACAAAACTATATGAGAGGTGAGTCAGTGTTGAGCCTGCATTTTAGACTCTATTTGAAGTATTTTATTTATTATCAGTGAGCTTAGGTATTAGTGCAGCAAAGGCTCTCAGGTGGAGTTACCCTTCCTCTATGCCTAAATTTGTGTGTCATTATGAAGAACTGTGTCTAATCATTTGACAGTTTTGGCAGCTGAATTATGGCCATTGGCTCTTAGAAAGGGGAGGATAAAATCTCACTCAAAACACAGAGTAGCAGGAACACAGATGTTGAAACTAGGGGTCCAGTTCTATTCTAGCTTTGCCATGTGCTAACTTGCTGTGTAATCCTACCTCCAAGCCTTGCTATGGGGATTAAATGAAGTTATGCAGTGAGTACAGTGCTAACCATCAAACAAAAGCAGGTCTGAGTGACACTGGGGAAATGTCCTTGGGCTAAAAGCATTTCAAAATCCTCCCAAGATACAGAATTTTATGTTTTACTTCAGAATTTTGAATAATATTCTGGAATTACATTCTTTAATTCCCAGTCTTTTATCATATATGCTATTTAGGTATTTATAGTCAAATTAACATTTTTAAATTCACACACATGAGTGAAAATGGATTAATTAGTATCTATTGATTCTCTGACTCATTTAAAATTAGAAATTGATTTAGAAGACACATCTCTTACGAAGTAAAAAGGAGAGACCATGCTATCTCCTTGGTGATATATTTGATTTTCATTTATTAAAAGATTTTTTTTTAGACAAGACATCATTCTTAAAAGGGTTCTATTTAGTGGGACAATAGTCCTAAAACTTGATTTTACCTGGCAAGGAAGTAGTGATAAGCTGTGTTTGGAAATGCAAACTAGCATAGTGCTAGTTCTGATGATGCATTGGTAGGCATGTGTGAGGAACCAGAAACATTTTCAAGAGGTTAATTTGCCAGGAGCTACTAATCTTGTGTCTTACTAAGGCAACCATTGAGAAAAATGATTTACTCTTTTTAAGCCCCTGTTTGTATGTACAGAGTAGGTCTCAGCAAATTCAGGAAGGGCTCTCGAGTGAGTGACTGAGGGAGTGACTTTCCTTATTCTAAGAGAGAGGGACTTGACAGGTTCTGATGATTAGATCTTTGTTCCTATGCATGAACATCCCTGAGTGTGGGCACTGGAGGGGGCTGATGGAAGAAACACTTGAAATCTTTTGAGTTGGGTTTGCCTGAATAAATAAACAAAATCTTGAGCAAACAAATAATACATATAAGTTGCTATAAGTAGTTTATGTTCTTTTAGGGTCAAACAGCTACATTTCAGGGGAGAACACTACTATTTAAATTAAAAGCTTGTCAATAAATGTTCTCTCTTGTTTAAGTGAAAACTCACTGGAGAATTGCTGAGGAATTTGTAACTAAAGTGTCACAGATTCACTTTTAGGAATCAGATTAAGCATAGTTTATCGTAATGATTAAGAGAGCACATCCAGAAGGAACTACATTGCCCTCTTGTACTTTCCAACATTGGCTCTATGATATTGGAATAAGTATGCCTCTAAATGGATCATCCTCTTTTCTCATTGAACTGTGATCTCAAACAGACTCAGAATTGTGTGCCCTCAGTTGAGTGTGCTTGGAAAAAGGCCTCCAATCCCGGTGACTCCCTCTGCTAGATGATTACACACAGGCTTCTCTTATTAACTAGCATGTATTTCTTCTCTTCATGGAGAATATTGCATTGGAAATAGCTATCTCACTTTCCTAACTTGCTGCAGGGAGGTATGTTAACCCCACTTATATCTTAGGCTTGTATTTTTGGTTTTGTATTCTTCAAGATGTAAATTCATTGTATCAGTTAGGACAACACACAGTAAGTGGTTTCTGAAGCCCTGTAGACACACCACAGTAAGTTCTCTATGGGCTTTGATTTGAGTAAGTTATGAATACAACAGTTACCGCATGGAGTCTTCTAGAACCTCAAATTCAAAAAAGGATTTCTGAATACTTGAATAGCATTCAAGGAGGGATTAAGAAAGTAAATTTATGAATAGACTCCTTCTTACAAATGGGGATTGTAGGATCCCCACTCTTATTTCCACTTCCTTCTGGTTTTGCTTTGGGATGGTACTCTAAGAAGGCCCTTGCCAGATAATCATGCTTCTAAGTTGGACTTTCTCACCTTCAAAATCATGAGCCAATAAATTTGGATTCATTATGAAGTACCGAGAAATGAAACCATGTCTACAGAATCAGAGTTCTCAATTGAATCAAATAGTTCTTAACTGATAATCCTGAGAAAAGTCTAATATCCAGGTTTCATCAAAGCAGATAATTCAAAACAGAATCCTTGGTGGTAAATGGCTATTTTCTCACTTATTTTATGACACATTTTCTACAAGTCAGCTCATGGATTTCTCCCAGAGCTAATTGCTAATTAATAAAGAAGAGAAATATACTGGGAGAGACAAATAGACAATATGATTTTGTGCTTATTATTGGTAGTATAAGGAGAAGGAAGATAGACCAAGTTTGAACACTCAGTTCAGCTGAAACCAAAAGGAAAGAATTCTCAATATGCCCAGGGTCCATAGAAAAGGACTAGACAAGATTAGGATTGAGGCTAATCAATGGGATTTGCAGAGCACATTAATTCTAGTGTGTCTATGTGCTTCCCTGGGATTAGGCCAAGTGTTTACTAATTGATACTTGTCTTAGTTAGGGTTTAATGCTGTGAGCAGGCACCATGACCAATGCAAGTCTTATAAAAGACAACATTTAATTGGGGCTGGCTTATAGGTTCAGAGGTTGAGTCTATCATCATCAAGGCAGTGGCATGGCATTGTCCAGGAACGCATGGTACAGGCAAAGTTGAGAGTTCTATATCTTAATCTGAAGGCTGCTAGCGAAATACTTGCTCTCAAGCAGCTAGGACAAGGGCATTAAAGCCCACACCCACAAGGCTACACCTACTCTAACAAGGCCACACCTCCCAACCGTGCCACTTCCTGGGCCAAACATGTACAAACCATCACAATACCCATTAAAGTTAGTCTACTCCACAGAAACCGAGAGATGAGGGTGCTGTTTGTACTGGTAGTTACGTTTCAAAGAATTGTTTCCAAGACTCTACTAAATACATTTCATGGTCTGTAAAAGCAGTTCAAAGAGTCAGAGAGAGAATTTACAACTAGGAATTATTTCAAGAAAATACTCTGAAAGCAAAAGAGGTTAGGCATCTGTAGTTCCAGAACCCTGTCTGTTTTTGGTGAAGCTGAAGTGTGGCCATCTTGTTCTGTTACCTTCTGTTTCTTGACCCATCTGCAGCCTTCCAAGGAGAGCTATTAGCAGTTTTGGTTACCCCATACACTATTCTAGGGACAGTTATTAGGAAAAGCTTCTAATATCATTGTGCAGCCTAAGAGAGGTTCCAGCTCACAGCTCTTCCTCACACCCAGAGTTTTATTCTCATGATTCATCTATGCTGCTTTTTATCAACTTCATTATTTTGTGGCACATTTAACTCAGCCATGGTTGTAGTTCTGGAGGCAGTGTCTATTTTTAGTCTAACATTGAAATAACATTTCTATGACATAAAAAGGAAAAAACCCTATTTTGCAAAGCACTAGTAAATAATGTAGATTTTAGCAAAGATTTATGAGGGGGATAAACAGAGAATTTAGGTCACATGAAAAATAGAAATCTATTCTCTGAAGCTCTGTATCTGTTTCAGAAGCTCCCAATTGCTGAAACAATGTATTTTCTTCCAATTTTCTCAGACAAAGCTCTACTTGGAGAGGAAGAGTCAGTCTAATCAGGAGCTATCCAAATGCTCACCCTACTTTCTAAGCACCCACTTACTTGCAACAGCCTCATCTAGGATATTTTATTTCTAAGATAGAGATGTCCTTCTACCAACAACTGTCTAGTCCTTTTTCAAATGCCACTAGTACCTCAGAGATTGAGGAACTTTTTTTGAGATTTACAAAAACTCAAAAGTCCAAAAAAAGTATACATATATAAAATCACTACTTCCAAGACACCAAAAGTCCCAACCAAGAGGAATTCACTGCTCTCTTGACCTGGGAGTCTCTCGAGTTCTGGCTCATTCTCACTCATACATAATTAATTACTTCTGATAAACCTCTAAGGCAATGCCACTCAACATTTCCTAAGGATCCCTTTTACCACTGTGGCTGTAGTTCATTTTGGATACCCTTTAGCAAAAAATTGAAACAGAATCTATAAAAGAAAGCTAGGCAGTACAAAATTTAAAACACATCATAATGATACAGTGACTTCATAAAACTACAAAGACTTTATTCTTCCTTGCAAATACAGTAGTAAAGAAAGCTTTCACTTTTTAGGACAAATAATGTCAGGCATTAATATTTTACTGAATTATTATTTTACTGAATAAATATTACTATAGTGAAATTCTTCAGCATTACTACAATGTCAGAAGGTGCAACCTTAAGAAAGCCTTGGGCAATATATTACACATAAATACATCACCACATGTGATGGAAGCCTGAAAGTTTGGAAAGAATACCATTAGCTTAATGTTAGTAGAATCATGTTGAGAGAATTAGGGAAGGAACTGACTTAGGTTGAGACATTCAGAACTTTGGTTTTCTTTGGAAGGAAAGTTTATAAAATACCTGAGTTCTACGCATAACACCCATGTTAGGAGGCTCACAATCTCTTGTAACGTTGGCTGCAGGGGGATTTGACACCTTCTTCTGGTTCCCAGGAAATGCCCTCATGTTATAGCTGTGGAACATGTTAAGCATGTGCATGTATAGCCAATTAAAGTCATTAAACAGATGTTTTAATAAGAGCTTCTAATGAGGGAGACAGAAGGAAGTCTTTCAAGGAAGGGGAAACAGAATATAGATAATAGGCCTGTATCTGACATTGTCAGTGAGGACCAAAACTTGTGGCTCAGTGGGCCATAAATCTTTGTGACTATCTACTACTTTCACTTTGCTAAGTGGATATAGCAACAAAATGACTCCTGGTGACTTATTCCTATACCTGTAGATCAGTGCATTGTTCAACCGTTATCAGAGAAGATCTTATAGTAAATGACAATTAGTATAGAGACCCATAACTAGAAACATGTACAGAATAGGACTTTGGAGTGCTCACCCTAATGTAATGTTCATACCCCACTCCACTCACTAAAGATTGAAGAATGTACTTGGAAGAGGTAGAAACACTGTCGGAGCCAGAAATGAGGGTTGACTTCAAGAAAACAGTGTTTTACAGATACGATATGGTGGATGCACATTGGGACTCATAGTGATTGTGACAATATGATAAGAGCTGCATGAGTTCAAACTAGATATAATTACAACTTGGAAAAGAGGAGTTGGCCATCATGACCTATTAATGAAGAACTATTATAGTTTGATTGTTACCAGGGTAAGAAAAGTCTATTTTTTCAATAGAGTGACAATTGGAATATAGACCGATTGGTATCCAGGTCAAGCCCAATACCTAGAAGTCCTTAACCAACATAAACTATACTCAGTGGAGGTAGGGAGAGAAAGATAAAGATGAAGGTAAAAAGAAAGAGAAAGAGAGGGAGAGAGCCTATGAATAGAGTGGGTAAGGAGGTGAGGAGATTTCAGAGAAGTTGAAGAGGACTGACTGGATCACCTGGAGCACCAGGGGACTGGACCACCCACCAAGGAGTATAGATGGAGGGATCTGTGGCTCCAGATACATGTGTAGCAGAGGATGGCCTTGTCTGGCACCAATGGGACGGGAGACCCTTAGTCCTGTGGAGTCATGATGCCCCAGAGTGGATGGATGCTAGAGCTGTGGGGAGGGAGTGGATGAGTGGGTAGAGGAGTGCCCTTATAGAGGCAAAGAGGAGGGGGGATGTAATGGGGGGTGGTGGAGTTGAAACCAGGAAGGTGGATATAATTTGAAATGTAAACAAATAACATGATTAGTAAAAATAAATAAATAAATAAACAAACAAATAAATAAATAGTACAGAAAGGTTTCTTATAATAACCAGATTGTGACAAATGCTTAATAAATAACCTAAAAAACAACAAAACAGAAAATTTCAAAGAATCAATAAAAATATTATTTTAAGATTTAAGAAAAATTTACATTTCAAACATCCTCAGTTCTGAAGATTCTTTTTCACTGAAAGATCAAATTCATCTGTGAAATAATGGAGGTTTAAGATTTTGACTGCTTGCTTTCTGCCCCGCCCTTCTTGGTAGCACAGCTGAGAAGGTTCACATGTGTCTGACTCACTGATGAATGCAATCTCTTTCCAGTGGAACAAGGGGTATTTAGAGCTGTTCAGAGCAACCAGACTCTACAAGTGCTGCCTAATTTAACACAGCATTCAATATCAAAGGATGCAACTGTCTTTACAAACATGAAATAATACTTAGAAAGATACACTGTGATTAGTACCAACTTTACCACTTGAATACAGCAACTTCACGAGGAATGCTAACTTTCCTCCTATCGTTCAGTGTCCCATGATGGCCAACCTTATCTGTGACACAGTTCTTTATATAAGAAAATATGAGTAGTGTGCTGAATGTTATACATACAATTTAACATTTTATAAGGAGTCCAGAGTCACATCCGAATAAATGTGCATATAAAGTTGAAATGTAACTCCCATACAGATGAGGCTAACATTTCACTCTTATGTCTAGGGGAAGTAATCCATGTCTAAGCTAAGAAGCAGATGGTGGTTCCATAGGTTGGATGGCACACAGAGATGAAAGGCATGTTCTTCATTATGATAGTTTATCTGCCAATATTGTCT
>JADRCH010000086.1:9359902-9396237 GCA_019843965.1 Rhynchomys soricoides | reverse complement strand
TGAAAGGCATGTTCTTCATTATGATAGTTTATCTGCCAATATTGTCTTGGTATAAAATGGGTTATAGGTCACTTATTATACGTTTAACACCAAGTAGAAAGTAAGGTAGTATACACAGACACACACACAGACACACATACACAGACACACACACACACACACACACACACACAAACTCTGAGGATAGTAATATTTAATTAAAATGTTTAACAGCCACCCGGATTCCAGACACTGAATAAATGTATTCGCTGCTATAAGCTCATGATTTCTGTTTTGCATTTTTATAATTTTATTGGCTTTCCTTGCTTTAATATATTGCCCTCGCTGTGAACAATAATTTGTAATTGTGAACTTGTAGTAGATTTTATTCTATTAAGTTTTCTGTCATGTTTAGTTTATATTTTTATAATTTTCTACAGTATTAATAGGGAACTCATAATATTTCAAACCGCTATGTATTAATGGCTATGAGAGAAAAGGGATCTCATGGTAAAATAAATTACACTGGAATAATCATCATACTTATAATAAGAGAGAAAAGTTCTCTTCATTATTAACTGTTTAATCATGCATGAACAAAAACAAGGATTATAATCAGTATAATATTGTCGAACTGCAACATGTTAAGATTCTTCTGTACCAGTCAATCAACATTAAGGATTTTAACTGTCTCACCTTTATGTTCGAAATGTGTACAATATATACATTATTCTTTACTGACTAGACTTCCAAGTACCAGAGGCAGGAAAATGATTATGACTAAATTAATGATTATGCCTAAATCCCTCCTTTGCTTTAAAAAGGGCAATAGTTTGAATTAACTCACCTAAACTGTCACTTTGTAGATCTCAAAACATTACTGTAAAATATTTTTGTAGATTTAGGAGGGAGAGAAATATCTTCCTAAAGCTTTATTAGTAGATTCTAGTTGATTTTTAAATAAATTTAAATAATTTTAATGGAAAACACAGTATATCTAATTTATTATACTTAATTTATGAACATATGTAAGCATATTTCAAAATAATCTTTTTCTATAGTTACATATTTTCCACTTTAATAATAAGTTTTAGTTCTTTATTCTAAAAATTATTTACTTGCTTGAACTTATGAAGGAATCCTTGTTATAGTAATTAATATTCCCCAGCAGCAACTATCTGGGAGGGGACAGTGGGTAAAATAAATCCACCAGGATTTTCTATCTGCTGACACATGCATACATAGAACTCAATAGCATCCCCAAATAACCAATGTATGGATACTGTCAGCCAATAAACTGTTCTAACTTTCTTTTTTTTGTGGCCGCGAATGTTTTGATTTAATTTATGGGACATTGGATTTCAAAAGAAATCTTCATATGTTTTATCTGGTACAAGTAGCTGTCCTGGGTGTTATAAAATATAATGTCATATGTATGTGGGTACCTAGAGAGCCCATGACAAGTTACCCCTGAGCAATTGTGCCATGCTGTCAACCTGATATAATGGAGGTTTATTTGGGGGAAGTGGAAGGAGAGAAAGGGTAGAGGCAGACAGAGGGGGACAGAGCTATGACGGCAGAGAAGGAGTAACATTGAAAGACAGAAAGGAGGACAGAAATGGGGAGAGAGAGGCTGGCCAGGAACAGTGGAGAGTAGAGAGAGAGAGAGAAAACAAAAGAGAGGGAGAGAGAAAGGGAGATTTGTATCAAGCAGTCTTTTTACCTGCGCCTGGCAGCTGGTAATGGTGTCAGATGATGGTGTAAGCCATTGCTCGGTCCCTGGGAGGAGTCTAGCAGAATCACCTGTAAGCCAACATACTGGGTTGAAGTATTTTCTGGATATATTAAAAAATGAGATTTAATTTTGTTTATTAAAAAGTAAATTCATTTTCAGACAATATATTCTACTTCTGGTTTCTTTTCCCTCACCTCCCAGATCCTCACCCCTTCCCAACTTACCCACACCTTCTCTGTCTCTTTAGGAAACAAACAAACCAACAACTTCCTAGAATAAAACCAGCGAATCAAACAAACAACAACACACAACAACAAAGAAAGAAAATACAGGAGAAACTCATACACAGTCAGGTATACACAGACACATGGAAACCACAAAAATACAAAATTGAAAACCATAACACATAAGTAAAAATCCAGTAAGGTTAAAAGTGATGTCCAGACAAAGCATTATGAGACAAAAATCTCTAAAAGTATTACTCAGTCTGTTTTATATTGAGCATCTACTGCTGGGATTGGACATGCCCTATATGTGGTTTGTATACTTGTTGCGACTTCATCAGAGAAAACTATCTTTTCCTTTATGCTCAGTTGACATTTGGAGATAGGTTCTGGGATAGGAATAAGGGCTTTGTTCACTTTTCTTCTCTGTGCTTGCTTTTTTTTAGAACTAAAACTGATCCTGTCTGTATTACCTTGGATGTAAAGCTTGAAGATAGCAAATAAACATGAGTTTGGTCACAGTGTACTGTTGCAAAGAAAGAAGATACTAATCATTCATATTGTATATAAGCTTGCTTTTGAATGTCATTCTAATTTGTTCTTTTACATCTACTAGCATCTCACCTATTTTCATTTGTAGAGATGTTGATGCATATTTTCTAAGTTTTTAATTTGCTTTAGTTTATTTCCACTGGGTAAACTAAACAATATTTTACCATTCAGTCAGAGATGCTGTCCAATAAACCAAAGCTATTCCTGACTCTCGTTTCCAAACATTGTTCTCTTAAAAAAAAACCTTATAAAGTTATTTGGTTGAAAGGCTGATTTTAGGGCTTCGTGGGAAAATGGATAAAGTGACCATAGAACACACTGGGATGTCAGAAAGTAAGTACTCACAAGTTGATGATGGGAAATGTCCCTGCCAAAAAGGAAGTGAGGGGACTTCCAGAGTTCTAAGAGTTCAGGAGTGGGAAACTTTAGAATAACAACAGCAGCAAGAAGCGATATGTATGGAATTAAGCTGAAATAGTAAACCAAACATCTATGACTGTATCCGGAGAAATAAAATATTGAGGAATGACGAGGAAAATGAATGAGTTCTTTCTTATGTTACAGCTGAATCAGGAAATGTAGATGAAATATCAGGAATAAGAAATACTGGGTGAACACCAGAATAATAAATCTCTCTATCTTCTATGTATTGAACTAATACATGGCACAGGAATGTATTATTATTATTATTATTATTATTATTATTATTATTATTATTATTTTGTTTTTTCTAGACAGGGTTTGTCTGTATAGCCCCGGCTGTCCCGGCACTCACTCTGTAGACCAGGCTGGCCTCGAACTCAGAAATCTGCCTGTCTCTGCCTCCCAAGTGCTGGGATTAAAGGCGTGTGCCACCACTGCCCGGCAAGAAAGTATTATTTGCATAAAGCCCAAGAATCACTCAAGAGATAACAATTAAAAAGGGAAATAGACACTCACAGTACACAATGACTTCTGTGTGGACAGTGAACCCTACCAACAACAAAACATAACTTCAGCAAGAAGCCTTGAGGTATCTACTGAAGTAGAACATCTGCATAGTCTATACTATCAAGGTCTTGCATGACAAAGGAGACTGGAGAATCTGGGGAGAGTAAACAAGAAAATTCACTGTGAAATCCTAGGTCAGGAAACTGGCAGAAGTGTCAGAACTGATGAAAGCTCTCTTCACAATGGTTGGTGATGAATAAGTTTTCTCTCCTCCTCTGCTTCTCCTCTCTACCTGGTGTTCTCTTTATACAGGCCATGTTTACAGAAGTTCACAAATCATTATCTGAAATCTGAAGATCCAGTGGCATTTCAATTCCAATTTGGAAAAATTACATAGTATACATATACAATATTATTTATCAGTCATGGTCTAAGGAAACACCTCATATTAAAACACAGCACACACACACACACACACATGCACATATACACTTTAACAGCCTGGGTTGACTGAAAAAGTTTCAATCATATTATACACATGTAAAAGGTATATTTAAAAATATATATAAAGTATGACCTATAAAGAGCCTCATAAAAATTAGAATAGTTTTGCCATTAAATGACTGCAACAACATATTTTGTAATATATCAGAAGCCTACAGCTTTCAGAGATGTTTCCCCTTTGAAATAAGCACTGATGGATCATTTGCCTTTTCTTGATTTCTGCAGTGCAAAGCACAGTTCCAAAGATCAAATAAGACCAGTTTGGAAATGAGTTCTATAAATAATAAAGCATCTCTCAAATGTAATGTATCTTATTGCCTGCATACTTAGTTTTATGATTATTTCACAGAGCATTTTACTGGATTTGGAGGCTTGGCAATTTTTCTTTATGCTAATTATGAGCCAAGACTAAAGAAGGAAAGAGGTTTGGGAGATGTCTCAGCCTGAGAAGTGTCTGCTGAGCAAGCATCAAGATCTCAGTTTGGATTCCCAGCTTCACAAGGAAGGCCAAGGAGGGTGTGTGCACCTGTAATCACAGTGCAAGGAGTACAGGAATGGAAACAGGTACGTGGAGCTGGCTGGGCAGCTCGGCTAGGCAGTTTTTGAGTTTCACATTCAGTGAGAGTTCATGTCCTAATAAGTAATAAGGTAGCAAATGACCAAGGAAGACATATAATGTCAACTTTGGCCTGCAGAGCACAGACATGAACAATTGTTACAAACACACACACACACACACACACACACACACACACACAGCATATGCTGCCCCCCCATACTCTTACATCACCTCCCACACACACTCACATAAGCCAACTTACAAGATTGGGCCACCAGAAACATTTTTAAAAATAGTAATAAGAACCAACATAACGATTACCATGTGATAATAAGATATGATAAAAATAATTACAGAAAATTTGTCTCCTACGAGTGGATAGTGATCATAATACTTAAATAGCATTGATATCAGTACCACGGTATGTGCTGTATAGTTAAAGAAGTTATGTACTTTTCTAAAATATTGCTGATGCATTTCTGATTATGATCTTCATTTATGTCTCTGAGATCTCAAAAACAGCATTTACTCATTTATTAATTCTGTACCACTGTATAATGAATCAGCATGTGTAGGTTACACATGAGTGAAAGATTGCACTTGCCGCAGGATAACACAAGTGCTGTTTGGCAAGAAACATGGCCAGAAATATGGAAGAAATTCCAATTTAAGTGATATTTAGGAACACAACAAAATCCATTTTAAATGTTTGCATATAGAGCTTCCCCTCTTAGGCATAGATGAAAGTAATAATTGGGAATAGCCTTGTAACTCAAGGGTGACTATTTCTGCTGGGTCCAAGCAGACATCCATAGAATCTACTGTGGTGTGATTGGCAGCCAAGGCCAGGAACAGGCTAAGAACACGTATGGACTTCCTCAGCATGGCAATCAACAGAAAGCCCATAATATAGTCACCTTTCTAAGTCCTCTTGGGTAAATCACTCTAAAAATAATATTAAGTATGTGTGGAATGGACTTTAATACTGCTTGGTGCTGTTTTCTGCCACTCTTTGGCACATTAATTGCTTATCTCCTCATAATCCTGATATGGGTGAAAATTTACCAAGAAATACATTTGTTATATTTAACTCAGCATTACTCAGAATGACGTTAATATATGACCTTTCTGCACAATGAAGAATGGGACTTACTTCACACAGCGAAAACGTGTGAACCTGATGTACAAACTGAGAAGAAGATATAGCAATGCAAACAATGAGTGTATTAACCTAAGATCTCATCTTAAAGTAACTCTAAACCAACCAGACTTGAAACACAGAAGCTTAGAGTATGTCCTGGTCTTAATTTTCTCATTTATAATCTGTGAGTTTAGTTGTGATAAGCCTACTGTTGGTACCTATTAAAAAGCGTTTGAATTTCAATATAATTTAGTGCTCTTACCTTTCACTGTATCTATGTGTTGGGTTCCAATTCTTCACCTAAAATTCTTTTATTGGATTGACTCAGTGTTCTTGTCATGCTGATTCTTGAATACAATTTATAATTCATCCCCCATTTCCTGATGTTTCCTAGATCTCTAGCCTTTGTCATAGTAATGACATTGTTATTTATCCTCTTAATTGATGATTACACTTTAACACAGATAGATATTTTATGCTAAATATATCTACCTCAAACCATATCATGTCATCATTTCTAACTTTCCAGACTGGTTCCTATTTTGTGTAAAAAAGAATCATTATAAATCTTCTGGGAGTTTCAAGTGTGAGTTTCTGAGTGAAGGGAAATTATTAAATGGAATGGAGTGATATAAATAAATGAACAGAAAGACATTCCACATAGGGAATTAATGTATTCAAATTTATCTTGCCACTGGGTGTTGAAAATTGATAATCTTCCTAAGAAGTGGAGACCCAAGCATATGAGTTTATAAAGTGTTATGTTACATCTCCCCATCTGAACCAATGAAGTTGGTCCTTTTGCTCTGTAATGAGATGCTCTCTCTCTTCCTGAGTCATAGCTGACTAAATTCCTGGATTCTAAACAGCTTAAGTTGATCTGAAAGAAGGAGCAGGAAGGAAAATTATGTTTTGTTCTTGTTCACTGTTTCTTATCCTGTCTTATATGGGACTCTCAAGGGTTCTATTGTTGATATAAAATGTTGAGTTCAATACATTATGTTATACATCCAGATGTGATAAAGACCAAATGAAGTGGTATAGAATTATACATTCCATTTTGCATATTAAACTATTTTAAATTAATTTGACCAATATTTAAAAATTACTTTGAATGTACTAAACACAATGTTATCAGGGATTTGTAATACAATAGTAAAATATGTTTCATTTTTAACATATGTAATAAAATATGTGATTTTTTTTAGTGTTTTATTTAGGTAGCTTATTGTCCAACATAGCAAGTAGTAGAGACAAGTAATGTTAAAAGGTAGCAATATTTTCCACACTGCCTCAAGCGCTGTGCTTTTTCCTTTAAGTAGAGCATCTTGTTTCATTGCTTCAAAAATCTCATGAGATAGGTATTTTAATACAAGTTGTCAAGTTAGGAAACAGGCATAAATCATCTTATTCTCCTTTTCCTAGAAAGGCCACAGCAGAACAAATAAACTTGTTTTGTTTTACTTAGCTTTTTCCTTTTCTTTTTTTTTCTTTTTGGTTTTTCGTGACAGGGTTTCTCTGTATAGCCCTGGCTGTCCTGGAACTCACTCTGTAGACCAGGCTGGCCTCAAACTCAGAAATCCGCCTGCCTCTGTCTCCCAAATGCTGGGATTAAAGGCGTGCGCCAACACGGCCCAGCTTTACTTAGCTTTTCTAAGAGCTTTTTACTCAGAATTTCAGTTGAATTATATTATTACAATGAGATACATGTTATCATAGATATGCATATTAAAGGTTAAACTATGAATCCATTGGGTGATGACATAACTTGCTTTATACAGAAATTGAAAACAAGCAAAAAAAAAAAAAAACCACAACCAGGAAAACCTTTAGAGGAAAAGTCATTACGTTGGGTGGTGGAATATTATTTGCTAGAAGAAAAGTTTACAGAAATAATCACAGGAAAAAGAATTTTGAGAACATTCTTTGAAGTCTTTCATGTGAGAAAAATGGACAGTACAGGGTGGGTAGGTTTATAAGTTTGGAGAGAAAAGAAATGAATGGGAACATATCTGCAGATACATTTATTCACATTTATCAACATTAAAGGGCTATGACGTTATGTTGTAATTTAGCTAGTTAGTTATGTGGATGTGCGTAAGTGCAGGTGCATGCATGCGTAAGTGCAGGTGCATGCATGCGTAAGTGCAGATGCATGCACATGCAGGGGAGTACATCAGATGTCCGGCTCCCCTTCTCTCCACCTTTGTCATGTGCATCAGTCTCCCTGGCAGCCATCAAGTCCCTGTCCTCTTGCTTGTTCAGCACGGCCCCCAAACTTTAAAAGATAAATGTCAGAAAAACAATTAAGACTTTAAATTTAGAAATAATTTCTAGTGGGTCATGGTTTTACTTTTTAAGAAATGAGAGAATATGCTAAATATTTCACAGATAAAAACAGATTAATGTTTTTGTTTTTTTTAAGAAGTAAAGAATGTCTTCAGGTCCTTGGGGATAGAGGAGGAGAAAGGGTAATGTAGGTGAAAAGGCATACATTTCTTTATATACTTGAATAAAATTGTCAAAGAATGAAATTGTGTTGTTTTTAAAGAAAGAAGGAAAGATATTTGGAAACAGGAAAGGATGAAAAGTCCGGGGAGAGCCTAAAGATACTGAAAGGGCTCAAAAAGTTCAAAATGCACCCGAAGCAACATGAAAATGAAAACCATTATTCTACATAACTTTATATAACTTATATATGTCACAAACACGATGACATGATCAAGTAGAAAATATGTCACAAGTCTATCTTTTAGGTTTGCCAGGTATAGAGTAAAATAACTGGTCCCTCACCAACAATAAAAGCCTGTTATTTTTAAACCATGACTGTGCTAGAAAAGCTTTCTCAATTCCCTGCATACAGGATTCTCCTCTCCTCAGCTGATGTAACTTTAGCTTTTGCACGATTTTGGCGAAGTGGCACTGGCTGGGTGGGGATTTGTGCAGACAGACCCAAGACTCCTCCCTTGCATTTTCGTAGTTGATCCTCCCCCCTTTTCTTCTTCCTTTTGTTTTGAAAAGGTGAACTGAAAGCAAATCCAAAAGACAAATTAAAGACCTTTCGGAACGATTTATTCTTTTCTGATAAAAGCACTATCATCCAGGTGCAAATAGGATGACCAGAAGAGGGAAATGAAAGGAGGAGAGCCACATTTTGTACGATGTTCTTCCTTCTCTTTCGCTGCTAGAGATGTCTCTTCCCTCAGCGGAACTTGGGCCTCAGAACTAAAGCAGTGAAGTGATGGGAGGGGGAAGGGGGTCTCACCGATGTCACTGGAAAGACGTTATCCAAAGGAAAGTGAAATAAAATATTTAACGCTTTGACACACAACCTGTGACCCGCTTCTCTTCATTGCGAGAGTTCACAGAAGGTTGAAAGGATTTTACTAAATGTGGTTGGAGCATAACCCTGGCAGGCTGCTTAGAGCTTTACAATCTTACTTCCATCTGAGCAATCTCTTAGTGAGCTGAAGAACAACCGAATTTTAGTTAAAAATGTTACCTGTTTAATTTGTAACACATGTTTTCTAATCACACACTTAATATCCATCAGACCTTATAAATACAATTTTTATTAGTCCACACGTATGGTATCAATTACCAGAGGTTAATTTTTTTTAAAGAGCAGATTATCTAATCCCGGGCATAGTAACATTACTGGGTGGAAATCTTTTTCCCTATTCCTTCTTTTATTTTTTGAAATCATAATGCAATCAAGTCCTACTTTCCTCCTTCCAAATCTTTTCATAACCCCTTCCTTGTTTTCTTTCAAATTCATGGTCTCTTTGTTCATTAATTGTTCTCACATAAATTTAAGTACTCCTAAATTCATCCTCTTCCGTCTGAATAATGTCACTTTTATGTATGTTTTCAGTGCTAACCATTGGGTCTTGGATAATTGACTGATGTTCTCTTCCTTTGGAATGACTGTTTCTCTCTCTCTCTCTCTCTCTCTCTCTCTCTCTCTCTCTCTCCATTCCTTAGTGGCCTATAGTGCTCTGTGTAGGGCTGAGGACTCCGGAGATTTCCTCTGCCCACAGTTGGGTATCTTTGTTGTTCTTGAAGGAGGTAATGGGGAGAAGGATTTGTAAGGATGTGAGCAGGAGGAGAGGTGGAGGGGGGATGTGATGGGGATGTAAAACGAATAAACAAATAAAATAATGAAAAAAAGTAAAATAAGAAAGTGACAAAATGCAGGCAAGATGGGGAATATGTTAGGGGATATCTGGGACAGAGTAGGAAAGGGAATTGAGGGTAGGTCTGATCAAGATACAGCGTGAAATTTTCAAAGAACAAATAAGTGAAAGGTGTGTTTTTCTTTAAAAAAAAAAAAAAAACTAACAAAGGACACACCTATATGTTGCAGCTTATTTAAAGTCTGATTGGAGTCAGGTGCAGGGCAGACCCCAGGGCAGACTAAGAATCATAATACATGTATTGTAAAGAGGAATCTTAAGCACATCACTGTGAAAATAATTAGCCTAAAATAGTAGTTCGTTGATAATCTCCCCACTCCTGTCTTAATTAAGGTTATTATTGCTGTGATAAAGTTTCAGAACCATAAACAAACTGGGGAGGAAAGGGTCTATTTTACTTACAATTTTACAGTACTGTTCAAAATTGGAGGAGTTAGGACAAGGACTCAGTTAAAACAGGAACCCTGAGGCAGGAGCTGAAGCAGAGGCTATGGGGGCTGCTGCTTACGGGATTGCTCTCACGGCTTGCTCAGCCTGATTTCTTATAGAACTCAGGACCACCAACCCTGAGGTGGCACCACCACAATGAGCTAGGATCTCCTTCATCATTCATTAATTAGAAAAATGTCCTACAGGCTTCTTGTACAGCCCAGCCTTATGGAGACATTTTCTTAATTGAGGATCCTTTCTCTCAGATGACTTTAACTTGTGTGAAGCTGACATATAACTATTCAGAACAACTCACCAAAATATCATGCCAAATTGTCATATCATCTGATAGACTCTTGGAAGGTATAAAAATGACTGCTCTATTGTAGAGGACTTATATACAAAATTACCTTGACAGGACACCATGATTCAGGTAAATTATACTTTTTTTTTTTCCCTTAAAGAACTAAACATTGACTAATTGCTTCCTTGAAATGTTTCTTTTTTTTTTCATATTTTATTTACATTTCAAATGTTTCCCCCTTTCCAGATCTCCCCTTTGCAACCTCCCCATTCCCTCCACCCTCCCCTTGCCACTATGGAGATATTCTCCAACCCACCCACCCACTCTCGTCTTCCCTCCTTGTCATTCTCCTATACTGGGGGATCTAACACCTTCAGGCCCAAGGGCCTCTCCTCCCCCTGATGGATACCAAGACCCTCCTCTGCCACACATGTGGCCAGGGTAAATTATACTTATCTCAATAAATATTCACAGATGCAGTCAGGTTACATTGATATATCAAAGAATTACTACTGATAGTTTTGTTGGAGATGTGTAGATGTATGTGTTTATACCTGTGTAATTTGTCAAATTACCTTTGTGCATTAATGTTAAGTTAGATTATTCCTATGTTACCTGAAATTAGAGAGGTCACGTTTACAGGTGTCTATCAATGAAAACGTATCTGATTTTAAACCAAAATCTTGAGCGAGATGGAAAAAGAAGTAATCTGTGAAATCTGAGCTCTGTTTAGAGACATTAGCATGTGGGTGACAGTGAGCATGTTGGAAAGAAGTCATTCTTTGTTGTGTTTTTGCTATCCTGCAGCATCCAAAGGCACGGACTTTCATTTATATGAAATGTTATGGTAAGCTCTGACACAATAAGACTGGATACACTTAGTCATCTCTGAAATTTCAGAATATTTTGCCTCACAGTAACTGAATCATTAATACTATCTACCTCTAAGACAGATTTTGATGGTAAATTATGTGGGTTCACTTAACAGGGTTATGAGATGCCAGGATATATGATAAAACATTTCCCGGTATGTTGGGTGATGTTTCTGGAAGAGACAATCATTTGAATTTGAGGAATGAGTAAAGGAAATGTTCTTTCCCAATGTGAGTGAACATCAGCCCAGCATTAGCCTGACTCCAGTATGGAGGTGGAGAAGGGTTGGAATTTCTTTTCCTTTGTCTGACTGTGAGAGTGTAGACATCCAATGTCTGCTGTTCTTGGTGCTCCTGGTTCCCATAACTACACAGAAGAGTCTATGTTATCAGTCCTCCAGTTCCCAGTAATTGACTCTCCTAGATTTTCATATTACAGCTAGCAGCTGTGAGATTTCTAATTATACATAATTTGCTGACATCCTACAGCTAATCTTACAGTTAATGCATGTGTGTATGTGTAAATTTGTCAGCAATAAGGACCAATGGTATACATATTTTGTATGATTTATTAATGTGCATACACAATTTGATTCATTATATCTTCCTCAGTGACTACAGTAGTCACTTAAATAGATGATAGATGAAAAAAACAGAAAGAAAGATAGGTAGAATGATAGATAGATAATCAAACCTATTGGTTCTGATGCTGTAGAGAAGGCTGACACACTGGTATCTGGGCTGAACTGATGCATTATCTGGAAAATCTCCTGCTAGGAAGGATTTAAAGTCTTTCTAGGTTAATCACTTAGGGAAGAAGATTTAAGACACAAGTTGATTATGATTTATAGCTTATGAGAATGATAGCACATGAAGGTTAACTGAAAGAACAAAATACTTTCTGAAGAAAATTAAATTGTCCTGCAAGGCAACGATGTCCATAGGTCATGCATCACTGGCTGATCTGTGCTCCTGTTCAGACGCATTCTTAGGCACTAATTGGATAAAGAGGAAGAAAGACTGGTAATTTCTGTGAAGTGAATGGTACTGAGGCTCAGTAGAGTTACTAAATTAAATCTCATGCTGTTTTCTTATATATGAGATCAGAAGTAACATCATTCCATGCTTCACTTTCTTTTCACTACTCAATTTCCCATGTTTCTCAGCTGTGGCCTGCATTGGTTCAAGTTGGGCCCTTCACCCACAAGGCCTGGTACCTAGTCTAACCCCCACTCCCGACTTTCGTTCACTTCCAACATCCCCCAAGATGCATTTAAGGAGTTAGCTTTCTTGACCAATTTTCCTGACATCTATTGTTGTCATAACACCTTGTGCTTGTTCGGCACTGTGCTGTCCCTTTCACCTCTAGCCTAGGAGCTCACTGAGAGCAGATGCTTCTTTGCTTTTATGATTACTCAGCACTGGATATGCATTTTCCAGTCCCTTAGAAGTTAGTGGAAATTTTGTTCTTCATGTTTTCATGAAGTAAGAAACAAAGTAAGAAAATTATATTAGTTGTTAATATTTCCTAACAAAGCTAACAAGGTTATTCATATTTCATGATTTAAGAATGTGTAAATGTGAATCTACACACCTCTATAGTGTGACATGGCATGCAGAAAGAGCCAGGACCCTTAAGATGAATAATAACAATTTTTTTCATTTAATAAAATTGTTTTTAAATTAATTTTTAAAAATTATGATGAAAATAATCCTAATAAAATGAACACATTTTCTATCCTTTTATGGCACGTCTACAAAGCTTTAATGCAAATTTTAAGATATAGTTCCATCCAGATATCTCTCAGAACAAATTGAGTAGATACAATTCTATAATAGTCTCTATTTTCTTTCTCTTAAAAATCACAAATTTAAAATTTAAAATCCCATTTGAATGGCAGATACGGTGCTCATTTAATCTCAATTCTTGGCAACTAATACTGAATAACAGCTAATTTCTCTACTGTTATCATCCTGTGTATTTTATATGAGTATTGTAGAACAAATAGACTAATGGTGAGCTATGTCACATTGACCTAAGACATCACTTCTGCTAACAGGTAACAGAAGACAATTAGCTGTGCAAAACCTGTCCTCAGAAAGTCACAGAATAAGTTTCGTAAGAAACCAATTGATTGTGCCGCTTTCTATACAGACCTTGAAAATGACAGTACACTTCTCCCACAGAGATCCAGGAGAACAGGATTCTAAATAGCATCTGATTGAGCTGCAGACATGGGACGTGCTTAAAACATTGCCAGCTGACAGCTTGAGTGTCTCACATCATCAAGACCAAATGATTGAATAAATTGGACAAGAAGGTGGCCAGTCTAGTGTGTGCTGATATCCACATTTTGAGGATCTCACTCAAAATTATTTGCTTCACATTCTATTGACAGGTAGCAGTGAACTCAGAACTATACAGTTTCATCAGTTATCAACAATGAAAATTAATCTTTTCAGTATTGAAAGATTCAGGCCTCCACTTTCAGAACATATGTTTC
This sequence comes from Rhynchomys soricoides, assembly GCA_019843965.1. NCBI lineage: Eukaryota > Metazoa > Chordata > Mammalia > Rodentia > Muridae > Rhynchomys > Rhynchomys soricoides. The sequence continues at coordinate 9,382,308 of JADRCH010000086.1, read as the reverse complement.
ACACATCTCTCTCTAAGTATCAAAGAGTTATTACTCTATAGAATAGGCATTTATCAAACACAACCCTTACCACATTTCCTAGATAAAAATTAACATTTGAAGGTGTAGAAAACCCTTGCATCTGCTATATTAGTCAGATCAGAGTAGGAACAAAGTTTTAATCTCAAAATGCATAGTGATACTGAGAGGTTTCAAAACAGCAAGGAAGTGCTAGCAATGTGCACATTACAAAATAAAAAAACTGAAGTGTATGGTTGTTCATTTAGACTAATCCAGCTTTTGAGAATTTTGCATATGGTAAGTTTAAACACTGCTGCTGAGGAGAAAATGTCGCTCTTGCTAATATCAGGGATTTGTTTGTGTCATCCTACTGTGTGTGTTTTCTATCAGATTTTGAATTACTTTAGAGATGCAATCTACTAAAAAAAGAAAGAAAAAAAAATCGTCCAGGTCAAATATATACGAGTAGTACAGCCATAAAACAAAACAAAACAAAACAAAACAAAACAAAACAAAAGAACAACAACAAAAAACAAGATTTCTTTATACTTTTTAAAACTTGTGTTCATTTTTTGTGAAGCATGTGTTTGTCATGCTTAGTTTTCAGTGCAGTGAGCAAAGGATACCTCTAATTTTTCTACAAAATCTCCATTGTAGTGGGTTGGCCTGAGGCTACTTATATTCTGATATTAATTCTGCTTCCTCAAGAAGGGTTGCTCCAGATAAGCAGTCCATCACACACTTAGGAGATCTCATGTGAACCTTCTCCCCATTTTAATTGGTTAATAAAGTCTAGAACCTGTGACTGAGCAGTGGAGGGGAAAGTTCATATCTGCATAGTTCTCTTTTACCTGTTGGTCCTTTCAACGAAAGAACTTATACTCTACTCTCCTGAGAATTCCATTAGTCCAAGTATGTCCAGTCAATGAATTCCTGATTTCCCACTGGAACTCTGTCTTTTCCAATGCCTTTACTTCAGAATACTGTGTGTGTGCGAGTACACACATGTTTGTGTGATTATGAATGTGTGTGTGCTTGTGTGTACAGTTTTCTCTGTGCATGTGTGTGTGTGTGTGTGTGTGTGTGTGTGTGTGTGTAGTTTTCAAGATTAACTTCTTGTAGTTACTGTCTGCATCTTCATCCCATGCAACACAAATATTCATTAATCATGTCAGGGAGTTTTGTTTTCATAGTATATACATGCTTTTCCACTGTCTGACTTCTGAAATATGGTAGCTGCATTGCCCAATGACCTAAGTCTTCCTTGAAGGTAGGATATTAATCATTATGAGAAGGAAAGCTCACAAAATCACACATTGAAGATAAGCCTGTTTGGGAGAAAGTTACCTTTCAGGCTTTGCATGTACCCTTGGAAAAATTCTTAGTGCACACAGTGACAAAACACATTCATAATGAGGATAAGGAGTGGACCGTACCTGTAGTTTGGAAGACAGTAATTCACAACTCGATGTCGAATTAGCACCATATGGTAGAAACAATTTTAATGCATAGTAGAGGTTGGAATTATGTCCTGCTAATTCTATCAGATTCAAGCTGTTTTATTACAGAAGTAGCACAACTATTTTACTTGAAAATTTCCAGAACTACTGTAAGTTTTTGGTGATCAGAAGAAGGTAAGTCCTGAATAATCAAACTTTGGTGAAAGAGAAAGTTTACATATTTCAGAGAGCACAGAAACTTCTGACTTAACGAACTTTGAGGACAGCTATACAATTGATGAAGGATGGGAATCGCATCTACAACGTGGCAGAAGGGGAAACTCTATAGGACTTTTATTTCTCCAAAGACTGATTCAGTTTTACTTGGATCATTATAATTAGTTTGTTAAGAATGCTGGACCAAAGAAAATAAAACAAAGCAAAATCAAAACAGGTGCCTCACAATTAGCGAAGTTCGTGGTGCCCAGGAACTTAGTTCCTTCTCTTACTGTAGTGCTACATTGTCAGGAAGAGCCTTCCACCTCCAAACTCTTCCCTGAGTGGGAACAAGAGGTACAATGCATATCCAAATGTTCTGACATTCCCAAATACTACATCCAGAAAAAGCTTCTGGCTAACCCATCAAAAGGCACAGCAGAACCTGACTTATTTTAAATGCTTGAAAGTTGCAATATGGGAAAGGAAGTGTAAAATCAGAGTCCAGAAACCCAATGGATGTAGAGACAATGCAAAAATTCCCAGTAGGTGAAGGCAGTTGTAGATAGCCAGAACTTGACCCAAGGAACCCACATAATGGAAGGGAAGAATGTCTCCTCCAAGTTGGCCTCTTACCTCTACGTGTGCCATGTCATATGAGGAAGGAAGGAAGGAAGAACAGAAGTAAGTAAATAAATAAATACAATAAAGAGAGTAAAACAAAACATTTTCATACTTGTAGATCAAAATTCTACTTTACTAATTATACAACACAAATAAAGTAAAAATGTGAAAAATTAAATATAAAATTTTCAATAAGTTGAGTAATCAAATTTCTTTTTTATTAAGCTTGTCTACCTGCTTCTTTGTACCTCCTACAGTGCTCTTGTATGTTTGTATACCAACAGTAATAAAGCACCCCATTTCTTAATTTTTCTGTATGCAGAGCTATCTGTATATTGTTTATTCAAGAAACAATAAATAGAATGGATTACAAAAGACAAGCAAATATCATGTCATAGATGAGTATTGATAATATCATATTGTATTGGTTAAAATACAGTTTGTCATGATCAGTTCATTAATTTATCTCCTTCCTGTGATGATCCATCAGTCATTATTGAAAGTTTATGGTGATTTTCTTTTCTTTTCTTTTCTTTTTCTTTTTCTTTTTTTTTTTTTTGTGGAGAAGCTTTTTTCTGTTTATCCAAGTTGCTTTGAGACTCCCTGTGTACTCCAGGCTAGCCTAGAACTTGTCATTCCCCTTCTTCGGCTTCCTGAGTGGAATGTCCAACAAGTCATTCTGATCAAATAAAACTACAAGGTAGTTTTACACAGAGACATTATTTCAGATGTCAAGGACTCGGCAAAGTTGTTTGCCTTTATATACATCTCCTCAAAGGGGAAACTAAGAAATAAAATAAAATTTTAAACAGTGATTACAAAAAAAAAATTTACAAGGTCGTAAAAAATGCTGGGAAAGCAGGACTAGGCTTTAGACTTCGTGATCAGGAAGAATCTTTCTGATGTGTGAGACTAAAAATAACATTTAGAATTATGAAAGGAGGCAGTCATGTAGAATTAGAAGCAAGGAAATCTAAGGGAAATTTAAGATCAATAGATCACAATTTATCACCACAGTTCATTAAAGAACAAAATGATGCTTGCAATTATAAAATAGTGCCAAGTATCTAGGAGTTTGGTGTTTATAAGATGAATTGAAAAAATGCTTAATGAGAAAGGGGGGAGCATGACGGGGAGAGAGTGAAGACAGAGAGGAGGGGATGAGAGAGGAGGGGAGGGGAGGAGGAAGAGAAGGAAGGGGAGATGAGGAGAGGGGGGAAGAAAGAGGGGAAAGGAGGAGAGGGAAGAGGAGGGAACAAGATTGTTTTTATGAAGGCTTTTTCGTCTTGATAGAAATATTTAATTTCCAAGTGTGATGAGAATCTCTATAGATAATTTTAAGTCTAATCATTAATTTGAAAAACTTTCCTGCCCTGCTGTTAAAAGAAAATCAATTTTAGAAGGGCACAGAAACAACTGTAGAATCATTGTGGTGTCTTGGATAGTCATATGGGAAAATGTCATAATGATCTGTTCAGAGAGAGCTTGTAACCTACTGATTTAACATTGTTTCAAATATACCAGAAATTTTGGTTTCTAAAGAAATTACATTGGGAGGAGGTTATAAGAATCACTTACGTAAGAGGGGCTGAAAGAAAGGTGGGAGGATTAACAGACACGCTGGTGATGTCATCTAAAACTTAGCTGAGGGACTTTATCTTTAGTTCACTCTGGGTGTGTTCCTAGATGTATATAAAACGTTGGGCTAATAGGGCTGGAGAAACGGCTCCGCACTTACTATTCCATTCCTATTACTCACAGATTGAGTCAGAACCATCTAGACCTCCAGTTCTACGGAACCCTAGGCTCTCTTCTGGCTCCTCTTGGTACTGCATATGGTATTCAGGCAAAATGTTGGACATAACATAAAAAAAATGAATCTAAGAATATTAGATTAAAATGTACTATCAACTCAATGATTTTTAAATGATATCGAACATCTGGATATTTAATCAAGTATGAAGTTAACATAGATGGCTTCGTATTTTACAGAAAATTTACATCTTATGAGAAGACATGATATTTTTTGAATGATGTTAAACACAGGTAGTACATGTCAAATTCTCAGGTATTCCTCTTACTTACTGTATTGAGTTTGTGGGCTTTGCTTTATAAAATCCTAAATGTTATTTATAGGTGACAAAATATTTTCAAAAGCTCTAAGGTCAGCATAGTCCAAAAGCTTAGTTTTTCTACATTAAAAACAATAAAATCTGTGATATTTTTCATCATTCCTTTGCCTGACCTTCACTTGCCATTCTTGGGAATTAATGGAACTCAGTCAGCTGAACTTTGCACAATTCACATTTCTCTACTTTGTGTTTCTTGACAAACAAAGACATTGTATGATTTATTGGAGAGGGAAGCACAATCTCACACATGCTACATAACTACACATGGGAAAACCAAAAAGGCCAGAAGAGATAAAAAAATACAGTATACGGTATTATCAAAGCCAGTGAAGGACTGTGTGTATGGGTTTCTGGCCCTTGTAGGACCAAGATGAAGATCCGGGAAACGGAGGCTGCTTGCAATGCTTCAGGCCTGCCAGTACCCCCAGGTCCAGCTCTGCCTTTCCAGCTGTAGGAATGAATCTGTGAATGAGATTCACAAAGGCAACCAGGTTTCTTTAATAGTTCAGTTAGAAATTTGAGTATTGAAAGATGATATTGGTCCATCTTGTTACAGGGTGAGAAAGTCTGGAATGTGGATTAGTTCACAGGTGTTACAGACTGAGAGTCAAGGACATGGCTCCCAAGGAAGATATTCATATTCAACGAATCAACACAGGAGGAAAACTATAAAGAAAACTGCACTTGGGTAGGCTGTGGAGATGTCTCAGTGAGTAAAACTCTCATTGTTTAAGGAGGATCTGACTTCAGATACTTAGCAAACCAACGTAGTACCTGGGAATGATGCCACATGTCTGTGGCTCTACTATTGATGGGAAAGTCAAGATTCCCGAAGCTTGCTAACCAGTCATCCTTGCTGTGGTGGTCATTCCAGTGGCGAGAAAGAGTCTCTTACTCCAAATAAATAAATAAATAAATAAATAAATAAATAAATAAGAAGAGGACATTGAGGAAGATATCCTGATGTCAACCTCAGGCCAAGTGGATATTTTACTCAGATTTATCACAACTCGAGAGAGGTTCCAGCTATTGCAACATGATGAATCAAACACTGTGTTAAGCAACTGTTGAGAAATAGTGGCAGATGGAAGGTGAGTCATTCTGCTGGGAAGTAGGTATGTATTAAAGAAATCGTTACACTAATAGGTGTATTCCAAAAGGATGCACAAGCACACCAAAGAGATCCTATGCGAGATCCAGAGGTGTGAAACAAACTACATAAAGCAATAGTCACTGTAAACAGAAGTTCAAAATTAGTATCCCTGAGTCCATTCTAACATACATAAGGCACGTGTGGATGAGGGGCAGGGAAGCCAGCTCTATGAGACTCTCTGATCTCAAGACAGGTCTTATTTTCCTTAGAAGCAGTCTGAATACAATCACTTCTGTCAAAGAATTTAAAATCAAAACAAGGAGGAGAGATTTTTAAAATGTGATTTGTGAAGTATTCGTGTGATGTTAGGGGTCGGGAAGCAGGATGTGTTGATCACATGTACAATATGTAGCCAACTATAAATGAAATCATGTTCCTATTAGAAAGACAAGCTCCCTAGAAACACAATCAGCTTTGGATAATAGCTATAGTTTAGCGCTATAGTTACAGTGATTTTTCTCCTACATTGATCTGATGACAATTTTTCTTTAATAATGTATTGATTTTAAAATAAAATGAAGAGAAAAGCAAAGATGTTTTATGGATCGAAGAGCCAAGATATGTGTTTGTTTCAGAAGCAAGGACACGCAGGAAAGACACCTAGCAGGGCCCTTCAACAAATCGTATTTAAAGGAACACATAGCACTGGCAAAGTTATGACCATGAAAACAGAACAAGAATAAAACAAAAGCAATTATTTTAAAACAACTCCCTATATTGAATACTCACCTCATACCCCATTTTCAGTTCCTCTGACAGTTCCTGGCTTACCTAAGAGTTCCATCTGTGTGCACAAATCAAAGCATAAATTACCCACATAATGGTAGCCTGTGTGAACTCATCTTGGTAACTACACTCAATGACTGTATGAATTTCCTGAAGTCAGAGCACCCTATTTCTTTACATTTTATGCAAGACATTAAGACTATATGGCATACTTTTAGGCACAGACTCACATCCTTTGTCTATTATTTCTGTTCTTCTGAATAGATATTGAAGTTGTAAGTAAAGCTCTTCTTAAATAAAAGAAGCCAATCTATGAGTAGCGTGTGTGTGTGTGTGTGTGTGTGTGTGTGTGTGTGTGCATATGTACTTGTAAACAGGCATGCATTTGTCTCAGTGGATGAGTGTGAGAATGTGCCACAGCCATACATGCAGGTCAGAGGTCAGCCTTAGATCTTAGTTCTCACTTGTCACTGTGTTGGAAATTGGGTAGCAGGGCTAAGAGCTTCTGGGGCTCCTCCTGTCAGTGCTTTACTATCACTGCGTCAGAGCAACGAGGCTTGTGCCACTCTTTAATGTGGGTTCTGGGTGTTCCATCTCAGTTCCTCACACTTACATGACACACACTTTATCTGCTGAGTCTTCTTCTCAGACTCATGAAGTCCTCTGATTTTCTCAGTATCTCAGAGACCAGAGTATAGAAAAGTGTGATTCATAGAAATGACACATGTGTAGCACAGGACAAGAAATCATAGGAGTGTGATGTTCTTTACAATATAGGTTTCTCAGAAACCATGGAATGCTTATTGTAAGCTATACAAGCACACGTCTTCCACATTGTAGTTAGACACCTATACAAATATGAGCGTGCAGGTATCAGATACCCTGAATACACATAAGTAAGTAATAGAAACAGCTCACTGATTACCAATAAGCTAAGTTCTTTGACTGTCAAAAAATAATTGACAAGTAGAATACAGGAATGGCCAGGGCATAAACTAGACCATATTTACGGGTGATGTTGAGTGGATAATACAATGTTTATTTTATTAGTTTTCACATCACTTTAGAAATTGAAAATCCAATATCTTTCAGCTCATCTCTACCTAGACACTCACACATTTTCAAATTAGTATGTGATTATCTCCATTAAAATCACTTCAACATAATCATTTTAAGTGTGTTTGTTTCAGACAAAATTCATTTCTATCACCCAGTGTATTGCCTTAATAATGTAATAATGAGCTCCATCCTTACTGAAATAAATAAGATGGTGTGGTGTGTTCTTTTTAATCAAAGATGTTGTAAATGAGACAATTAGATGTCAAGTAAGAAAGTAGATTGTTTCATTAGAGAGCTGGCACCAACACTAATTGGGTTGTGTGTATACAGCTACACATGAAAGCAAAGAAACACATATCATAAAATTCACAGTAGCTGGGTGACCTTTAAGGGTGATTCTTTTTCCGCAGTCCAACTTTGACCTTTTCAGATCATGCCCCTGAACTTGCAGTGTGTGACTGTTTGGCAAGTAAATGTCTATAATGAAAGGCTACTACTGGATGCCATGAACTGTTTCCCCAGCCGAGGATGACAAGCTCTTAAAGTCACTGAAAGCTTTAATGGAAACAAACCTGTTTACTTGTAGAAGTTAGACTTCTTGCTTGAAGAGACTAATCAATTCTTTCACTTGATAGAAATTTTAATTGAAGACAACATCCAGAGGTGAAAGAAGCAGGCAGCTAGTGGCTCTTCTTACCAGGCTACAATATTAATTGGGACTGTCCTAATATTTTCATTGCTGAATTCACATGACAGAAACTCTAAATTACATTAAAGTTTCTTAGGCATGAATTTTGTGAGATGCAATCTTTCTAAATTTGAACATGTGTGGGAAGCATAGAACTGATCAATTAGGAGGATAATTTCACAATTTGCCCACAATGTAGTGTCATATCTGCTTCTGAATACCAGTGAGGTATAAAATTCACTTTATGCTCATATCAATAATATGGGTAATTTGTTTTGAAGCAAATATTTACTCTGAAGATGTGACATCATTTGTTAACTATTTTCTTTTAATTTTTTTTGTTTCACATGAGCAGCATGGAATATTTTTACAGCCTTTATGTATGTTCAATATTGTGATTGGAAACATGCGTCAGTTAATAGTTTGCTGAACAGTGTCAAGAGTATGTATATGTGTATGTGTATGTGTATGTGTATGTATATGATGTATATGTATATGATGTATATGTATATATCCAGCCAGCCTAGCTCTCTGTCGTTCCCTCACAGTGCCATGAGGAGACCTACCAGGAGTTGACACCTGCTGTGTAGAGTCATTTGGAAATTTCATTGTTGTTTCTTGTATAATATCCTAGAGTCTAGTTCACTAGTATGGCTGGCACTGGTACCCAGCACTTGTCATGTTCTACAGCTTCCCTACCAGAGATTTTGCTTTGATCAGCAGACCACCTCCTCCCAAGGCAGTCTCCTTCCACTGCTCAGCTGAATTTCTTGTTTTTCCAGTGTTAGAGGACAACTGATATTTTCCTCCCTATTCCCTCTCATTAGTAGGCACTGTTTGTTACTTACACCAGTGACTTTCTAAAAGATGAACACGAGCTATTCACATTAGTACTTGATGTACTTAGCCCAGCACCTGGCACACATTAGGTGCTGATTAAATGCTAGTGGCAACAGAACACATTTCAGTTCCATAAGTACTTTTCATTTTGACATTATGGGGCTTTGTTGTTTTTTATAAAAGTAAGCCTAATAGATTTTTCTTAGTTAAAATGCCCCTTAAGAGAGTGGAAATGGACATGTAGTTTGTGGCAAACACCTTTAATCCCAGCACTAAGAAAGCTGAGGCACGTGGACCACTATGAATTGTGTAGCCAGTCTGGTCTACATAAAAACTACCAGGCTAGGTGGAAATAACATAATAAACCACTCAGAGTAGAATAACTTCAATTTGCTTGTGAACATTCATATATATAATCTGTACTGGAAAGTCACACAGAGTTTTGAGTTTTGTTTTTTGTGTAATATGTGTGTGTATGCATGAGTATACTACAGGTCAACTGTGGGTATCTTCCTTAGTTGCTCTCCATATTATTTTTCTAAAAATTAAAATTTCCTATTATTTTAATGTTTTTGTGTGTGCATGTATATGTGCCTGTGTGTGCATATGTGTGTGTGTATATTTATGTATGTGTCTGTGAGAGTGTGCATGTGTACACATGTGTCTTCATGCGTGTGTGCATGTGTGTATATACATTTGTGTGTACGTATGTGTGTATGTGTATATGTTCGCACATTAGTGCAGGTGCCTTCAGTAGCCAGAAGCATCAGATTTTCCTTGACCTCAAGATATAGGAGATTGTGCTGAGAGCCAAAGTAGGGTCATTTGGAGGAACAATCAATGCCCCTATATGCGGAGCCATTTCTCTAGCTCCCTTCCCCTTATCTTTTGAGATCTTCTTGGGCAAGTGATCAGAGCTGTTGATTGTGTGTGACTAGACTGATCACGTCATATCCAGAAGACAGTATTTTTATATTACTACCCTCAGTATACTACTATCACTATTTCTCCCCGTCTTTCCAACCATCACCCTCAATGTTCCCTTGGCCTTGGAGGTAGTAAGGGGCCTAGGAAGAATCTGATGTGTTGCTAAGTGGACAAGTTTTCAAAGTGTCTTCTAAATGTTCTAAACCCATGCACGGGCTCATCCCTCAGCTAGTGGTTTCAGAAAGAGAAAATAATGCACCTGTCCTCTGCCCTTTATGTGTATGAGTTTCACTTAACTTTTTACTATTGTGCAGCACCAGTAAAAATGGCAGATAGGGGATTTGACCTAGTTATGTAATAGGCCATTTAGCCTCTTTTGACATTAGCAATCTAGTTAGACTTGGCCCACTTTTCATCACAGAATGTGTATAGTGTTCTTTTTACTGCTTAGTTGCATTTGCACCTCTTATTAATTAATCATATAAAATTCCATGATATTTTTCACTACCAGATACAACCACGCATGTAGACAGTACACATTAATATGACTAATTCCGTTAACCATATCCCTGTGTTTTCCAGAATAAGATAGCTCTCAGAAGAGTATGAAGGACATGATGCTTGTTTTTCATATCTTGTAACCTTGGTCTATGTCATACACAGAGGTAATTTCTAATGTCTGTGACTTCCCAAAGATGAACATAAGATAGATCTCTAGACTTGAGGAGATCACAGTCTTTTATAGAGGAGATTTATTCATAAAATATTTAGGAGAAAATGCCATACGTGCGTTCAACCACATTTTGTGTTAGAATCACAGACTATAAGAAGTAAGACTGCATAAAAACCTAAGAAAGAAAATACAGGGACAGCGGTTTCTTTGGTAGCAAGGGTACTTTAGGCAGGAGGATGGAGCAGTGGGGCGAATCACACAGAGAGTGTTCCAGACATGTGGTTGGCATTTTTCCTGTAATCTCACTGTTTCATTCTCTTTGAGTTTAATGATAATGATCCTTCTTCTTCATCAAACAGATCCCGAGTGGACAGATATTTACACACATTTTCTCTCTGTAGTGAATTATATGTTAAACTCCACTTGCTCTTTCTCCTCATTTATTGCTTGCCAAATAAGGGGTGGTTTCCCTTTATGATGTCTGCATATATGACATGCTTCATGTCTCATTTCCTCGCTGTTGTTGCTCCAGAATCCCAGCCTCTTCCCAGTTCTGTTTATATACATTTTGTCATTGCTTGAGGTATTTTCTAGTAATTTCTGTTCTCTGTATGATACCAGTGACATTTCTTCATGTATCTGAGTATGTTACGGAAAAACAATAAACATGGAGCTGTGTTGTAAGCAATGGTGAGCTATCCAACATGGGTTCTGGGAACTGATCTCTGGCTTTATGGAAAGCAGCAAGTGCTTTTCACCTCTGAACCAGTCTCTACACTGACATTTGTTTGACAAAACCAGTTGCTAGAAATATGGTTCCTTTACCTCAGCTGGACTATGGGGAGTCTCTCCCCAGTTCTACCTAGAAGCTCAATAGATTAATACCCTTCTTTTGGTCAATACCCTTTAACTTTTGCTATGACCAATCACAATTCCTCACCAACAGGTGGTATATTTTAAAACTCCTGTAAGATTTAAAGCTATGTACATAGATGCCATTGTTTTCAAATGACAAAAAAATTTTCAAAACTGCTTGAATATATTTGTTTTAACATAGTCAGGTAATATAATTTTCTGTGTTGTTAAATACATTGATTTTATTCTCAGTTGCTAGTTATTTCTGCTACTACTAGATGACTAATTTCATTAGGATCAGTGCTATAACTCATTTATTTGTTTAATCTCCAGAGCTTTGCTTGTGAGAGCTCCTTGTTCAATATTTCAGTGCATTGAATGTTGGCTTGCTTTATTTTCATTTTTATTTTGGTTTCTTTTGTGATTGCTTTACCTCGTAGCAATTTAAGTCATTTTTCAGGTATAATTGTATTGCATACAGGGAAACAGAGACTCAAAACAATTATGTAATTAGCTAGAGATCAAACAGGAACAAATGAGCATGAAATAATTCAGTTAAATTGCTTTCCCTAAACAATTTTACATTTCTCTTCCTTTTTTTCACTTAGAGATCTCAAGCACAGGGTTACTAATGACTTGGCTACATGATAAAGTATGTACATATGATGCCAAGGAGGTACCTCTCATACTAACCATAGGTTCATAATTTTTTGATTTGCTTCTTGATCAGGATGTTATAATAATAATAATAACAATAATAATTATTATTGGATAACTGGAAGAGAGGGTAACTAACAGTGATGTTCATCCTCTTCTGATAGGGTGGTTTTCACTGTATCCTTCTTTGTGGAGTATCTACCAAAAGTAGAGAAAGTTGGATGGGAACCCATGGCAGCTGGATGTAAGCAAAAAGCTAAGGGAGCTTACTGTGGTCAGAATATGACACTTCTCTCTGGAGAGCCTCATATGTTGGAGATGTGATCTTTGGCTATGACACTATTGAAAGGAATTGGATTCGTTGGGTTTTGCCTGCAATATCACAGATTAATATGTCCATGGATCCATGATATGATAGTGATCCTGATCCTAGTGTGGTGAAAGTGTGAGATCAGGCTAAACTCAAGGTAGTGTCACAGGGGTCATGACTTGTGAAATTATCTGTGGCTCTCCTATTTCTCTCTGTGTTTCCCAGTTGTGATACAATAAGCAACTTATTCCATCTCTTGCTCCTATCCTGGCTTGCTATAGACCTCACAGTAGACTCAAGCTATTATAGAGTACAGCCATGAAGAAATAGTCTATCCTTGAAGTTGTTTCTCCCAGGCATTTAGTCACAGAGATGAAAAGCTGATAAATAAACCATCCTGATGGCAAAGTGCAGCAGGGGCTGACTGATTGGTCTTTTCTCATTCACCTATGTCTGAGGCTGGTTACTATGGAAACATCAGGAAGCAAAGCCTGGTAAGAATAGGTCTGTTCCCATTGGGACTGTGTTCATTTCTGTGACTCAGTTCTGCAGCACAACTGTATTCGGGGAAGCATACGTCAGAAAGGTTACAATTAACTAAATAGCATTGTCATTATTTTTACATATTTCTCAGATGATCTCTCTCTTGTGGCTTAAGGAAACATCCCACTGTGAATAAATAGCTGACACTTGGTGATATAGTGAAGCATAAGTTCTTGGCCTTGAACCTGACACTGCAGAAGCAAAACAAAGGAAAGCCAGAAATACAGCTTCCTGTTCTAATGGTCTTTTCTGTATCCCAACACCAGGATCTTGGTTGTTCATAGTCTCACCTTTACTGAAGATGGATACAGACTTCCATAGGAGGGTTTCCTCCTATTTTCTATCCCTCAACATCTTTTTTCTTTGTCCACTGATTCTGTCTAAAAAAATACCTATGGAATTTAGACATGAAATAAATGTAATGGAGTAAGTGAGAAAAGGTAGCCTATTAGATTGTTAATGGCTGGTTTCTGTTTTGCCAGTTTGTGGAAAGAGTCTATAATCAGTTAGTATTATATATTTCATTATTCTAGATAAAAGAAAAGAACTAATAATGATGAACTATCTTTAAAGCCAGCTAGATTCTCCACAAGGAAAACAGGCCATGGCAAGGATGAGGAGCCATGCTGATGCTTGTTGCTTTTTGTGTATGTGCTGATGTGCAGTGATATTTGAGGTCAGAGCTCTAGATTTGTTGGTATGATCAAGTAGTTGCTTGGCCTATCAATCTATAAGAAGCGTGAAAACTTATTAAAATCAAGCCAGAAATGATGCCAGTTTGTATATCCATATATAACTTTTTGCATCATTGTGGAAATGTAAGAGTCCTTTATTTCCTATAGTAGTTAGTGTACTTAAGTAAAACTGTAAAAAAGAGAGAGAAATAAACAAATAAAATAAGAAACAAAACAAAATGTTTCTGGCTAGCCAAACCTTACCATAGAGTTGTTGAAGCAGTCTTGAAAAGCACTTCAGGAGTCTGAAGGTGCTCTAAATTACCTTTCTGCCTGAGGTGCTTATAGCACTCCCTCATCCTTTTGAAACTCTATTTTAGTTCCTGAAATAAATGGAGTAATTTTAGCTCTCCCAGTCAGGAAGAGGGACAAAGGTTCTCCTAAGCAAGCAGTGACTACCTTTGCAGCAGAATATGGGTGCAATTGATACAGGGCAAGCAGAGAGAACACTTAAAGAAAAGCAAGAGAACATTATATGATGAGATGCTAAATTATTGTTGCAAAAGTCTAAATAAATACATATGACATCAAATTATTACTCTTGGTAAGATTGATTAGACACATGTGCCAGGAGTTTTTGCAATTTTAAAACAAAAGAAATAATAACAGCTGGTTAATGTTCCTCTCATTTCTTCCTTGCAAAAATTATGTTGAAGAGGAAGGACAAGGCCATTGGGTCTTGCAATGCTCTTTATAAACAGTATATTCTTGCTCAGTTAATTTCTTTTTGCTTCATATGAAGTTTTATTTTTAATCAAAGAAAAATAAGCATATAGCTTAAAAACTCCTAATGATACTGCAAGGCTGGCAAATGGCTCGATAATCTCCTATTTATATCTTCATTCACTTGAGGGTGTTTTTTTTTCTGAGATTTTTAATTACATGCCTATATTAGTTCTTGATTTCTGTCAAGGGTTGACATTATTATAAATTTTCTATTATTAGAACTGGTGATTTTCCCATCCCTAGGCAACTTCCTTTACACACATAACCTTATTTCATCTGTCCTCTTAATATGTTCATGCAGATTACTCTAGATCAATTTTTAGTTATTATATTAATCTGATATAAATACTGTCCACTGGTGAGATGATAAAATACAACAGTTGCATTTGCCCCTGATATTTTATCTGCTTTTGATAATTGCTACATATGTTTGCGCACATGGTTTGCTTTCTGTCTATAGCTATTTAGTCTCCCAACTTTTACATTGAGCTGCAAAATTTCTCTGAAAATACTGATTTCAAAAGGCTATCATTTTTATTATTTTTAAAACCATTTTCACATGCATTGCCCTTTGTAGGCCTAAACTAAAAGGCAGATACAAAACTGCATACAGAAGTAGATCATATCGACTTGATGGTTTTTGCAAAGGTCAAGATCATATGGGCTCATTGACTGTGTTCACATCTGTGGACCTTTTCTCTCACACTGCTTTCCCACAAAACATGCCACATGTTTGTTACAGAGTATTGCAAATCTGAAAGGGAGTATCTTAGAACAAGGGGGGTAGAGTTTACCACATCTCTACCATCTTGTCTCCCCTGCTACTACTCCTTGCTGTGACGTATAATATAGACTCACTCTTACCTTGTGAATTTTTCCATAGCAAGAAACTTTTGGCACACTGGGAAGATATTTCTCTAGATTAAGGACATTTCTAAGTACAACTGCTCCTTGCAAAGATGTGCTCTAATGTCAGTCAGCTTGGGTTATTTTTCTCCTACACATCCAGGGTGTTGGCCTCCAGTGTCTCTGTGCAGACAACCACACTGAGTCTCCCTGCACATCTCCTCTTCCAAGGTTCATTGAGCTGTCCACCAGCTGCCATTACTGTCTATATGTGATCCAACTTTAAAGATAATAAAGTCCTCCCATTATTCCGAGTTTTGCCCCTTCTGGCCTCTACATTAATTTTAAATTTTAATGACTACTTTTACAGAACTTGTGGAAATGCTACGTGTTATAATATGCCATGGTTAATTATAAAAACCTTGTGTTAAGCATTTTACATTACAAAGTTCACAAAACTACCATAATTGTTATCTCTATTAGTACAGCTAATGGAAGCAGAATAAGCATTATTTAAAATGTGTTTGAAATATTGTAGACCTTAAGAGTAGCAATATTTATTAATTTGAAGAGTCATAAAAACACTAAAATTATTTTAAGTTATATATCTTTGTGAGCCACTGGAGCAATATAAATAAATATATATTACATTTGTCCTTGAAAAATATATTAAACTGGTTAATGTGGATTAATTGTTTTAAAAATGTGAACAAAACCTTGTTAGTCAAGGTCAAACTTACCCTCTACAGAGGAAATATGTTATCTTGGTGTGCAAACATTATTTCCTAGCAAATTTGAGAGTAGTGACTGTTTTAACCTACCATAATTTCTGTAAATAATGTTTTCTCAGAACCTAAGTTAATGGGGTAAGACTTGGTGATCAGCTCATTAAAGTTCTAAATATAGAGGTAGTGATAAATGTGGTGTCAGAATTCCTAGGCAAAGGCAGTGCCAGTAAAGCTAACAGTGATCAATGCCTAGTTATAGCATCAAGGCACTGAGGTCATTTAATGACGCCCTTATCTGCTAATTACTCTTTCCCTTGGATTAAAATTATGATACCTTCAATGAGAACTTGTGACAATATTGACATTTCTTTATGATTATTTGTCTTTGCTTAATGCTTGGTTGATGTGATATGGAATCCACTTACCAAGTCTATAACACTCTTTTCTTAAAAGTAAAAAAAAATATGAGAATACATTTACTATGGTAATTTGTTATAACAGTTTATTTTAACAGATGATTTCATTCTGTTGGAAGTGTAGCTCACTAGTGTCATGAGCTTGTTCAGCAGTGCTGATTCTATGAGCTCTATGAACTTTTAAAAATGTACGCCTCTTTTTGATTGCATATTAATAAATGAGTTAGGTGATACAGTTCAGCAGAATTAGGGGTCAATACCAAATCTACCATGTAATAGGTGTATAAATCAGGGGAATTCAATCACTCCAAGATTTTGTATATATGTCTTTACAACAGATGAAAAGCCACCCATCTCCCCAAGAATTAAGTTTGTTCATAGCACTGCTCTATCCTTCTGTGGAGAATAGTTTTATGGACTGTAGAAGATCTAGCATGATCTAGACTAATGGTCAATGTATTTTTTTCAGCTGCCAAAGAATCAGAAAAGTTGAATTCATAATGATATAAATCTTAAAAACAAAATGTTTCATTGGCCTGAATTGCAATTCCTCATGTCTGAATAGCTATGTTTACTTCATGAGTCTAGCTTTCTCTAAAGAGTATGTAAATTTTCATGAGGTTTTAAGTGTTTAGATAATTTTTTCTTACTACCAAGCAGAAGGAAAGCATATATGTCAGAAACAACTAGAGAACATTTTCAATTTTTATCCTCTACAGTCTTCATCTAAGAGATTCTGACATACCATGTATTTCCAGTCAAATATTCAGTTTCCAGCCCAAGAATGAAAATTCTGAAAATGAATCCTTGAAGACATTCCTGAAGTTACATGTCAGAAGTGTGAAGTGCTTTGTAGCTGTACTTGCTTCCAATTATATTTAAACAAATCAGTTTCTCTTGCTAATTTCATGATTTATGACATTATGTACTATCATAAATAATTGCTGAAAACCCTGAAATATTTTTTCAAAATTTGACATGATAGTAACTGGAAAAATGATCCTGTCTCTTCTCCATGTTCAGATGACATCACAATGCTAAAATAAATTCACTCTTTTAGTCAGCATGTGAATCATAGAATTTCTGGTTTATAAAAATCACTTTTGTTGCAGTTGCCTCTCTGAGTTGTAGTCATGATGAAAAACACTACTTGAGCTGCTATTATGTTTGAAATTCACGTCGATATACCTATAAGATCTTATCCAATTCTATCAATTTTATTAGAGGGTTCCTCTTGACAAAAACTGTGATTGGATTTACTGCCTACTACATGAGATAGAATCCATTCCCAACACTGCCTAGGTGGTAAGAACCTGAGACTGGATAGACCAAGGACATAGGTTAAAACCAAACACTACTGTTGTACTAGAGGAAGGTAGCTATAAAATGACTCCAAATGACAACCTTTTCTATTCATAGATTAGAGCCCTGCTCAGCCATTATCAGAGAAACTGCAGCAGATGGGAACAAATACAAAGACCCACAACTAGACAATTAACAGAGAGTGACAGACTTTGGTACACTCTGTTCTTCATGGGATATCTCTATCAAATCCATTCCCTCAGGGCTCAGAGAACCTTTCAGAAGAAGAGGCAGAAACATTGTCAGAGCCAGAAGGGATGGGGGAGAGCAATGAAACAAGGCCTTCTCAACCCATCAGCATCAACACACAAATGAACTCACACAGACTTTGGCAACAAATATAGGACCTTCACATGTCTAGTTCAGATGGCATCCCTGTGCTGAGAAAAGAAGTGGACACATACTCCCATCTCTGACACAGAACCTATGTCCAATTGTCAACCTCCTGAAAATAAAAAATTAGTTTTCTCTAATGGAGTCTCATTGGGTATATAACCCACTCCTAAGTGCAGTCACCTTGCTCATCAGTAGATATTCAACACAAAGCAAGCTTAATGACATCCTTGGAGGTTCTTTGTCTAATTCTTTGGCTCATAATGCTTTGTTAGAGCCTGTGTGTGTGTGTGTGTGTGTGTGTGTGTGTGTGTGTGTATGTGTGTGTGTGTGTGTGTTATGATTTCTGATTTAATGGGATTTCTGTGTACATTACTGTTTATATGTGGTTTGTGATTTTTAAAGCGGGTTGCTCCTCCTCCTCCTCCTCCTCCTCCTCCTCCTTCTCTTCCTTTTCTTTGATCTTATTCTTATCTTATTACAAATAATTCTTATTGTTTGAATGAAGGTTGCATAATTTATTAACGTCATGAAGTTGTTTAGTATTTGTTTTGGAGAATGTAGACTAAAACCAAACACCAAATATTGGCTTATTCTGTTACTGATACCTTTCACTTACCTTAACTCTTAGTAACTTAGGAAGCAAAATAAATGACAGATGCAGCTTTGTAGAAATTAAAATGAACAGTGTATTTAATATAATTATATTGACAAATTTTAAAACCTCTAAAGCATGCAGCACAGATAAATGGATTTCTACTTTTATGGGAGATGAAGAATTTTAAGTAAAGTCTGCTAATGTGGATAGAAGAGTGTGTTAGCAAAGAACCATCATGGCTGAATGCATGATGATACAGAGGCTACTTAAAAATTGTTTTTAGAGTATTGTTAGTTTTCACAAGTTTGATCTAAAGCATTTCCCAGATTTTTACAAAGCACAAGAAAGAAACAAAAACAGTGAATTTCCTTTGTAGAAACAGTCAAATAACTAAAAAGAAATCATTTGATAAAAACCTCACTTTTTGTATTGTTTTATATGTTTTGAACAGAATAGGATATTCAGTCTTTATGGTTATGATCTTCCACCCCTATTGTTAAAACAAATGAAACATTTAAAAGGAAAGGTTACTTTAGGGTATTTTCCCTCTATCTCTTAAAAATAATTTTATTCAGCAAATAAAATGCATTTACATCTCAGTGGCACACTTTCCTCTAACAGATTTCTTTCTCTCAGAGGATGTTTTTGTTTGTATCCTTTTAAACACTATATTCTGACTGTAAAAAGGAACTTTTTTAGTATATTTCTTCTGCTCTGTAGAACACTGAATCTCCTTTGTGATTTTCTGTTTTTATCTGGCTCTCCGAACAAAAGAGTGCTTATTCATGATGACTTTTAACACATAGATAATGCTTGGCAAGTGATTTTCTACAACTTTTAAAACATCAGCTGTCTCTATGTATAATATCACTAT
Source organism: Rhynchomys soricoides (assembly GCA_019843965.1). NCBI lineage: Eukaryota > Metazoa > Chordata > Mammalia > Rodentia > Muridae > Rhynchomys > Rhynchomys soricoides. Next base: position 9,362,849 of record JADRCH010000086.1, on the reverse strand, counting down.
ATTCCCATGCATAGAGAATAAATGAAATATGTTTACGCTTACTCCTTATTACTCCTTTTCAGTTCACTCCATATTCCCCAAGATACCTTCTCCTATTCCAAGCCTGTGCTAGAATTTTTGTTTTGAATGAGAATGACCCCCACAGGCAACTGGTCGAACTGTTTGGGAAGGGTTAGAGAGTATAGCTGGGTTGGTGGAGGTGTGTCACTAGGAGTTTGATTTGAGGTCCAAAACACCAATGCCATTCCAAATGTTATCTATCTCTGTCTCCATGTGTTGATCTGCATGTGAGCTCTTAGCTATTCTTACTATCATGTTATTGCTCCATTATCAAGAATGATAATTCTCTAAAACTTTAAGCTAAATAAATTCTATGTTTAATAAGCTGCTAGGTTCATGACTTTTGTCACAGCAATTGAAAAGTAACTAAGAAACACACTGTATTCCATTAGCACTGCTTATTTATGCATGAATATAGGGTCATCTACTAGAACATTGAAAGCTACCTATGTCAATATTGTTAATAAAAAATGATTCTCCCTCCTCCAGCCAACTATCCACCAACAGTACCTCCTCAGGGTGGTGTGGAGCTTAGATAATCTTATCTAAAACATGTATATCAGGATTTTGGATGGTTTGAGCATCTGAAGGGTTTTGCGGGTAACCCCACCTTCTGTGAGAGTGTGCCATAGCAATGCCATACCTATAGGTCAGTCTTTCACAGCAATCACCTCTATATGATAGGCAGTACTTCTTTCCTCCTCTTTTTTGTCATATCTCTGAGCCTTAATGGTGGTGGGGGTTAGTGTAAATGTAAAATTTAAAGTTGAATACACAACTTCTTAGCCTCAGGACTCAGACAAATTATATATCTAGCTCTCTGTTTTCTTCTATTTACTGTGAGAAGAAGCATCTCTAACTAAGGCTGAGAACAGACAAGGTCTATAATTCAGGTCAATAATTCCATTTATAACACACACACACACACACACACACACACGTACACACACACTATTGTCTGGGAATAAATTTAATACAGGAAGACTTCTACAATAAAAATTTTAGGACAGTGAAGAAAGAAAGGAAAACATTAGGAGATAGACAAAAAGTCCATAATCATGATTTGAAAGCAATAATGTTGTGAAAATATCTGCCCTAACAACATCTATCCAAAGATAGAATGCTTTCCCAGTCAAAATTGCAACAGCTTTTTCACAGGCATAGAAATAAGTCAAGAAATTTAGATAGATGTACAAAAGACCAAGAATAGCCAAATAAATCTTTATAAAAATAATACTGTGGAAAATATAACTATACATTATTTCAAATTTTACTGCAGAGCCATTGCAGTACAAACTTTTTGATTTTGTTACAAAAATAGATAGAAGGAATGAATAATAGACTTGAAGATCTATATATAAACTTAAGCAAATACATGTAACTAATTTTTGACAAATATGCAAAATATACACACTGGAAAAAAGATAGCACCTTCAATTAATGGTACTGTATTTTATCATGCAGACAAATGAAACTAGAATCTTATCTTTCATCATGCACAAACTTAATTCCAAATTGGCCAAAGAGCTTGACATAAGATTAGACACATTGAGATTTTTAAAGAAAGAAATAGGGATCAATTTATATTTGCAGTAGGAGCTTTCTGAATAGAATTCTTATTATACAGGAACCAATACCAACAGTCAATAAATAGGATCCTATGAAAATAAAATTTTTTTGAACAGAAAAGGAAATGGAATTGAATGAATAGGCGGATCACAGAATGAGACTTTTGCCAACTGTTTTTTGACAGAGAATGGAAATGTATATTATAAAAAGAACTATATAAACTACATATATAAATGATAAGCAACTCAAGTACAGAGTAAGGAGTGAGATGAATGGAAATTTGTCAGAAGAATGAAATGTCCATAAAACTCTTAAAAAGTCTTTATCCGTCAGGGAAATGCAAATTAAAACCACACTAGGATTTTACCTCACTCTTGTCAGAATGGCAGAAAAACAAGTGACAGCAAATGCTGATGTGTGTGTGTGAATAATATGAAAGGGGAACTCTTATGTACTGCTGCTGAAAGTATAAATCAGGACATCCACTTTAGAATCAGTCTGGGGGTCTCTCATAAACTAAAAATAGAACTGCTATATGGATCAGCTATACCATTCATAATCTTATACCCACTGAACTCCTCATACTAATACACAGACATTTATATATCTATGTTTACTAGTGTTTTATTTATCATAGTTTGGGAAAAGAATCCATGTCAATCAACAGATAGATAGATAAGAAAATGTGACATGTACACAAAATTGAATATTATTCAACTGCAAGTTGCAGGTAAACTCATGGAACTAAAAGAATTATGCTGACTGAAATACTTCAAGACCAGAGGGACAGAGGTACTGAGATCTCTCACATAAGTACCCTAGCTTCAAGTTGATTATTTTGTGTATTTCACTTGGAGCTCAGGTAGAAGACAGGAAAGCAGAAATGGACCTTTAGAGAGAGTGTAGTAGATTATAGGCCAAACAAAAGTAATGATGTGGAACATAAGGGGCAGGAAGCATTAAGCAGAGAGTAGTGTGGGAGTATGACAAATCAGGAGATGAAAGGTGTGCTAAGCCAAAGAAAGGCAGGATGAAAAGGCATATGGAAACCTATTGTCTTACAACCAAACGTAAAAACAAATAAGTTGAGGGATAGAAAAATGCAAATAAAATATAGAAGGAATAAAATTATTGATGATTCAACTATTAAGCAGAGAGGGGGCAGGGCTGATGGTAGAGAGGCAACAGTGATAGATTAACCAAAGCTACAGAGATATGTAAAAGTCGACGGAACCCTACTAGTCAGTAAGCTGGTTTCAAAATACAATGAGAGGGAGAGAGAGAGAGAGAGAGAGAGAGAGAGAGAGAGAGAGAGAGA
>JADRCH010000086.1:9213626-9351558 GCA_019843965.1 Rhynchomys soricoides | reverse complement strand
ACACACACACACACACACACACACACACACACACACACACACACACAAATAGATTCATTTCTTGTAGATAAACACCACAGGACAATAGCCCAGGCTTCCTGTGGGCAAACATTGAAAGGCTCAGGAAAGCCAGTCTGCAGATTTGGAGTCTTGACTCTGTAAGTGTCATTTCTCCCCAGCAGAGGGACTCTGAAAGGTGGCTTGTCCCAGGTTACTTACCACAGCATGGTGACAGGCAAATCCCTGAAGGAGCTGTATTTCTAAGAAGAAACCAATCAGAAAACGTGGTCTGTTTGTATCAGTGTCTTCCCATTTATCAAGGCTTCCTAATGTTATTCTTGAAAAGTACAAACACATGTTCCAACAAAAGCTACCTAAAGAATCCCAAATACGAGGCGTTACTTTACACATTTCCTGATGTGAATGCACTAAGAGCTGAATGCATAATGGGACTGTTCTTTAGTGTGTTCTTTTTCCTACCTCCCCACACAATCCCTGTACTTTCCATCCCCCAAAACGAGGTAGGAGAAAAAGAAGTACAGAGGGGAAGGAAGCATGTCCTGCTGATAAGAGGCATCAAGTTCCTTGGGGCAAGTTTGATCTTTTTCATCAGGATTTCTCCAACCTGCATCCTGCCACAGCAGCAAGAGTGACAGCTGGGGCAGCAGAGACAGCAACAGCAGAGGACCTCTCAAGGGTCCCCAGAATTCCCAACATCAACTATCTTCAGCTGGCAAAATCACACCCCTGCCAGAGCATATGACAAATAATAGTGGCTGTGAACAAATCTGAAGCAGCACCATATCCCACATCTAGGATTAAAACAAAAACATATTCAAAGAACATTCCTCTGTGTTTAAATAAACCAAGGTGATGACTACATATAATACTACCCTCTCCACTGGAAACAGGAGGAAACAGGAGGAAACAGGTTGAGGAATGCCTAGTAATTGGTTGTGAATCATAGAATGTAAACCTCGATGGTGTGGATGAACAATGTACTGTGTTAAGCTGATTTTACTATAAGTCTAAAGCTCATTGTGGAAGATAGGGTCTTTAGGAGCCAACATAGTTTGGTGTTCAAATTACGAGAAAAGAGAAAGAGACAAGAATACAACAAGCAAAGCTGGTGAGGGTGGATAGACTCAGCAGGGTGAGATTTCTGCAGATAGCTTGGTAAGAACGTAATTTATTGTTGTTGTTTTAAGTGATGCTTATTAGAAGAGCACAAGAGAAACAGAAGAGTAGAAGACAACTGAAGTGAATCCTGTTAAGAGTATTTAGGAGACAGTAACTAGCTAGCACATGCGTTCACAAGGTTATGTAGAACGAACACTTTCAGTGGCTATGGGAATCAGGTCATCACTGGTGACCTTAGGACGTTCTGTTTGAGGAATCTGGTAGTGATGAGAGCTGAACCATGGGAGAGAATTAGTTAAGAGGGTAGATCTACAAATGTGCTTACATGTATTAGACATTTGAATGTGTTTTCAAAAGGTTGCTTCACCTCATGCAAAGGGAATGGGGGAACAGAGAGATGTTTCTAAATAAAGGAGATAGGTTAATGTTTTATGGTTGCAAAGAAGCAGCTGTGGAGAACAGGAGTGATGGAGTAAAGCTTTTGGGGAAATGTGGCAGGGTTTGCTATCCAAGGCTGGTGAATGAGCCTTGTATGTTAGAAGCAGATTAAATTGCTCTTATATCCTCAACTGTGGAAAGTGGACCATGCCAGGAAACCTGGTAAGGTTAAGCTGGGTTGGCAGCCCCAGAACCTAAAAGGGGTGGTAGGAGCTTTACCTGTTCTGGACTAGACCCCTGTCACCTAGCCACAGGCCCCGCCACCCCCAGAGAGATCATGACCATCTGTCACATAAGGGCAGTGCCCCCAAGCCTCTATACATGTTGATGAGGCATCCCTAATTCTCAGACCAAGCCAATAGAAAGCATCTGCTGTCAGACCCCTAACCCACTCCAAAACTGTATATAAGATCCAATCCAGAAAGAATAAATGTATATGAGAACTACTCCATCACCTGAGAACATCTGTGGTATAAGAGTTGTAACACTTCTTGGGGAAGAGACCACTCTGCTCTCCTGAAGCTTAAGCTGCTCAAAGTTCCTCTGCACCTCTCTTGTTAGCTGAGTCCTCTGCCAGCTTGGCTCTGCACAGCTCAGCATCTCAGCTCCAGGGCAGCAGCTGCACCAGAGGAGCAGAGAGGTTGCACTTACAGCTGCCTGCTCTCACCCTTTCCCACTCCCTTGACCACTCCTGCTCAACCAGGCCAGAGACCACCGTGGACAGTGTGCAATCAACAAGATAGCAGGAGTAAGGATTTCCATTTCATAAAATAGAAAAATATGGACTAGAATTTTTAGATCTTCTGCCTTATTTGTTTGCTTTCCTTGTGTGTGTGACAAATTACCAGATACGAGAAAGTTAAAAAAGTGTTTGCCTAAGCTAACAGTTTAAAGATATGGTTCCCTATGACAGGTAAGGCACAGAAGCTAAACGTGAGCAAACTGTGATGGATGACTGCTCATTTTCAGTTAGCCTTTTCTTTTCCTGTTGTCCAGATCTCCATCTCATAGAATAGTGATGCATTTGGAATGGGTCTTTCTATCTCACTTATGTTAATCTAGAAAATCACCCACAGATATGCCCAGTGGCTTGCCTCTTCAGTAATTAACAATCCTCTCAAGTTTACAGTCGATATTGTCCATCACATCTGTGAAAAGTGATGCTAGTGGGGCTTAAACAGCTTGAGAGGTAAAGTATTTTTTTGAATAGTTAAAAGGAATAAAGGAGAGATTTAAGCATGTGTATAACCAATAGGGCTGACTATATTACAATTCCTATGAATGTCTGTATCACTGGTCTAATCTGTGCGTTCATTTAAGTCTAATTTTCAGAGAACCATCCAGCAACTCGGGGCTGTTATTCAAAGTATGAAATAGTACTGTTGACTTACAAGACTGATGAGTGGAACTTTGTAAAAGGGAAACTATGAATCTGATTGGAAGAAGTAGCAGTTGGATGGGGGTTGAATACACCTTGAAAATATCCTGTCAATCAGCAGAGTGATAACTTGTGAGTTTGGTGAACAGAGTGTGCTGAGAATGATGTACTTGTTCTTCTGGAAAAAGAAGGAGTTTTCACCCTGAAGAGGTAGCATCTATTGAAGATTTTAAAGATGGCATCACCAGTTTTGACATTTTAGATGCTTTAAATGACATTGGTGTTGTTCATATTGATGTTCAGCTTGAATAACCAACTAATCATCTGGCTACCCTCTTACTGTACTGGAAAAATGGAATATTGGAGCAATGTTTTTTTAAATGTTCTTAGCCTTAACAGTTGGCAGAGAGACTAGGCATCTAATACTAAAGTAAGATTTAGGCTTTTGAGATTTGGGTTTATGGTATTGTTTGGAATCTTTTCATTGACTGGAAACCACCATAAGCTGCTTCCTCAAAGGCTCATTGAAGTGACATTTATTCTACTGAAAGAGTGGCATCTCTTTTATTTATTTTTATGAATATTTTCAAGGAGTGGTGAAAACAAAGAGCCTTATTCTCAGATATGAGATAAAGAATGGTGATAGTTTTGCAAGTAACCTGATGGAATGAGGTAGGGAACAGTAGCTTAGCTTCTTCCTTTTGGTCAGTCCCAAAAATAATAACACTCAAACTGCGTGCAACATCAAAACTAGTGATCTCATCTTTAAGAACTTGGATGGATGCTTCCTCCAAAGATGAGGAGTTAACATGGCTCTGTAAAAGTATGAATTTGACATGCACTCTGATTTAAATCACAGCTCCTTAGCTTAATAGCTGTTTGACCTTGAGCAAATTAATTAACCTTACAAATCCCAAGTTTCTGAAGTACCGAACAGGGCTAATAATACCTCTTTTGGAATCACTGTTAGAATTAGACTTAATAAGCTAGGAGTTTAGCTCAGTAGTAGAATGCTTGTACATGTCCGTCAAATAAATACAACACAGCCTTATCCACTGGACTCGATCATTACTTTTGTTTTAATCAGAAGCAAAAGCAATCATTGGTGATGTTTTTTATTTTATTTTTGAGATTAGCATGTAATTAAAGCATCTCCCTTCCCTTTCTTTTCTTCAAACATTTCCATATACCCTTCCCTGCTCTCCTTCAAACTCTTGGACACATTTTCATCATTATAGCATTATAATATGCATATTAATATACATATATGATGTACATGTATATTCCTATATATAACTTGTTTGGTCTTTATGTTTTTTAGTATTATATTTTCAAAGCTAACGATGTGGTGCTAGACAACAAATTAGTGTGCTCTTCCCTGGAGAAAGACTACTTCTCCTACCCCTGTCCTTCCTCAATTGCCTGTTATGTTTTTGTGTATGGTTGGAGTCTAGTAGGCTTTTCCCATGGACTTTAGCATGTCCTTTGTTATAGCCCCTTTTGAGCTTATGTTTGGACCTTTGCATTTTTAAATATCAGGCCAAAGTCTCATTTGGTATATATCCTAGGGAACATTTTCTTCTTTCAATTAGAGGGAAGCTGTGATAAAATATATACCTTAAAAGTCACTGTAATTCTACCTAGACTATATTTGCCTTTCAATATCTTAGAACTGAATATTCTACTGGGGAGGAAATGTAAGAAAATTGATCATGAATTTGGGTCTTCAGCCTGATGTGTTCATAGTTACTGTTGAGGTTCTACTGAAGATGACTGTAGTGTTTCATCCTTCAAGGAGACATTGCACTTAGACACTACTATTCATGTTAAAAATATGGAGATACCTCAGCATGGAAAAAATATAAAAGAAAGCACCATTTCTTTCTCCTCTGAGAATCTGAATGGGCATTTGTACTATAGGAGATTTTGTACTGTAGGAGATTTGATAGAGTTATATAGAGTTATATGCACATGAAAGGAGAAAAATAAATATTTGTGACTTTCTAAAAATTAATCATTAGTAGTAGGAAAATTCACTTGTCAGAGATGAAACTATTAAGGAATGGAATATATTTTTTATAATTAAAAGTGAAAAACAGAAAAGGGATTTGGAACAAGATAAAATTATAGAGGCCTAGATATAACATGATTTTCCAATCAGATGCATATAACTTGTATCTTTCGGTACAACCAGGAAGCAGTAGATGGAGAGGCAACTATTTTGAGAAGCACCTCTGGAGTTCCACCATGGAGGAGCACACAGATTGACCAGAACATATGGAGGCTCAGAACATTTCCTTTCAGTATTTTCACCATTCAAACATCTTATTACCACGTTTGGATAATTCTAGAAAATATTATTCCATTATGTTGGAGACCTAGCATATGTAACAGAGGATGGCCTTGTCAGACATCAATGGGAGGAAAGGTCCTTGGTCCTATGAAGGCTCAATAGATGCCCCAGTGTAGGGAAATTCAAGAGTAGGGAGGCAGGAGTGGTTAGGTGGATGGAGAAAACACCCTCATAGAAGCAGGGGGAGAGGGTATGGGATAAGGGCTTCCTGGGAGGGGGTAAACCGGGAAAAGGGATAACATTTGAAATATAAATAAAGAAACTATGAAAAAGAAAAAAGAAAAAGAAAACAGGTCCATATACTAAGTTTACCCAGATTAGAATCTTACCATCCAGGGGAGCCTGCAAGCACCATTAAGGGCTGGAAAGAGAGACAGAATCTCAGCTTGGGATCTGGCAACTGGATTTGACTTGAGTCCCATTTTCTTTGAAGAATCTAAAAGGAAGAAGAAAATAAAAACCACATTGGGCATTGCTGTGGCCATAGTGGCAGGGGGAGGGGGAGAGAATGGGGAGGTTCCAAAGGGGAGATCTGGAAAGGGGGAAACATTTGAAATGTAAATAAAGTAGGAAAAAAAGGAAAAGAAAACAGTAGCCCTTTACTCTTTAAAAACAACAATAAAAGAATATCCTTCCTCTTAAGCACTGAATAGATACTAGGGAATTTTTTTTTTTTTTAATGTTTTCAAACCTTATTTCATTTTACTCAGACTCTGAATTGCAAATAAGAACAAATTTGCAAATTAATGATTACAGCAAATATCTTAAATGAGTGATCAGATACAAGTTTAATTTTTACAGGAGGGGCTTAATCTATGGAGTGCCTGGCCCCATAAAGAAATAAATGACACATCACAAAGCTTTCTGAGAAGACTTCCATACTGACTGACCAATGATACATATTTTTATTGATAGAGGAGACAGGATCTCAGTTTGTGAACCAAGACCTCCTGGAATTTACTATGTGCCTAGGTTTGCTTCAGAACTATGATCCTACTGCCTTACTTTCTTTAGTACTGGAGATATGATATATGTCAACAAGCCTGGAAAATATATTTGAGGATTTATGGTAACCTCCATATGAGATGATATAAGTTTTTCATTTAAAATTTTAAATATATACATTGTGTACCCTGACTAACCCACTTCCCCACAGTGTGAATGTGTGATATATATTTCAGGTATTAAAACAGATATAAAATTCAAGAAGGAACAGTTTGGTTGTTCTGATGGAACCCAGATGACTCTCTTCCAAATCTTGAAAAATCCTCATTTTCTTATTATTCTCAAATTAAGTTAGTTAAAATAGCATAAGCAAATCTTTGTATAGTAATTGTGGCTGTTAATAATATGCTAGTTGTTTTATATGTTTTAATTTGTGAATATTTTATTAGTAAAAATAAAAGAAGAAACCTAGCTTTAAACTATTATCCTTTCTTTAGAAAAAAATAGAGAAGCAAAAACTAACTTCTGTTTTCCTTTGGGAACTATTAGTTTTTTCTAATGAAGAACCTTTTTAAAAATATTATTTTTAATTTATTCTTTGGAAAATGTAGATAATTACACAATTAATTTGGTCATATCCATCCACAACTACCTCTATCCAATTCCTTTTTATGGTCCTCACTCCTTACCTGTGGTCTCTTCTAACTTCACCTCTTACTTTTTTTGTTTTTGTTGTTTTTAATTTTGTTTTGAGACAGAGTCATCCCATGTCTATCTGCCTGCTCTAGAATTATCGATGCAGACTTGGATGGCCTTAAATTCCCAGAAATCCACCTGCCTTTGCCTCCTGAGTATTGTAATCTAATATGAGCTACTATGATGGGCCCATGAACATTTGTTTTTGTTGGAAATTCCTTGACTCCAATTAGTGTGGCTTATATTTGCACAGATATGGGACCATCCTGTTGAAGATAGGCACCCTGCAAGGGTTCACTTCCCCAAAGAAGAGTATAGCTCCTCTGCTAAGAGTAACAGGGGACAACAAAGGGGAGGTCAGGATTCTCTAAGGGTTACAGGTTATATGGAAAGATAGGACCATTAGGACAAGGAACGGTTAGGAGGCGGGTGAGCAACCACTAAGGCTACATGAAGAAGCCTAAGGAAATATGGAGCTTGTAACCTAATTCAAAATAGTACACAGGTGCTGCAAAGATGGCTCCACTTCTAAAAGCATGTACTACTCCCCCAGAGGACCAGAGTTCATTTTTGCTCACATTAAATAAATCATAATCACTTGTAACTCCAGCTGCAAGGGATCTGATGCTCTATTTTGGCCAAAAGGGAAAAAGTATACACTAGGATACAAAAGTATACATGTAATTTAAAAAATAATAAATTAGTTTAAATTGTGTGTGTGAGTTTGAACAGAAGTACCTTGCATTTATTGGTTGAAAATATTCTTTCTAGAAAACATGGGGTGTTAAATGTAATTTTTAGTGCCAGACACTAGATACTTCAATATGAGGTGAAGTCTATTTCACTTTTCATTTTTGTATTCTGTCCTTAAATAATCAAATAAAATATATAGTCACTGGATGAACAGCCAATGGCTTGAGTTTGCTGGATCACAGTCACAGTATATTTATTGGTTTCATGTCACAAAGACATATTTGTGTAAGAAGGTGTATCCTGATGCTTCATGGCAACACTTTTCTTCACATGGGTACAGTTTCCTCAGAAGTCAAAGCTGTGTTTGTATTTATATCTGCTAAGAGTAGCTTGATGGGAAGAGGTATCATAGTAAGAGTACAGATGACTAAATATAAATCATTCATTCAAATATTATCAATTAGAAGAGAAAAATTTTCACCACTGGGTATTCCTAATATTCCAAGTGAAAAAAATTATTTTAATATAGACACATAAAACAAACATTTTGAAATTATTGAACATATTATAATGCAATAAATGATTAAAATATGCTAATATGCTTATTGGCATAGCTTCCTCCATTGGGCTGCAAACCCCCTCAGCTCCTTTCTCCAACTCCTCCATCAGGGACCCTGTGCTCAGTCCGATGATTGGCTGTGAGCATCCATCTTTGTATTTGTCAGGCTCTGGCAAAGCCTCTCAAGAGGCAGCCTTTTCAGGCTCCGGTCAGCAAGCACTTCCTAGCATCCACAATACCATCCTGATTTGGTGACTGAATATGGGATGGATCCCCAGGTGTGGCAGTCTCTGGATGGCCTTTCCTTCAGTCTATGATCCATATGTTGTCTCCATATTTCCTCCTGTGAGTATTTTGTTCCCCCTCTAAGAAAACTAAAGTATCCACACTTTGGTCTTCCTTCATCTTGAGCTTCATATGGTCTGTGAATTGTCCAGTTTTCTGAGGAACTACCAGACTGATTTCCAGAGTGGTTGTACCAGCTTGCAATCCCACCAGCAATGGAAGAGTGTTCCTCTTTTTCCACATAATCATCAGCATCTGCTGTCACCTGAGTTTTTAAATTTAGCCATACTTACTGGTGTGAGGTGGGATCTCAGGGTTGTTTTGATTTGCATTTCCCTGATGACTAAGGTTATTGAACATTTCTTTAGATGCTTCTTGACCATTTGAGTTTCCTCAGTTGAGAATTCTTTGTTTAGCTCTGTTCCCCATTTTTAAAATAGGGTTATTTGATTCTCTGGAATTTAACTTCTTGAGTTCTTTGTATATATTGGATATTAGCCTTTAAGGCTTAAGATTAGATAGAGATGGATCCCTAGGTGGGGTAATTTCTGGATCTTCTTTCCTTCCATCTCTGCTCTACTCTTTGTCCCTGCATTTCCTTTAGACAGGAGCAATTCTGGGTTAATATTTTTGAGATGGGTGGGCGGCCCCATCTCTCAACCATGGGCCATGCCTAATGACTGGATATGGTCTCTATGGGTTTTCTCTCTCCTTTGTTGGGTATTTTGGCTAATGTCTTCCCGGTGGGTCCTGGGAACCTCTTGCTTCCCTGGAGTCTGTGTCTTTCCAATGGCTACTCTCAGTTCCCCATCTTCCACTGCTACTTCTATTCAGTTTCCTGACTCTCAGTACTTCTCCATGTCTCTTCCCATACCTTATCCTGCTCCCCTTTTCCCTCCCTGTCCTGTCTCCCTCCCAGGTCTCTCACTTTCTCTACCTCCTGTGATTATTTTGTTCCCCCTTCCAAATAGGACTGAAGTATCAACACCTTGTTCTTCCTTCTTCTTGAGCTTCATATGATCTGTGGGTTGTATTGTGGGTATTCTGACATTTTTGGCTAATATTAAGTTATCAGTGAGTACATAAGATGTGTGTTCTTTTGTGACTGGGTTACTTCACTCAGGATGATATTTTCTAGGATCCATCCCATCTTCAGACACCAAACCCAGACACTAATGCTGATGCCAAGAAGTGTTTGCTGACAGGAGCCTTATATAGCTGTCCCCTGAGAGGCTGTGCTAAAGCCTGACCAATACAGATGCAGATGCTCATAACCAACCTTTGGATTGAGCACAGGGACCCCAATGGAGGAGTTAGGTGAAGGACTGAAGAAGCTGAAGGGGTTTGCATCCTGATAGAAAGAATGACAATATCAACCAAACTGACACCCCAGAGCTCTCAGGGACTAAACCACCAACCAAAGATTACACATGGAAGGACCCATGGCTTCAGCTGCATATGCAGCAGAGTGTACTGACTGGTTTTGTGTGTCAACTTGACACAAGCTGGAGTTATCACAAAGAAAAGAGCTTCAGGTAAGGAAATACCTCCATGAAATCCAGCTATAAGGCATTTTCTCAATTAGTGATCAAGGGGGGAGGGCCCATTGTGGGTGGTACCATCCCTGGGTTGGTAGTATTGGGTTCTATAAGAAAGCAAGCTGAGCAAGCCAGTAAGTAACATCCTTCCATGGCCTTTGCATCAGCTCCTGCTTCCTGACCTGCTTAGTTCCCATCCTGACTTCCTTTGGTGATGAACAGCAACATGAAAGTGTAAGCTCAATAAACCCTTTCCTCCCCAACTTGCTTCTCAGTCATCATGTTTTGTATAGGAATAGAAACCCTGACTAAGACACAAAGGATTGATTTATCTAGCATCAATGGGAGGGAAGGACCTTGATCCTGTGGAGGCTCTATGCCCCAGCAAAAGGGGATGCTAGTAAGGTGAGGCCGGAGTTGATGTGTGGGTGGGGAGCACCCTCATAGAAGCAGGGGTTAGGGTGATGGGATAGGGGGTTTGTGGAGGGGAAACCCTCATTGAAGCAGGGGTTAGGGTGATGGGATAGGGGGTTTGTGGAGGGTAAACTGGGAAACGGGACAACATTTGAAATGTAAATAAATAAATAAAATAACCAAAAATAAAAAAAAAATAGCTAGAGAAAAGAATTAAGGAGGGAGAAAAGGAAAAACAAGAAAACACATATATCCTTTTATTGTCTACTACTGGAATCGATCTTGTGCAACTTTCAGACATCAAACACTGATAGCTTCTTTCCCCTATAAGAAAAATCCACATGAAAAATGGACAAAAATAAAGATTTCATATACATAACTATCAGTATTTTTTCATAGCATTTTCCAGTAAGTTCAGAAGAGATACCCGGGAGAGATATAAAGTACAAGATTTTGAATAAAGCTATCAAATGTATAGTAACTTTCTGTACATTTTATCCTAAAATGTCAGTTATTACATAATATGAGTATTATATAACATTGTCAGTAGGTAGCTCATGTTGAAAACATTGTTTTAAAATTTTGAATTCATTACAATTTCTGGTAGCATTTTGTAAATTATTCAAAAAGTGAAAAATTTTATAGGAACATGCATAAAACTATCCCCACAACTGGGCATCTACACACAGTTTACTAGTATAATAACACTAATAATGCACTTCTAATTTTATGAATAACCTCCCTTTGAAAGGAATAAAAGGCTGCTTATTTGGTTCCTATTTCATTGATGAGGAAGGCAGCTAATTTAGGTTTTAACTCATTCAGTACAGACTGCAACCCAGTTAGTGAGAGGAAGAACCCCAATTTGCTTTCCTGATCTTCACATCAAAAGTACCCCAAAATAATTTGATTAAAAAGTTAAAATTCAATTTTGTTTTGTTAAGGTAAATGTTAATTATATAAGTTATATATATGTTCAGAATTTTAAAACACAGAATATAGGATAATAATTTCTATAAAAGGAAAATATATGTTAAAATCTCTCCTGTCTCATTCCCCTACTAAGTTAAATTTGATTCTACTCCCTAAAGGTATAGGTTATTAGCAATTTTCACCTCAAACTCCAAGACTTTTCTGTGCCTACCCCAAAGAAGAAATATCTTCAATTAACTTCCTAGCAATCAATCCTGTTTACTCTTGTACATATTATGTAGGTTACTGAGATGAATAGTCATGGGAATAACAAAAGTCCTCCTAATTTTTTAGTTGAACAGGGCCTTTTTGGTCTTTGTTCTCTGAAGAGAAAATTGCGATTGGATTGTTTTGGGTAAGTTTCATTTAAGTTTTTTTATTTCTACCACAGAGCATCTTGGTTACAATTATTCTTCCATCATCTGCAGAAACACACCCACACTTATTCCACTGTCTCTGTAGGAACTGGTCTCATTTCAGCTCTTTAAAATCAGAAAAGCTGCTAGGCGAATTCCCTTAATCACACTGCTCTTCTCTGAAAGGCAGCAGATGCTGAGCACATCGTCCAAATTACACCAGTCTCTGTACGGAGTGCTGTGTAGAGTGCAGGCACAATGAATTCAAATCCCATCCAAATACATCCTGAAAATGTTGGTTTGACCCCTAATTATCTGGTGCATGTCCGTGAGCCACCCAGCGAGGCTACAGGGGTTTCAAGGAGGCATTATTCTTTCTCAGCGTGCCTTTTTCCTACCTTCTCAGCAGACAGATGAGTCTCTTATCAGAAGGAGCAGATGGCTGCACGAATCTGTTTGAAATTTCAGACATGCACTTGGAGAACAGTTCACGGAATTTTTCTGTTAGCCTGTGCTATATGGGAGGACAATGGAGTGAGAAATCTGGGATAAAACTTTTGAATTTTGGCTTAGAAATACCCCTAGAATTATAGATGAACAGTTCTGTGGTGTTGGGATTTAAAGTGAGACAGAACATTGACCTTTGGTGTTCTGATATGGAGGATACAGATAATCATCTGACATTCCTGAACTTTGCATAATGAATGATAGTAGAATAAATAATGAACTCAAAGTTTTAACAATTTTGCAAATGATCTTATATTCAGGATCTCATTTAATTCTCAAGATGAATTCATTTTTTTCAAAAGTTTTTTTTTTTGATAAAACATTTTTTTAAGGCAAAATGGCTCTTCTAGTAAATAGGATTAACAGATAGCAAATCCACAAATTAAAGGTACTACTCAAAATGAACCTAATAGAAGTTCAAGGTGTGCTTAACTCACTATGTCAGTCATTATCTTAGGTGCTTAGCTGTATAATGCTGGCTTAACAAGATGAGCAAAGATATATTCATTCTTCTGCTTCTATTTTCTGGAGGACAACACAGAAAAACGGTACACTATTTCCTTTAAATGTCTGATAGATAGAGGTATCATCTGAATCACCCTTTTCATTTGATAAGATTTAAAATTATGAATTTAGTTTCTTCTTGTGCAAGATTATGGGTGCTTGCTTTTATAAGAGTGTATGTATGTATGTAAGTGTGTATGTATGCATGCATGCATTATGTATGTTTGTATATATTTGGGTGTGTGAACATTTGTGGATGTGTTTTAACCTCATATATATATGCTTAAGAATGTTGTTTTAAAAAGCAAAAATTCCAACCTTTTGATTTTACCAAGTAAAACTCAGGAGCCAGAGGCTATTGCAAAAGACTGCTAGCAAAGATAACACCCAGATGACCTTCCTACTCCACTGATGTTCCAGAGGCAAAAGCTTCACCAAAGTCTCAGAGGGATAAAACCTCCACCAGTATCCCAGAAGTAAAATACTGTGTTGCCTTCTCTATGCAGACTTAAGTCCCCTTCAACTCAAAGGCTAGCCTTTCTGTTCAGTATGTTCACTCACTCCCTCTCAGCTGGTTGCTTGTTCCACCTCTTGATCTAAAGTTGACTTTATTTAGCTCTTGGATTAAAAGTATGTGCTAAACATAGTAAATGGAGAGAAACTTGAAGCAATCCCACTAAAATCAAGGAATAGACAAGGCTGCCCTCTCTCTCCCTATCTACTCAATATAGTACTTGAAGTTCTAGCTAGAGCAATTAGACAACAAAAGGAGGTCAAAGGGATACAAATTGGAAAGGAAGAAGTCAAAATATCACTATTTGCAGATGCTATGATCTCATACTTAAGTGACTCAAAAAACTCAACCAGGGAACTCCTACATCTGATAAACAACTTCAGCAAAGTGGCCAGATATAAAATTAACTCAAACAAATCAGTAGCCTTCCTATACTCGAACGATAAACAGGCTGAGAGGGAAATTAGGAAGATGACACCCTTCACAATTGTCACAAACAATATAAAGTATCTTGCTGTGACTCTAACCAAACAAGTGAAAGATCTGTATGACAAGAACTTCAAGTCTCTGAAGAAAGAAATCAAAGAAGACCTCAGAAATTGGAAAGATCTCACATGCTTATGGATTGGAAGGATTAATATAGTAAAAATGACCATCTTGCCAAAAGTAATCTACAGATTCAATGCAATCCCTATCAAAATTCCAATTCAATTCTTCATAGACTTAGAGCAATTCTCAAATTCATTTGGAATAACAAAAAACCCAGGTTAGCAAAATCTATTCTCAACAATAAAAGAACTTCTGGGGGAATCAGCCTCCCTGACCTCAAACTCTACTACAGAGCAATAGTGATAAAAACTGCATGGTATTGGTACAATGACAGGCAGGTAGATCAATGGAATAGAATTGAAGACCCAGAAATGAACCCACACACCTAAGGTCACTTGATCTTTGACAAAGGAGCTAAAATCATCCAGTGGAAAAAGGATAGCATTTTCAACAAATGGTGCTGGTTCAACTAGCAGTCTACATGTAGAATAATGCAAATTTATCCATTCTTATCTCCCTGTACAAAGGTCAAGTCCAAGTGAATCAAGGAACTCCACAGTAAACCAGATACACTGAATCTAACAGAAGAGAAAGTAGGGTAAACCTCAAACACATGGGCACAGAGGGAAAGTTTCTGAACATAACACCAATGGCTTATGCTCTTAAGATCAAGAATGGAAAAATGGGACCTCATAAAATTGCAAAGCTTCTGTAAGGCAAAGGACACTGTCAATAGGACAAAACAGCAACCAACAGATTGGGAAAAGATCTTTACAAATCCTACATCTGATAAAGGGCTAATATCTAATATATACAAAGAACTCAAGAAGTTAGACTCCAGAGAACCAAATAACCCTATCAAAAAAAATGGGGAACAGAGCTAACAGAGTATTTTCAACAGAGGTAACTCGAAGGACTGAGAAGCATCTAGAGAAATGTTCAACATCCTAAGTCATCAGGGAAATGCAAATCAAAAGAAACCTGAGATTCCACCTCATACCAGTCAGAATGGCTAAGATCAAAAACTCAGGTGACATCAGATGCTGGCAAGGATGTGGAGAAAGTGGAACACTCCTCCATTGTTGGTGGGATTGCAAGCTAGTACAACCACTCTGGAAATCAATTTGATGGATTCTCAGAAAATAGGACATAGTATTACCTGAGGACCCAGCTATTACACTCCTTGGGATATACCCAGAAGATGTTCCAACATTTACTAAAGACACATGCTCCACTATGTTTATAGCAGCCATATTTATAATAGCTTGAAGCTGGAAGCAACCCAGATGTCCCTCAACAGAGGAATGGATACAGAAAATGTGGTACATTTACACAATGAAATACTACTCAGCTATTAAAAACAATGACTTCATGAGATTTGCAGACAAATGGATGGAACTTGAAAATATCATCCTGAGTGAGGTAACTCAGTCACAAAAGAACAAACACAGTATGTACTCACCAATAAGTGGATATTAGCCCAAATGTTCAGAATACTTAAGATTCAATTTACACACCATATGAAGCCTTAGAAGAAGGAAGACCAAAATGTGGATGCTTCAGTGTTTTTCTGAATGGTGAACAAAATATTCACAGGAGGAAATATTGAGACATAGACTCAAGGAAAGGCCATCTAGACACTGCCCTACCCTATACATAGCCACCAAACCTGGACGTTATTGTGGATGCTGGGAAGTGCTTGCTGATGGAAGCATGATTAACTGTCTCCATCCAGGCTCAGGCAGAGCCTGACAAATACAGAGGCAGATGCTCACAATCAACCGTAGGACTGAGTGAGGGGTCCAGGATGGAGGAGTTGGAGAAGGGACTGGAGGAGCCATGAAAGGAGCAACAGTGTCAACTGTCCAACCCCAATACTCCCCCCACCCCAGAGCACCCATAGACTGGATCACCAACCAAAGAATACACCAACCAAAGAATACATGGGCCAAGAACCCATGGTGCTGGCCACATATGTGGCAGAGGAGGGCCTTGTTGGACATCCGTGGAAGGAGAGGTCCTAGGGCTGAGGGTGTTAGATGTCCCAGTGTACCGGAATGCTAGGGAGGGAAGAAGTGAGTGGGTACGTGGGGAAGCACCCTCATAGAATCAGGGAAAGATGGGATGGTATAGCAGGTTTCCAAAAGGGAAAACATTTGAAATGTAAATAAAGTAAATATCCAAAAATAAAAAAATAATAAAAAAAAAAAAGAAAGGTGTGTGCTAGGTCTGAGCCACATGTATTCATTTAAAGTAAACAAAAATCTCTGGAATCAAAGGGTCAGCCATACCAGTTCACAGTCTCAGGATTCACAAAGTGATCAAATATTCTGCAACATAGAGGCAATGGGAACATTGAATTTTGGAGGGAATTATGCCATTCCTTTTTATTCTTTTAACGTTTTATTGATTTTGTTGGTGAGTTTTGCATCATGCAGCCTAATCCCACTCAACTCCCCATCCCTTAGTATCTACCCTCTGTTGATGCAGCCTTTCTCCTGAAAGAAAATTAAAAAAAAACAAAAACAAATGCAAAACAATAAACAAAACAAAACAAAGCATAGAAAACATCTTGTCATGGAATACGTAGTGCATCTACTGTGTCCCACAGTATATACCCTTTGACCACACATCTGTTGTGCAAATGTTCATCACAATGAGTCATTGGTCTGGTTTAAGACATCTGGCTTCTGATATAACAGATATACCATCAATACTAGATCCTCACCAGGGCTGCTCTTGGATATCCTGCTGTTGACTCTGTCTTGGAGATCCTGCAGCTTTGGATTTGTAGGACTGGTTCTTTCACTCTCTCTAGCACTTCATGATGAGGTAGATTTGGATTGGGCCAAGTTAAAGTCCTGGATCTGGCTGGGTAGTAGAGGAGCCGATCAATCCCCAGATCTCCCATGCCTGAACCACCAGGGCGGGAAAGCCACATGGCTAGCAGGCTCTGGTGTCCTACTCTACCTGAGCTACATGGCATGGGTGTGGGTAGACCTCTGAGAGTCTACAGCCTGACAGTGCCACATGGCAGTTGTCTAGCATCTGGGAGTGCTCTGCTCACCTATGCCTCTACTTGGGTTGGAGATAGTCAGGCCTCTGGAGGTCTTTGCTGTCCACACCATGTGGCATGGTGTCAGGAAGGTCTCTGGGTGTCCTCCACCTGCCTTCACTGAGTTGGGTGGTGGGCATCCAAACAGGGGATTTTTGTAGGAAGGGGAAATAACTTAAGGGTTGGAGGTTTCCATAGTGGGGCATCTGTGTAAACAAGCACGTCATCATGAATAATCAACGGTCCTGACTGAATTTTTTTTTCTGACATGGCTCTTTAAATTGTTCTGGGGAAATGGCTATTATTGTTTTTGTTGTATGGGGAGTCCTTTGTTCCTCATAATAGATAATAGTTGCTCTGTGTTGCTCCTTCAGTGCCAAGATTTTGGTACCTGCTCCAGTTAAGGGTGATTGCATCATGGGTAATCTTGTTGTTTTGTTAACTTATTAGGAAATCTCCAATGATTATGCTATTCTTGGAGTTCAAGGTAACTACTGGAGAGTCTCAGAAAGAAAACGTCAAAGGAATGTGATAGAGCTCAATTGTATTTATTTAGACCAACGGATTAAATTATGCACCTATTAATGCTCATTTATCTCCAACACAGAAATGTTAGTGAATGTTTTTATTTATTTGTTGTTCATGGTTGGTTTGTGTCTATAAAATGAATCTTTAAATGTTTTATTTGTATTTTATTTTTTTGGTTTTTAATGTCTATTTGTTTTTTATATTTTTATTCTTCTCTCATATATTACATCCGGACATCACTGTCCCTTTCCTCCTCTTCCCCACAGTGTCTCTATTCCAGATCATCCCTAATCCATCTGTCATCAGAAAAGAACAGGCTTCCCAGAGATATCAACCAAACATGGTTAACAAGTGATAATAACACCAGGCACAGATCATCACAGAAGGACAAAGTAACCCATTAGAAGGAAAAGGGTCCCACAAGTAGGCAAAAAAGTCAGAGAAAGCCCCTGCTCCCACTTCCTAGAAATCAATGAAAATGAATGCAGAGCATACTGAAAATTACAGGACTCAGTGAAAGCAGCGTTAAAAGGAAAGTTCATACCACTAAGTGCCTTCATTGAGATATTGGAGAGATCTCATACTAGCAACTTAAAGCCCATGTAAAGCTGTAGAACAAAACCAAGCAATCACACCTAAGAAGAGTGAATGACAGGAAATAATAAAACAGGGAGAAATTAAAGAAGTAGAAACAAGGAAAACAATACAAAGAACCAATAAAACAATAAATCCTTAAATATTTCAATGTAGAACTTGAAAGGATATTGAAATTTATCTTTGTATTGTAGTTATCAGCCATCTTGACCTCTGAAAAGTTTTGTTTTTTCACATAGGAGACTTTAGTGCTATCATTACTGTAGAAATGGACTGTGTACAGAAGGGGGGAGGATTTAGAGAGGCACCACATACTGGCACAGTTTCTGGTAAATACTTCTGTGTTACCTAAAAGAAGTTGCTTGGAGGCCATTTGTGTGAGTGTTTCACAGGAATGTGATCTGGTGCCAATTACTCTTAATTTTTTATCTTCAGAATCTCATCTATCTTTTGTAAATTTCATCATGTTTGTTAGTGTATCTGATTCTTTTTCTTTCTTAATCTCTCTGTAAATTCTTTAAGTTAATTATAAAAGCCATTTTAATTTCTCTTTCATATTCCAATATTTTTTAAAAAATGGCTGTTTCCAGAGACTTCTTGTGTCCCACATTTATGTTTAATTATTAAATTCCTTTTATACACACTCACTTTAAAGTTGTACATAGCCATAGTGAAGGAATGTTCTAGATGTTTTTATTCTCTGTGCTTTCTGTGAGATACAGGCTCTTAAAATCCCGTTATGGTTGGTTTCTTTAAAGATTTATTTTAGACTTTTCAAGGTGAGTCTTTTCTGGTTCTGCTTTAGTTTGCAGGATATTGCAGATTTTCTATGTATGTGGAAATGAAAACCATAAGAAGCTGTGATGCCTGTGAGACAGGCTGCACTTCTCAGGCCATCTCTCTCATCCAGGAGTGTAGCCCTTCATACTTCTGGCTCTTCCTTTCAGTTCAGGACTTAACCAAAGATTTTAGGGGCCTCTGTAGGCCTCTGACAGTTCCTTTTCATCACCTACCTTGGGTCTGGGGCTCTTCAAGCCAGTGAAATTGTTATTTGGTGCTTGAGATCTTTCTGTGGTTCACTTAAACCATGTGGAGTAGTCTCTCAGGTAAAAACTGGTCTCATCAAGTGTCATCTTCTTCTCTCAAGGGTCACTTCCCCCTAGGTTTTGCCACTTAGGATGTTCACCAGTATCTTCAAGAGACTGCTTTTGTAACCTGGTACAAGTAATATCTGTGATAAGCAGGACTTGTTTAGCACAGTATATTCCACCCTAATCTTAACCTTCTTAAACTATTTGCCCCTTCACTGGTAAATACAAGAAACAGCATGTTGACATGTACTTTCAGCTCTTCATCTCTACCTGACTCAGCCATCAGTTGGAATACTACTGAGTGTTGTCTTTACTTATGTATCTTCTGGGACTCAAATGTCAAAAATGTCCCCCCAAATCTTATTGTTTATCTTGGGACCACTTTCCACCTGTGTATTAGTGATCTCCACAACAGACAAACATTAGACTGTGATTCTCTTGAATTGAGGCTGAAATTGAAGGACAGAAAACCATATTGGATATTCTTAAGTGTTTAACCACTTTCCACTGTCTAGCCAACTCAGTTCTAGCTCCATGTCTGCACTGCATCATTTAAATGCTGAATAAAAATTATTTTACATAATTGAAGTGACTTCTCTTATTTGTCAATTAATTCTTATCCATTTAAATTGCATCTTATGAATGCATCTTGATCAAGGCTACACTTCTCAATTTATATGGGAAAAGATAAATTGTCAATCAACTGGATATTGTCTCCTACAAACCAAGCATTTCTTTTCTAATTCTCTTCTAATTTCTTAAATTACCTTGAAGCATCATAGAACTCTCTCAATTTTCAAGCTTAAGATATCTTGCTTGGAGAGATAATAACAATCAAATATATGTTCTGTTAATAAAGAATACTCTTGTTCTATTATCTTATGTTAAATAAGGGTAGATAAGTTTAACTTTATTTCAAATGTAAATCAATGGCCTAAAGTATGCAGATTGTCCTTGAGAGGTTTTAAATTATTTTTACAATGTTTTGGTATGGAAAGTTAATCTATAAAAATAAAAGTATTAAACTGCACAAGATTGATGATACTCTTATACGCATGTAAAATGAGCATAATGCCTATTAATCCTTATATTTAAAATCTAAAATATCAAAAATTCTACAGATCTAAGTGAGATATTTACAATAGAAATAAATGAAATAAAAATTTTTAATCAAATTATAATGGAGGCAAACACTATTCAGGACTATAAATATATATAAAAGTCCATTGATTCTTTAAAATATAGATGGTTTCTCACCTTACAATCAATGTAATTTCTTGACTATTATTTTGACCTATACACAGACATTAATACAGCATTTAAAGCCTCAGTCTATTGTGAGACTAAATCTTTTCTTTTAAACAATGACTTCATAAAATTCTCAGACAAACGGGTGGAACTTGGAAATATCATCCTTAGCGAGGTAATGCAGTCACAAAAGAATGAACATGGTATGTTCTCACTGTTAAGTGGTTATTAGCCCAAAAGTTTGAAATACTCAAGAGTTACTTCACAGCAACCATAGGGCTGAGTGTGAGCTCCCAGATGGAGGAGTTGGATAAGGGACTAAAGGAGCTGAGGGAGTTTGCATCCCCTGGGAGGCAGCAACAATGGCAACTGGACTGGACCGCCCCCACCATACTCCTGGAGAATGATCCACCAACCACGAAATACACATGGAGGGACCCATGGTACTGGCCACATGTGCGGCAGAGGAGGGTCTTGTTGGCCATCAAGGGGAGGAGAGGCCCTTGGGCCTGAAAGTGTTAGATCCCCCAGTAGAGGAGAATGCCAAGGAGGGAAGACGAGTATGGGTGGGTGGGTGGATGGGAGAATACCCCCATAGTGGCAGGGGAAGGGGGAGGAAAAAGGGAGGTTCCAAAGGGGAGATCTGGAAAGGGGGAAACATTTGAAATGTAAATAAAGTAGGAAAAATAGAAAAAAAATGAAAAAAATTATCTATCATCTATCCATCTATCTATCTATCTGTCTGTCTATCTATCTATCTATCTTTCTGTATCTATCATCTATCTAATCTACTTTTATGGTATGTGTTCACAAGCATATGCAATATGAATGCATGCATGTGTTTGTGTAAATGAACATGTATTTATGGGTGTGAACAGATGCTAAAAGAGGGTATAGAATCTCCTCAAGCTGGAGTTAAAGGTGATTATAAGTTGCCTATGTGGGTGTTCAGAGTTGAACTCTGATAAGAGTAACAAGTGCCATTAACTGTTAAGCAATCTTTCTGGCTCTAAAACTGTCATAGAATACAAATTCATTTGTTGCTAACTTTATGACTGTGTAACTATTCTCAGGTGAGTTTGTGAAATCATTTAATATTTAAATGTAAATTTAAAATTAGAATCAGATAAAGTAGTATGTAGGAGGGCTATAGTATAGTTAGCATTTTCTTTAAAAGCCAACAATCACATCAAAAACAATGGTGGCAGAGAATATATGGCTGATAAAATTGAATCCCAGGAACCAGTTGTTTTGGCAACCTATATTCTTGGAGGTAAATTTCTTTCCATGTTATTATTTTTTCTGAGTATGGTTAAAGATGATTTACATAATTTAAAAATTATCAAGTAAGTGGCTTCATTCAACTTATGAACTAATATTAAATTGTACAGTTGATAAAATGTAAGCTCGGCAGGCTTCACAGAGTTTGACAATGACCATGCTATCTGTTGCTGAGTGAGCTTTTTATTTTACTTTAAAAGAGAAATCCTAACATATAGAACCTGACAATACTTTTGGACTACAAAGATGCAGTCAATGACAAAATATTTATGGAGTTTTATGAACCGTATCTTTCAAATGTTTACTTAAGTTCAAGAAAATGACTATATTTAAAATTCTCATTAAGTCTATGGTTACTCTTTATGATCTATTTCAGTGGCTCATGACACCTTTGACAAAAATCTATTTACAAACAATATTTATGATTTTTATGAATGCTGTTATCAGTGGCAAATTATAATTATGAAGTAGCAACAACAATAAATTCATGTCTGGGGGTTACTACAATATGACAAACTGTTATTGAAGGGTCACAGCATTGGGAAAGTTGAGAACTACTATTTGAACTTTTGTATTTCAGAGTGTGATTATGAGCACCTTTCTAAACTAGAGCTGCTCTATATTTACAAAGACACAAGAAGAGACAGGGTTCTTAAAAAGTACACATTTCCTCATACTCTTGGATCATTCAGGAATATTATCCTAAAATTCTATCTTCAGGAATTGTGAAGTTGACAAACTATCATGGCTGCACAGACAAAGCTGGATCAAAGTTATGGCAACTCAAAATTATTACTTTTCATATCTGGAACTTTAAAAGTATGAGATTAAGTGTTCTCTTACATTTTGCCTTTTATGGGTTTGTGAACAATATATAAAAATGTGTAGATTTATCAAAATTCTAGAAAAATTAGGTACATGACTGTAGGTGCCAGGCTTGGAGACAAAGGGTGAGTTATCAAAAGTATGGAATCGTTTCAGCCTCTATACTTCTAGATTGAGATGCTTCTAGATTGAGAACCGTGAGCAGAAGTTTCTAGCACATGAGTAAAAATCTTTGTATTTTATAGTTTTCATCAATTACATATTACCTTGCTTTAAGTATTTTACAAGATACCAAGTATTGAATCTCTTACCTTATTTCAGTACCACAGCATCTGTAAATAGTTTTTTCTTTTCAATCAGAAAAATAACACAAACTTCCTAATGCATGATATGTAAGAAGTCAAAGTGTTTGTAATTTGTAAGTTGTTTATTTGATGTCTTGTTTGATGTCAACTAGTGGTGGTCAGGCCATTTTTTCCTGGTAGCAGATGGGTACGTGGGAACAAAATAGCACCCAGAGACTTGTACCTTTGTATACATAGTCCCTGTTCCAATGAAAGCTCCATCAAAACACAGTTTGTACTTCCTTTTGTCTGACAGTGTAGTCTTGCATGCTGCCTGGCAGAGTCCAGATGACTGGACATTATTTGCTGATTAGAGAAGCAGTACAAAGTTGAGAAGTCCAACGAGCTTTTCCTTTGCTGAACAGAATGAGAAATGATAAGCAACACATGTATTTCTTCTTAGAGATCAGGCATTGGGCTGTATTCTAAGACAATTTTTATTTAATCCTTTAAATAATTTATAACAGTTCTGTTTACATTTCACAAAGAAAAGTGAGTTTTAAGTAAAAAAAAATCAGCTTATTTTTTTCTCTATAGCCAGCACAGGCAAAGCCTGATATTTAAGCTTCATTTTCTTGTATTAAAGTGAAGACAATTTTCACTGTCACAGCAAGATATGTATGTGCTAAAAGTATTTTACATGAATAAAGGAAGGCAATATTTCTTACTAAAACTGGGTATTTTTACTTAATTCTAAAATGATATTGAAATATACAGAAGTAAAAGCATTTCAATAGAAAATAAGGGACAAATTTTAAAATTTACACTCTTTGCCATAGCGACAACACTGATTTGATCTTGGTAATCAAATAGAAAGTATTTTAAGATGATAATTAATAATTCTTTCTGTTGAATTAAAATCAGTATTTCCTGATGGAAAAGAAGACTCAGTCACTTTACAAATCTATTTTTCTCAGTTTGGAATCTTGTATTCATCCTTTAAATGCATCGTCTTCTGTAATACGAGTTGTGGTGAAAACAGGGTTTGGTTTATGTGGGCACTCTGTGTGTTCCTACTTACAAATATGTGTGTCTTTGTTGGACATAAAGGGGTGTGTGTGTGTGTGTGTGTGCATGCGAGCATGTGTGTGTATGTGTGTGTGTATATGTCTGAGCGTGTGTGTGTATGTGTGTGTGTGATCATGCGTGTATGTGTATGTGTGTGGTGTGAACATGTGTTTGTGGGTGTGGGTGTGTAGAGCAAGTGTGTATATGTGTGTGTGTGCACGTGAGCATGTGTGTATGTGTGTGTGAGCATGCGTGTATGTGTGTGTGAGAGAGCATTATGTATATGTGTGTGTGTGTATATGCAAGCATGTGTGTGTATGTGTGTGTGAGCATGTGTGTATGTGTATGTGTGTTGTGTGAGCATCTGTGTATGTGTGTGTGTGTTAGCATGTGTGTGTGTGGTGTGAGCATGTGTGTATGTGTGTGTGCGAGTGTGTGTGTGAGCATGTGTGTGTATGTGTGTGTGAGCATGTGTGTGTGTGTGTTGGTTACTCATATTATCATTTACTTCTTAGATATTTTAAGTTTTCAGTTTAGTTGGATTTTTTGTTATTTCCTTAGGTTATCTTTGTGATATCTTTGCCATTCTAACACAGAAAACCTGAGAGTGAGGATGGCCTTTTTCTCTTCTCTAATGTTGATATAGGAAGTTGTGCAGATGTGATAAGCTTGAGATGTACATTATAAAAGGATATTTCTAACTAAAGCATTTTGCAGAACTGCCACAGCCTTAGAGGGAACATTAGTGGATAATGCTTCTGGTTACAGGAGACCTTAAGTCAGTAATACTTTGTTCCAGAAGAACACGGGGAGAGTTCAATTTGATCAAGTTAAAGATGGTCACCTGTGTCTGAAACTGCTTCAGGCTAGCCATAAATAAATAGCAATCCATACTAGTTAGACAGAGCTCTGACTTGTAACTAGTTTAGGATGTGCTCTAGCTGCCTCCTCATCTGATAAGTAGCAGGAATAATATCATGGGCTGAATTCTCAGGGTAGCTCATATTCTGTAGCTGAATCAGGACAATGGTCCATCTGAGACTGCAGTCAACTGGGAACACAAATCACAGGGGAAGCTGACCCACTAAAATAGCATCAATATTATGAAAAATAGACAAGATACTAGAATAAAATATTAGTCTGTGAGACATTTGAACTTCCTGATATTGTTCAATCCATGATAGAAAATATCCTCCAAATTTTTGTTTATCAGGGCCAGGCTCAGAAATCTAATAGAGCATTGTGCAAGTGATTTAGTCTAGAAGGCCCTGTTTTCTATGGCTTTTTGCACAGAGAATTGAATTTATGGACTCTTCACGCAGCAGTAGCTATTACATGCAAGGTGCCAATGACTACTTGATTATCTCGGAAGGCCCTCAAAGCTAGTTGGGCATGAAATAGAGGACCTCTTCAAATGAAAGGGATCAGAATATTCAACACAGTTTATAAAGTGTGACTATTCTATTATGTAAGTTTGAACAGCAGCCACCACTGGAAAAAAATACATGAGAATATCCAAAGGAAAAATAGCCTGGCAGAGTTTAGTGTCCATGACAAAATATAGGCTTCATTTTCAACATGAGAAAAATGTTATATTTTACAAATGGATGCTCATTCCTGAAAACGTAAATTGTGCTGCATAGGATAATTTCCAATAATGTGAACCTATTATACAATAGATAATTTTTATAATGTATGGCTTCAAACATAGCATAAAATCATTTCTCCATGATTAGTTTCTAAAATTATTGATAATATCTAGGCATCTTAAAATTAGACCCATGGTGACTTTTTTCAATATGAAACAGTCACGACAATGAAATAACAAAGCTAGGTCTGTTCGTTCTTAAGGGAACAAAGGCTGTCTTTGACTCTGAAATGACTTGAGGTAAGTTTGTGCTCACATCTCTATCATATGCTCATACAAAGACCCTATGTGCTTTCTCCATTCAAGAAGCAGTCTCATCAGTTCTTTGGAATTCCTTCACACTGGCTATTATTCTTTTTTGCTTCATTTCAATTAAATGGTTGTTTTTTTCTTTATAATGAATGGGCTTCTGAATATCACATTTGTATGCCAGACCATAATTCAATGCAATTGTACTTCCATTATCTTTGAAATCAGTTTAGCTTTGTCTAACTTTGTTAGCTCCATTATTTGGCTTTTACATACTCTGTCATTGTTTTATTCTGTTCTGTATTTGATTTTCAAATACGCTGGTGCTGCAAGATGATCCAGACCAACCTGTATACTTCCTTCATTAGTTCTAGAATCTATTTCTGGAAGGGTTCTGAGCCTACGTGTTTGTTGACTTATAGATAGGGTCTTCCTATGTATCACTGGCTGGTCTCTAACACATTATATAAACCAGGTTGGCCCAGTTTCAAAGATATTTACCTGCCTCTACCTAAACAGTGCTGATATCAAAGATGTGCAACATGGTGTACACCTCTGGGATCTTTTAAAGGAGAACAGAATTAGGAGGAAATGAATTGGTGCCAGGTATGTTTATGCCAGCTAGAGTGTAACTGATTCAAGATTTTCTCTTCTGACAAAGCAAAATGTTACTTGCATGTATCTGTATAAATACTCTTCTCAGCCATAATTCTATGTTCATAATCTGCATCCTTTTAGGTTGAATATTAGTTGGTATTGTTTTCTGCATCTAGTACTTCATAGTAATGTTCAAAAATTGCAAATTTTGTGTACTCATCTAGGTATTGTTTCATAAACTTATATTTATGTTGCATTGTTTTATAATTTTGTTGAAAGCAAAATAGAAATATTTTCTATGTGAATAACAGAGATTCTTATTCTAAGTATGATTTTCAGGAGTTTTACCCTTAATTTAAGGGTTAGGAAAATAATCTGTATCTTTTTGGTGGTCTGAAACATCTGTTTATACTCTTCATCTAGAAGTGGCTGTTTGTTGGACCATTCATGCATATTTTCTTACTGTGCACTTCATCTGTAGAAATCAAACTGTTCTTTTATTGTTCCTATTAACTTTGCAGAGTTGTTACTAATATGTTAATTACACACCTGACTGAATGTTCTATTGCCTGAGAAACTGTTTTTAAAAAGAACTAACATGATCCTAGTACCGCAGGCAAAATGAAGTTCTTATACCACAAGACTCTGAAGTGATACGCTTGCAAAACTCCCTGGTTGCTTATATTGTAAGCTAGAGTAGGATGTGATATTAATATGGATGATCTTCACCATCCTTTACATCCTACAATTCACTGATTATTTAACTTTTATTAATATAAGCTCCTTGTCTTTTATTCCCATTAAAATGCAATACAAACTAAATAACCAGTTTTAAAAGTTGTTTGGTACCTAAACAATCAGATTATAAGAATTTGTTTTGTTTGCTATAGGCTTTTGGGTATCTTGGCTACTTGCAGATCCAATTTTAAACAGCAATCTTTGTAGCAGTTTGAGAAAATAAAATTGAAGTAGGCCAACATAAATGTGCTTTTCCAAAGTCCAAAGCTCAGGTCCACTATTAGTGATGTGAAATGCCTCCCACATTGGCAAACTATACACTCCTTGTTGACCTACTTTGATATAGCAAGATCCAACCCTTAGAAAACAGAGATTGCTTGTCCCCATTTTAGGCAAGAGTATCAAAAGCAAAGCAGCCAAGTGGGCTGTTCTTAAGCTCTTTGGGGAAGACTTTAAAGAACACATGAATAATTTACTTTGATATTTTGTGAAAAATATTTCCAAGGCTAGGGAGCACTGGAAAGTACTCATTACAATTATTAAACTGGAAACACAGTTACTTGGGCTCTAATTCTGAGAATATATAAAAGTTCTTTTGATGGGAAGGACATTGTTATACTTCTATGGGCCTTAGTTTCTCCATCTTCAAACAAGGGCATTCTTCTTTCCCCTTAGAATGCATTTGGTAACCTCAAACAAGTTACACTGGACTGCCTAGCATGAAAATCTCATATATCACCATGGTAGGTTGTTGCTTTTCTCCGTAATGTACTTCTACTATATTTGACCAATGTTTTGAGGATATATCCACGTCTTGCTTACTTTTAAACAAACTTTTTATTTCCTTAAAATTTGTATGAAATATTTTGATCATACTTCTTTCCTCTTCCATCTCCTCCTAGTTCTCCCTACTTCTCTACCCCAATTTTTTGCTCTTATGCTTCCTAAGTGCTTTCTCTCTCACACAGACAAAAAAATGAAACTTTAAACACCAAAACATAAAATGAAACATAAAAGAAACAGACAAATAAATATCAAAACCAAGCAAAAAGCACACAAAAAGTTGTGAAGTTCTTTTGTATTGGCCAGGAACTCCTGGGGTGATGGGAGGAGGGAACTCGGGTGGAGTCTTGCTCTGGAATGTGGGTGAAAACAGCCAATAATACTTCCTTGAAAAAAAAAGTCTTTCTCAGTTTATGTCAATTCCAAATAGCTTCTTAGTTAGGAGTGAGTCTTGGTGCTTCCTTCCTTTTCTCAGTAATTGATTTTTGTCTGCTTTGAATCTGAGCAGGTAGTTTCCATGCTGTCACATCTCTGTGGATTCATATGTACATCCTATCTTTTTGTGCTAGATGGCATTATGTCCTTGGAGTCTCTCACTACTCCTGGCTCTTACAGTTGTTCTATGTCCTCTTCCATATAGATCCCTAAGTCTTCTGGGGAGATATCTGATAAAGATATCTCATTTAAGTTGAGTGTTCCCAAGTCTCTCTTTCTCTGCATGTTTTCCTGTTATGAATGTCTAGGTTAACTACTACATATACTAAGGAGAAGCTTTCTTAATGAGGGTTGAGGGATGTACCGATCTATAAGTATAGCAACATGTCATTTGGAGTCATGTTATTGATATACAGCTTTAGCAGAGTAGTAACACATTTTCCCTTAGGCCAATGACCCATCTAATATCAAGTCACTTTTGTAATATCAGGACTGGACTGGACCTTAAATCCTTAAAGAGTAATCTGTAACTCCCACAATATTTATGCCATGATTGTACTGGTTTGTCTTGCAGGTATGTCTATTATAAAGATTGTAGCTGGATGAAGATTACCTTTCTCCTCCAGTTATGTGAAGAGTAATTTATAGCATCATGGATTAGGGTTTGTAGGGGTGAAGCTTCTTCTTGGGAACCAGCTTGATTTCTCCAAGTTTAATGGCATAAGTTGCCGTTGTCTTCAGCAATATGGTCCTACCATCAAGTTGCAGGTGGTACCCAATAGCCTTGACAATAAATAGCCAGAAATACCTAGAGAGCAAGGAGGCTAACGAACCGTTCAATGATTCAACAGGATGTAATTCATTCTTGGCATGAGAGTTTTACTTGGTGATAGAAATTGTTTAGTAAGGACTCCATTTGAATTACTCTCATATATATTTTTCTAGATTTCAATAGGGCTTTTCAAAAGGGCTTTAGCATTAGTTATACCTCTCTATAATCCTTCTTTACCCTGGGTTCTTATTATTTTCCCATTTAATTCTCCTTTTCTAGTTTTTACTTTACCTTTTTGTATCATCATATTTTATTTCTTCTTTGAAAGATCTTCTTCTTCCATGATACCTTACTAGCTACCTAATTCCTATGGTTATTCAGATTGAAAGATAAATGTTTAAAACTAAACCTAGCCCAATTGTCATCAGAAAGGCTGGCAGCTGACGGAATAAGATGTAGAGACCCACAGCCAAACATTAAGGAAGAGAGGGTCTCTCCCCTCAGTGCTCTGGGGACCCCATTGAAGAGTGGAAGAAAGAATTGTAGGAGCTAAAGAAGTGAAAGATACCTGGAAAACATTGAGACCACAGAGGCTGAAGCATCAGTCAGTGGAGTCTGCATGGGTCTGCATTAGTTTCTCTGCAAATATGCTATGGTTGTTAGCATGGCTTTTTTTGCGGGACACTTAGTGTGTCTTTGACTCTCTTGCCTGTTCTTGGAACCCTTTTCCTCCAAGCAGGTTGTTCTGTCATAATACGAGGGTCTGTGTCTAGTCTTACTGTTGATTATTATGCTGTTTTTCAGTTGATATCAGTGGGGTCCTGCAATTTTCTGAAGGGAAATGGAGGAGGAATAAGTCTGGAGAGAAGAAAGGTGAGCGGGGAATTGGGAAGATCAAAAAGAGTGGAAACTACAGTGTGGATATACTGTATGGGTGAAGAATAAAAAAAAAAGGAATAAGAAACATTCAATATTTGTATTTTGTAGTCTTGGTTTATCTCACTCAGAATAATGTTTCTAGATACATCCATTTATCAACAAATTTAATACTTTCATGTTTCTAAATAGGTAAATAATATCCCATTATGTAAAAAGCAGTTGATGGAAATCTAGGCTGTTTCAAATTTCTGGCAACTGTGAATAGAGAAGCAATGAATAAAAATGAACAAGAATCTCTGTAGTAAAATATGGAATTATTTGGGAATATAGCCAAAGTGGTATATTTGGATATTTTGTGAGAACAATTTTCAGCTTCTGAGATCTACACTGATATCTACAGTGTGTGTAGAGTGGTACATTCTGATTAAAAATGAGTAACTGTTTTCCTTTCCCTACATTCTTGCCACCAAGTCGTGTCATTGTTTGTGTGATATGGATCATTCTGACCAGGCAAAATGAATCCCCAATTACTTTTATTTTCATTTCCTTGACCAATAAGGTTGTTAAACATTTATGTGTTGTTTCATTGTTTAAGAGCTCCCTGATCCATGGTTCAATACCTGGAAATCCATCAATGTAATCCACTACATAAACAAACTCAAAGTAAAAAACAACATGGTCATTGCTTAGATGCTGAAAAAGCATTTGACAAAGTTCAACATCCCTTCATGATAAAAGTCTTGGAAAGATCAGGAATTCAAGGAGCATACCTAAACATAGTAAAAGCAATATACAGTAAACCAATGGTCAACATCAAATTAAATGGAGAGAAACTCAATGCAATCCCACTAAAATCAGGGACTAGACAAGGCTGCCCTCTCTCTCCCTATGTATTCAATATAGTACTTGAAGTTCTAGTTAAAGCAATTAGGCAACAAAAGGAGGTCAAAGGGATATAAACTGGAAAAGAAGAAATCAAAATATCACTATTTGCAGATGATATGATGGTATACTTAAGTGACCCAAACACTCCACCAGTTATCTGCTACAGCTGATTAATACCTTCAGCAAAGTGGCCAGATACAAGATTAACTCAAGCAAATCAATAGCCTTCCTATACTTGTAGGATAAACAGGCTGTGAAAGAAATTAGGGAAATAACACCCTTCACAATTGTCACAAACAATATAAAATATCTTGTTGTGACTCTAACCGAACGAGTGAAAGATCTGTATGACAAGAACTTCAAGTCTCTGAAGAAAGAAATCGAAGAAGACCTCAGAAGATGGAAAGATCTCCCATGCTCATGGATTGGCAGGATTAATATAGTTAAAATGGCCATCCTGCCGAAAGCAATTTACAGATTCAATGCAATACCCATCAAAATCCCAATTCAATTCTTCATAGACATAAAAAAAGCAATTCTCAAATTCATATGGAAAAACAAAAAACCCAGGATAGCAAAAACTATTCTCAACAATAAAAGGACTTCTGGGGGAATCAACCTCCCTGACTTCAAGCTATACGACAGAGCAGTAATGATAAAAACTGCATGGTATTGGTACAGTGACAGGCAAGTAGATCAATAGAATAGAATTGAAGACCCAGAAATTAACCCACACACTTATGGTCACTTGATCTTTGACAAAGGAGCTAAAACCATACAATGAAAAAAAGACAGCATCTTCAACAAATGGTGCTGGTTCAACTGGCAGTCTACATGTAGAAGATTGCGAATTGATCCATTCTTATCTCCCTGTACAAAGCACAAGTCCAAGTGGATCAAGGACCTCCACATAAAACCAGATACACTGACTCTAATAGAAGAGAAAGTGGGGAAAAGTCTCGTACACATGGGCACAAGGGAAAAGTTCTTGAACAGAACGCCAATGGCTTGTGCTTTAAGATCAAGAATGGACAAATGGGACCTCATAAAATTACAAAGCTTCTGTAAGGCAAAGGACACTGTAAATAGGACAAAACGGCAACCTACAGATTGGGAAAAGATCTTTACCAATCCTACATTCGACAGAGGGCTAATATCCAATGTATACAAAGAACTCAGAAAGCTAAACTCTAGAGATCCAAATAACCCTATCAAAAAATGGGGAAGAGAGCTAAACAGAATTCTCAACTGAGGAATCTCGAATGGCTGAGAAGCACCTAAAGAAATCTTCAACATCTTTAGTCATCAGGGAAATGCAAATCAAAACAACCCTGAGATTTCACCTCACACCAGTCAGAATGGCTAAGATCAAAAACTGAGGTGACAGCAGATGTTGGGGAGGATGTGGAGAAAGAGGAACACTCCTCCATTGCTGGTGGGAATGCAAGCTGATACAACCTCTCTGGAAATCAGTTTGGAGGACCCTCAGAAAAATGAACATAATACTACCTGAGGACCCAGCTATTCCACTCCTGGACATATACCCAGAAGATGCTCCAATATGTAATAAAGACACATGTTCCACTATGTATTTATAATAGCCAGAAACTGGAAACAACCCAGATGTCCCCTAACAGAGGAATGGATACTGAAAATGTGGTACATTTACACAATGGAATACTACTCAGCTATTAAAAGCAATGACTTCATGATATTCTCAGAGAAATGGATGGAACTTGAAAATATCATCCTTAGCGAGGTAACACAGTCACAAAAGAATGAACATGGTATGTACTCACTGTTAAGTGGTTATTAGCCCAAAAGTTTGAAATACCCACAAGTCACTTCACAGCAACCGTAGGGCGGAGTGTGAGGTCCCAGATGGAGGACTTAGAGAAGGGACTGAAGGAGCTGAGGGAGTTTGCATCCTCAGGGAGGCAGCAACAGTGGCAACTGGCCTGACCCCGGATACTCTTGGAGAATGATCCACCAACCAAAGAATACACATGAAGGGATCCATGGTGTTGGGCACATATGAGGCAGAGGAGGGTCTTGTTAGCCATCAGTGGGAAGAGAGGCCCTTGGGCCTGAGGGTGTTAGATCCCCCAGTATAAGAGAATGCCAAGGAGGGAAGATGAGAGTGGGTGGGTGGGAGGGTGGAAGAATACACCCATAGAGGTAGGGGGAGGGAGGAGGAAATAAGGAAGTTCCAAAGAGGAGATCTGGAAAGGGGGAAACATTTGAAATGTAAATAAAGTATCAAAAAACCAAAAAAAGCAAAAAACAAAAACAAAACAACAAAACAAACACACAAGCAAACATAAAACAACAACAACAACAACAAAAGAACAAAAAGAACTCCCTGCTCAGTCTGGTGGTTCCTCAGAAAATTGGACATAGTACTACCTGAAGACCCAGCTATACTACTCTTTGGCATCTTCTGGATATATGCAAGTTGATACAACCTCTCTGGATATCAGTTTGGTTGACCCTCAGAAAAATGAACATAATACTACCTGAGGACCCAGCTATTCCACTCCTGGGCATATATCCAGAAGATGCTCCAACATGTAATAAGGACACATGCACCACTATGTTCATAGCAGCCATATTTATAATGGCCAGAAGCTGGAAAAAAAACCAGATTTCCCACAGTAGAAGAATGGATACAGAAAATGTGGTACATTTACACAATGGAATACTACTCAGCTATTAAAATCAATGACTTCATGAAATTCACAGGCAAATGGATGGAACTTGAAAATATCATCCTGAATGAGATACCTCAGTCACAACAGAACAAACATAATATGTACTCATTGGTAAGTGGATATTAGCCCAAAAGTTCAGACTACCCAAAATTCAATTCACAGACCATATGAAGCCTAAGAAGAAGGAAGACCAAAATGTGGATGCTTCAGTGTTTCTTAGAAGGTTGAACAATATACTCACAGGAGAAAATATTGAGACAAAGTGTGGAACAGAGACTGAAGGAAAGGCCATCCAGAGACTGCCTCACCTGGGGATACATCCCACATGCAGCCACCAAACCTGGACATTATTGTGGATGCTGGGAAGTGCTTGCTCATGGAAGCATGATTAAGCTGTCTCCTAAGAAGTTTTGCCAGAGCCTGACAAAAACAGATGCGGTTGCTCGCAGCCAACCATTGAACTGAGTGAGGGGTCCAGAATGGAGGAGCTGGAGAAGGGACAGAAGGACCTGAGGGAGTTTGCATCCCCATGGTGGGAGCAACAGTGTCAACTGGCCAGACTCCCCTGGACCTCCCAGGAACTGGACTGCCAACTGAAGAATACACATGGAGGAACCCATAGTGCTGGCCACATAAGTGGCAGACAATGGCCTTGTTGGACATCAGTGGGAGGAGAGGTCCTTGGGACTGAGGGTGTTCGATGCCCCAGTGTAGGGGAATACTAGGGAGGGAAGGAAGATGAGAGTGGGTGGGCCAGTAGGTGTGCACCCTCATAAAGGCAGGGTGAGAGGTGACCGGATAGGGGGTTTCCGAAGGGGAGACCTGGAAAATAAATTCATTCTCTCTCTCTCTTCCTATACTGTTGTTTTTGACCCCAACCAAGACTCTTGGTGGTGAGATAAAAAAGCACAGAGTCAACGACACAGACTCTGGGAGTTAGGCAAGTATCAAAAGCATCCTCATTTATTGCAGAAACTGGGCTACTCTTTATCCCATCATCTCATTGACTCTCAAGTAGCTAGATTTGCACTGTCTCTTTCTCATTGACTCACTTCATTGCCAGATTAAGCATCAGCAGTTTCTAGCCATGCCTGCAGATTTTCAGTTGGCTCAGAAAGAAAGTTCTAGAAGTGCATGGGCCAGCATTACGGTTGGGCCTGCTTGACTAAGTTCCTTCTTCATTATACTCTAGATACTGACCCTCTACCAGATGTAAAATTGATAACGGTCTTTAGTTTATTATTAATGTTCTGTACGTAGCTACTTTGCTCCAATAATTGTGTCCTTTGCTTTATAGAAATTTCTCAGCTTTATGAAGTGGCTTTTAATTGATTTGATTGATTGCTTGTGATGCTGTTGTCCTGTCCAGGAAGTCCTTTCATATGCCAGTGTCTCCAAGGCTTTTGCCCACTTTCTTTTCTGTAAGACTTAAGATATCCCCATAGAGGCAGGGGGAGGGTGGAGGGAATGGGGAGGTTCCAAAGGGGAGATCTGGAAAGGGGGAAATATTTGAAATGTAAATAAAATATGAAAATAAAAAAAAAAAACTTAGGATATTTCACCTTGAGGTCCATTTAGAGTTGATTGTTGTAAAGAGTGAACAATACAAATGCATATCATTCTTCTATATGTATAAATCTAATTTGACTAGCACCATTTGTTGAAGATACTGGTTTTGTGTGTAGTTTTGACTGTTTTGTCAAAATCAGGTATCTTTCAGAATGAGGAGTTATATTTAGGCCTTCGGTTCTATTTCATTGACAAATGTGTCTGTTGGTATGGAGATCTTATGTTCTTCATATTACCATAGCTCTGAAAAACAGCTTGAAATCAGAGATGGCCAATTTCTAGCACTTCTTTTATTTTTCAGGATCATTTCCTCTCTTGGCATTTTTGAACTTTCATATGAAGTTGAAGATATTTTTCTTTTCAATTTTTGAAAAGAATTGTGTTGGAATTTTAATGGTGATGGCATTCATTTTGCTTTTTTATTATTTTTTCATAGACACCTAATGAGTTGATCATGTGGTTTTTGTCTTTCAGTATGCATATATGGTTGATTGTTTTTATTGATTTACATATGTTGAATCATGACTACATTTCGGGGATGATGCCAGCTTGATCGTGGTAGACAATCTTTGTGATGTGCTCTTGAATTAGTTTAGGAATTATTTTATTGCATTTTTAATCTATTTTCATAAGGGATATTAGTTGATAGTTTATTGTTGTTGTTGAGGATAATAGAAGCTTAATAAAATGAATTATGAAAATTTCCTTCAGTTTTTAATTTTATTGAATAATTTGAGGAGTATTGGAATTAGTTCTTGGATTGTCTAATAGAATTCTGCACTGAATCCATCTGGCCCTCGGACTTTCTTGGTTAAGAGAAATGTTCATTACTGCTTCTCTTTCATTGGGGGTTATAAGTCTGTTTACCTTGGTTTTTGTATGCTGTGTATATAAAGATATCTAACCATTTAGATTATTTTTCCAGTGTGGTGACATACAGATTTTAAAAGTATTTCCTTAGGATTTTTTGAATTCCTTTGGTGTCTGTTATAATATCTCCCTTTCAGTGTCTAGTTCTATTAATTCAGATATTTTCCTGTCTTTTTTGAGTAATTTGACTAAAGATTTGTCATTCTTGTTCATTTTCTCAAAGAACCAATTTTCAACTTCATTGGTTCTTTGTATTTTCTTTTGTTATTTTACACATTTCAGTCCTGAGTTTGATAATTTTTCTCATTTACTTTTTTGAATAATATTCATTTTTCTTTTTCTTTATAGATTTCTTTATAGATTTGAAGTGTCCCAATAAGTAATAAATATGTGATCTCTCAAGTTTTTTTTGTTGTTGTTGTTTTGCAAATACTTAGTGTTGTGAACTTGCTTCTTAGAACTCTCTTCAGTGTATCTCCTAGGTTTGTGTTTATATTTTTATTCAATTCTAAAAGATTTTTATTATTCTTCTTGATTTCTTCCTTGATACAATTTTCATTCAGTAGGAGGTAGGCTTCAAATTATACATTTTACCTTTTTTATTGTTGTTGATATACAGCTTTAATTCATTATCTTCAGATAGAATGCAAGGTATTATTTTAATTTTCTTATCACTGTTGATACTTGCTTTGTGTCCTAATGTGTGATCAATTATGATGAAAGTTCCATGAGGTGCTGAGAAATAGGTACATTATTGTGTGTTTAGGTACAATGCCCTATAGATGTTAGTTAGTTCCATGTGATTTAATGATGTCATTTATGTCCAGTGTTTCGAATGTTTACACACACACACACACATATATATATATGTACATATATATATATATATATATATATATATATATATATATTTAAAATCTAGATAACTTGTCTACTTGGTGATAATAGGGTATTAAAGTCACTACTATCACCATATGAGACCCATATATGGTTTTAGTTAGTAATGGTACTTTTATGAAGTTAGGAGTTCCTATGTTTGATGAATATATATTGAGATTTGATATAGCCTATTGGTGGATATTTCCTTAGAAGAAGATGTCATACTTTTTTATATTTTTTAATTAATTTTTTCCTTATTTGGTTTAAAGTGTATTTTATTTGAAATTAAAATAGTTAGGCCTCCCTACATCTAGGTTACACTTGCTTGGAATGCCTTTTTCAATATCTTTACCCTAGCTGTCAATGATATTTTCAATTCACCAGAAAGATATTCTATTTTCTAACCTAATCTGTTAGTCTGCATCTATTGATTGGAAAATTAAGGCCATTAAAACTGAGAATTATTAATGGACAAAGTCTATTCATTTCTGTCATTTTGTTTGTTGTGGGCTTTCTGTTCTTCCTTTGATGAATTGTTCTGGGATTATTTATTCCTTGTATTCTCTAGAGTGCAGTTAACCCTTTCTTCAGACTGAAATTGCCTTCCTGGATTGGTGGACAAAAATTATTTGTTTGTTTTGATTATGAATTTTTGTTCTTTCTCTGTCAGTTGCGACTGTAGTCTATTCTGTCATCTGTGTTCCCTCAGAACTTGTAGGGCATCTTTCTAGGACTTCCGGATTTCAGAGTTTCCATTGAGTTATCAGATATTATTTTAATAGGCCTAATTTTTCTGTGACTTGGTCATTTTCCATTGTAAGGTAAATAATTTTCATTGCTCTATACATTTAGGGTTTCACAGCTAACTTAAAAAGTAATATTTATTAATACTTAGTTTCATTGTTTTCTATTAAATGACAACCACATTTGTTATTACAAGGAACTTTTATTTTCTTCATTTTGAGTCAGTTTGTAAGCTTCTACATGAAAATAGAGTGTTTGACCCCACCCTTTCCTGGTCTGCTCCACCACCTAAACACATGTCAGATCTGAAGCCTGCCTGTTTCTCAGAATATTTCCCCTAACCACACAGGTAATACCCCAGCCTCAATATTTGTGCCAGCTGAGACCCTTACAAAGCCCAGAAGATGAGGTATATATGCCATTCTGCCTGAGCCCCAGTGTCCTTCTGGTCTGCACCTCAACCTGCACTTATGGCAGAGTGGCATGCCTGCCTCTTGAAACCTACAACCTGCCTGACTCACAGGAAGTCTGCCCTAACAAGGGACACAGGAGGCCTACCCTAACCAGAGACAGCACTGCCTGACTCATAGGAGGCCTGCTCTAACCCTGGTCATTAGCTCTACCTGCCTCCAAAGAAGCCTGCTCCAGTCTGAGACATCCAGGCCAGTTAACACCAGAGATAAGCAGATGGTGAAAGACAAGCACAAGAACATGAGCAACAGAAGCCAATATAATTTGGCATCACCCATACACAGTTTTCCTACACAGCAAACCCTAGATACCCTAACACACCTGAAGAGTGAGATTCTGACCTAAAATCCTATCTCATGAAGATGATAGAGGCCTTTAAAGAGGTTTCAAATAACTCACTTTTTAAAAAAGTAGGGAAACACAGGCAAACAGCTAAAGAATTGAACAAAACAGCCTAAGACCTAAAAATGGAAACAGAAGCAATAAATCACAAATGGAGGGAACCCTCAAAATGGAAAACAGGAACGAGATCAGGAGCTAGATGTAAGCATCACTGAGAGGATACAAAGGATAGAAGAGAATCTCAGTGCCATAAAGATATTGAAATATTGGTCAAAGAAAAAAAAAATACCATAAAATGTTCCTAACCCAAAACATCCAGGATATTTAGAATACAATGAAAGGATCAATCCTAAGAATAATGGCAATAGAAAAGGGTAAGGATTCCAAGTTCAAAAGGCTAAAAAACATCTTGAACAAAATCATAGAATAAAACTTTCCTCACCTAAAGAAAGAGATGTCCATAAATGCACAAGAAGCCTATAGAAAACCAAAGAGATTAGACTAGAAAGAAAATGCTCCCACAAAATAATAATCAAGATACTAAATTACAAAACAAAGAAAGAATATTAAAAACATTAAGGGAAAAAGGCCAAGTAACATATAAATGCAAACCTATCAGAATTACACCAGACTTCTCACCAGAGACTATGAAAGCTAGAAGGCCCTAGGCAGATCCTAAGACAACACAAATGCCAGCCCAGGCTACTATACCCAGCAAAACTCTCAATTACCTTAGATGGAGAAAATAAGATATTCCATGACAAAACCAATTTTACACAATATCTTTCCACAAATCCAGGCCTATAAAGGATAATAAATTGAAACTATCAACACAAGGAGGGAAACTACACTCTACAAAAAGCAAGAAAGTAATCTTTGAACAAACTCAAAAGAAGATAGCCATACAAGCATAATTCCACCTCTAACAACAAAAATAACAGGAAGTAACAATCACTTTTCTTAATATCTCTTAACATCAATGGACTCAGTTCCCCAACAAAAACCATAGATCAACAGACTGAATTTGTAAACAGGATCCAGCATTTTGCTGCATACAGGAAATGCACCTCAGTGACGAAGAGACACTACCTCAGAGTAAAAGGCTGGAAAAATAATGTCCAAACAAATGTTCCCAAGAAATAAGCTTGAGTAGCCATTCTAATATCAAATAAAATCGACTTTCAAAAAAAAGTTATTTAAAAAGATAATAAAGGACACTTCATACTCATCAATGGAAAAATCTACCAAGATGAACTCTGAGTTCTGAAAATTTATGCTCCAAATGCAAGGGCACCCACATTTATAAAAGAAAGTTTACTAAAGCTCAAAGCACACATTGCACCCCACACAATACTAGTAGGAGACTTCAACACCCCACTCTCAGCAATGGACAGATCATGGAAACAGAAACTAAACAGAGACACTGTGATTGTCAAAAGAGAATCTACTATACTAATCAAAATCCTTTGCTAGAATATATACACTTAAGAACTGTATGAACACTCTTCTGAGAGTTTTATTCATCCCAAAGTGTCTCTCAGTTGTTATCTTTCTGTGCTTGTGATCCCCTTTATATAAAAAAAGCATTTTGCCTGTATTAAATATTTTTATTTTATTTTATTTTCCTGAGTTACCTTATGCCATTCACATATGTGTAGAATGTACGTTGAAGATCCCCTCATCTCCATCTACTCTCTTTCTTCTTTTCCTAAATTATTAATTACCTAAGGAGTTTATAAAAATGAACAAAACAAAATGAGATGAACTAGTAAGTAGAAGTTACTCTCAGCAATTTTCTTACTTATCACCTTAAGAAAAGGCTAATTCCATGGAATTAAAACATAGTTATCTAATAAAATTTCCCATTTGTTTTGGCCACTGAAGAATTTTAAATGAGCTAACAAGAGAGAAAAATCTGTAAATATTTTAGCAAAACAAAACAAAACAAAACAAAAAAAAGACCTTTCTAAATATTACTAGTATAATGCAGACAAAGACAGAAGAAAAAACATTTCCTGAATGTCAAATATATGTCTCAGACTCTAATGATTTCTGTAACTTTCCTTTTTGTCTTATTTTAATCTTTTATGTACTTTGAAGGAATATGTGATTGTTTCCAATTCACTCTTGAAGCAAAGCAATCCCAATGAGTAATGATAAATGTACCTGGTATTTGAAAGCAAGTTCTTCATTTCACAAAATCTGTGTTCTGAATTTTTTCCCCAA
Organism: Rhynchomys soricoides; assembly: GCA_019843965.1. Taxonomy (NCBI): domain Eukaryota; kingdom Metazoa; phylum Chordata; class Mammalia; order Rodentia; family Muridae; genus Rhynchomys; species Rhynchomys soricoides. The sequence goes on along the minus strand of JADRCH010000086.1, from coordinate 9,310,945 downwards.
AGGTACTAAAAAATTCGCAAAGCTTCTTCAAGTTCTAAAATTCTAAAAATATATTTAAATCACAGCATTAACCATCTATCTTCTAGCAAAACTTCAACATAGCTAAATGCCACTCTTCACATATTCCTTCCCTGCACGTGGAAACTGAAGGTGGACTGAGAACAAATGCTGAGCAGATGCATTACAACTTCATGCTTACAAATCTCAAGTGATGGCTGTTCTGACAAAGCAAACTTGCTTTAGATTTGCTAGGTAGCTTCACTCTGCTACTATGCTCTTTCTCTTACTCCTCTTTCCTCGAAACTCTGCAACCTTGTCTTCTCTTGACTCTCAAATTCTTAATAAAGTGTTCACTCATGGAGGACTTAAGAAAAATCCAGATAATCTGCCTGCATTTGTACGTGATCCAGTAGGTCTGACGATATTTTATTTTGTTTTTCTTGTGTCACAATGAATGAGCTACCATAGTCTAATGGTGTTGCAACCATCTGTGCTTCTGATGTTAACCCCTTATCAACTTACAGACTTCTTCCTTAAATAATTAATTGCCTCTCAATTACTGTCTGGAGTTAAAATGTACTAGAACGTTTTAAGAAATATCCACATGTGTATATAGGCACATAGACACACATGTACATGTGCATATTGGTTCTTTACTCTGCAGTAACAGAAGGCAACAGACTGATAAATAGACATCTATTTCTCACAGCTCTAGAGTCTCCTGATTTTGAGAATTTGTCTTGCTTTGAGGTTTTTATTTTCAAACTTGATCTTTCAAAATTGTATGAGCCAAACAACACACACTGAAACAGGCGCAACATTTTCTTGACCCTGAGTAATGTGATGTATGTTTGTTTTATCTCACAGCAAGAACTATTCACAAGCATCATTTAAATCTATAAATTTAGCTATTTTCCATTTTCTTCATCGAATTTCATGACTCAGGGATGCTACTTGAGTGGAGTTAGGAACAGTTCTCATATAGACTATGATTTGCTCTATTTCTGGATGTACAAAAGTGTTGACCACAAGATCAACATTCCCATAATGTTATCCTTTAGATTTCCTTTTGAGGTACATCTGGACTCTTACTTGGGGATACTGTCCTTCAGTAATTTACTACTAAACAGGCTAATTTTTAAAAAACAGTTAATGTTCACATGATAAATAAAGCAATGCAAATATAGTCCACTAAGTAGACCATATATACATAACCTATACTTATTTTTCACAAATACATATGTGTATATACATTTTATATATATATATACACATATATATGACAATTAAGTGTAATTATATCATAAATTTACCTCATAGACATATTTGCTGTAATTGAGACATAACATAAAAAGCACTTCCTGATTTACCTGCTATTTAAAGTCTTCTGTCTGTTCTCTGTGAAACATTTTGTAGTAATATTGTTCCATTAGATTGCATTCTGTTTTTTCCTGAAGTAAGACATCAAAGTCACTGTCATGCTGTCAATACAATAAAATTTGACTTTTGCAGACTCTTACCCTTCTTAATTTGTAATCCCCATCTTATGTAATCTTGATAGAGTTGACTGCCTACCCTCTCTTAAATTTCTCTCCTCAGTTGCCATCTTGGACACTACTTGGTTTCTGCCAGTTTTTCTTCTGATCAGTTTTGTACACAGCTCTGGCTCATGTAGGTATGTCAATGAATTGAATATCAATAATCTTAAAGGATTCATTTTCTGTATTTTGTGTCTGAAGGAGATGAGTTCATGATGATTCTCCTTTATTTTGTTCCTTTACACAGTCATTTGTATCTTGCTTTATAAAAATAAGCATTTGTGTTCCCAGAGATCATGATGGCCCACTACCCTACAGCACCACAGAGCTATACAGATACTAGTCTGGTCTTGAGGACATGGAAGGCTCTAAATAACAGCAATGGTTTTGCCAATCAGAACATGGCCAAGTCTCACCATTTTTTACTTTCAACAAAGGTAAAGGAAATCAAATGAGTTGTTCTTCTGTAGAATCTTATGAGATTCAGGAACTATCTACCATGACAGTTTGGACATGGAGGATTGAAAATCAGCCTTAACTCTCTATGGGATTATGACCTCTCCATAGACTCTATATACTAGTGTTGCACTAATTTATAGATATTAAGAAGATATAATACTAATAATACTAATTATTATTATTATTATTATTATTATTATTATTATTATTATTATTTACTGGATTAATAACTTACATTCCAGGTACTTTATGTTTCTTAGTCACCTCTTCATTTTTGGAGCTCCTGTTACTTCCTCCCTTTCCAAACTAAGCAAGCTGCTCTCATCTGTCTAGAATGCAATTTCTCAGGGAGCCACAAGATGTCAGTCTCTCCAGCCTTCTGGGTTCTCTTTCATCATTCTCTAAGCTTGTTACTTGCTTAGATCTCCCCATTCTGCCATAGAACCTATCCATATGCTTTAGAACACTTAATGCTGACTGCCATGAGATGTATTTGTTTCCATTTTGTTATCTTGTCTCACTTCAACCAAGGCAATAAACGTTTGAAGATAGGCATGGTGGTGTACACCTATAAGATTACACTTAGTAGGATGAAACAGATGGATGATAGTTTAATTCCATCTATGAACCTCCTATATCTCCTTTACCACTCTCTATCCATATTCATAAATATTGATATATATTTGCACCTATCTTATTTATATTATATATAATAACTATTCATATTATTTATAATCCATATTATCTATGTATCTACAATGATAGAATTTAGAACTATGTTGTCTATTCTAAATCACCTATCTTAAATGTATCTGTTTGCTCTCACTGAACATATTTGGAACGAATAAATTAGTCTCCCTTAAGGAATAATGTATTCTCACTATATAGGATATTTTCAGCATATATGAAATTAATACAGTAAGTGTTTAGTCAATATACAGTTAATAAGTAAATAATATTCTGCCAATAATAACTAAAGAAGGTGTTGATTTTAGGCTATTGAAATACAGAATTATGAGTCAAAGTTTCCATAGTCAAAAACAATAACAACAACAAACCAAAGTAAAAACAAAAACAAACAAACAAAACGAAGCCCAAAACTGGCAAACAGAAAACAATAACAACAACAGTTTGCAGTTTAATCACATAAGGGATGTATTGTGATCGACAGAGAAGTCTGGCTCCTTCTTAAGATGACTACTTGTATTTGCATCTTGCTATTTTACAGACAAGTTATAAAACAATGGCGAGTTAGTAGTTAGGCTTAGCTGTGTGGCAGAACAGCTGCCCTTTTCTAGGGTGAGATTAGCCCCCGATTGTACTCCATTTGCTGTTGAAATACAGATTTTCTGTTTTTTGTTTGTTTGTTTTGGTTCTTTGTTAATGAGTTAGACTTTTTATTTCAAGGATTCCCCCTTTCATGTTGAATAAAAAAGTATATCAGAGATTTTATGGGATGTAGTTCCACATCTAGAAGCGTTCTTTGTGCCTACATCAATTTCTTTGATAGATGTAAGACAGGTGAGGTCATTAGTGTTTATTTTCTCCAGGCCAGGTTCATATTCTGGTTCCTGTACTTGCTAGAACTAATAGGTCCAACTGAGAGAATTATTACCTGTCCTTCTCTTCATTACAAATCATAGTGATGTCTACACATTTAACTGTTCACATCATTCGTTTGATATCATGATACACACAAAGAAACCACATAAAAGTAATTCAAAAATTTCCCACCTTAATTCGCGATTAACCACCACCTTTTTAAAGCTTGACTACAAAATATACAGTCCAACCTCATGGGTATGGTTTTCTTCGAGAAGACCCTTCTTCATACAAAATGGACCTCCACTTACACTTTCTAATAACGTTCCTCCTATTTCTCATTTTAAAAAATTCTTTATCATCTGATAGTAGGAACCTGAAAGAACAAGTAGAAGTATGTATCTTTGTCTATATCTCTGGTATAGTCTTTCCTGGTTTTACTAGCCATAGATTTTTCTAGGAAAAGGCATCACATTTACTGATGGGATTGTCTTTGCAGTTGAGAAAATCTGAGTTCCTCAGCTAAATTGGATTTCTTTAACTCTGTGTCCAGCTTGTTGCAAGAAGTTGGTCATGGTAGTGGTGGTGAACACTTTCTTTTGTTTGGGTTTTACTAGCAATGCTGCTCTAGATTAGGCATTGAACATCATGTGATAATTTAAAATTATTTGACCTTTATAATATTTTACTTTTCTTGAATACTTATATTCACCAGGAAAACTTAGTAGTCTAATGGCCAACTGCATAGTATAATTCTTGAAAATATTACTCTAAATGGGGGGGATGGAGAAGATGAGAATCCAGGAGACTTTGTCACGTCTTGGATGGAAATAGGAGAGAAATACTGTAAATTCTGAATCAAAACAATCATTCATATTTGTTCTGAAATATATTTTTAAAAATTATTTTATGTATTGTCATTGAAAACATAAGTAATGCCATAAATTTTATTCCTAATGTATTATAGGATACTGTAATTTCTCTTCTATGTAAGTGTTAAAAGCAGCTATCACATACTATCATATGCACTGTGCTTTATTGATTAGATATGAGTATTTTGAGTTTGTTACATAATTTTATCCTTTCTACATTTTCCAACATTGTACTATCACTGTCACTCAAGCAGGGTACTGTGCTGAAGGTTGTAAATGGATGACTGGATAATTATGATGCTCAGTGTCATCCCATATGTCAATAAACAGCCACATAATGTAACACTGTGGCATCCAACAGAGATCTTGTCCTGGATTAATCAAGGAGCATTTGAATAAAATCAGTACTGATTTATTCTGATGAACAACTTGTCATATTGTTTAGAATTTGAAGTATTTTTCAATCTGTAATTTATTCAAAATTTGTAAATTTATTGAATATCTATTATCATATGCCAATCATGTTGACGGTGTAAAATTGACAATGATATCAAATTGCAGTAGAGGGGGGAAAGGAAGAATATCTGTGATTACTGGAAGATTACTGAGAATATTATTTTAGCCAAAAAGAAAAAGGAAAAATAAGAAAATAATAAAGCAAGCTATACAGATGCGGATGCTCACAGCCAGTTATCGGACTGAGCTCGGGGTCCCCAATGGAGGAGTTAGAAAAAGGACTGAAGGAGCTGAAGGGGTAACAACTCCATAGGAAGAACAATATCTACCAACCAGATACCCCAGAGCTCCCAGGGACTAAACCACCAACCAAAGAGTACACATGGAGCAACCCATTGCTCTAGCCGCATATATAGCAGAGGATGGCCTTGTCAGGTATCAGTGGGAGGAGAGGCCCTTGGTCCTGTGATGGCTCGATGACCCAGTGTAAAGGAATGACAGGGCAGGGAGGCAGGAGTGGGTGGGTGGGAGGGAGAGGGGAGATGAGATAGGGGTTTTCCATGAGGGGGTTAAACCGGGAAAGGGGATATCATTTGAAATGTCAATAAAGAAAATATCCAATAAAAGAAAAAATACAAAAAAAATAAAAATAAAAAAAATAAAGCAAGCTATCTTCTTTCTTCCTAGACATAATTCACCAATGTCCAGATCTATCAAGATCTTGATACCCTATTAGAGACCTTAAGAGTTTGATGGAGTCATTTTCTTAAACACCTGTCACACCTATTAAGATACAAGGTTGTTGAATGTAGACACTACTACTGAATATTAAAAACAATGTAACAAAGTGTTTTTAAGGTTTATAATTTATCATCTACCAATTTCAACGTCCTCATTAAGTCCTCATTTATTTATGCACTCATTTGTTGAGTCATGTGTTTATTATGAACCTATTGCTATATTATGTACTAGATATAGTGACAAGCAAATTAACTTTACCATCTCTCCATGAGCTTGTAATATTTGAGAGGAAACCTTCATTTGATAAATTATCAGATAGGAGGCTCAGATTCAAACTTTGTAAAAATGATGATGACAATATTTCTGCTCAGCAGGTAAAACCACTTGATGCTAAACTGTCAGCCTGAGTTGGAAGCCTGGAGCTCACATAAGAAAATGAACCAACTGATTGTTGCAAGGCTGTCCTCTGACCTCTACATGCTTGCCTTGGCATGTGTATACCTCCACCCACCCACCAAAACAAATGTAAACATAGTAAGTCAAAATATAGGATATGTAAGGGTAGTTTATTGATGAATTTTAATTATTACAATGTCTTATCATACTCTTGGCACTGACAAGCATTTGATACATGTTTTTTAACTTATGTATACCACAAAAGAAATAAATGTTTATTATTAATATAATCTTTTGACATAAATATATATTCACATAATTTGGTAAGTATCACATGTTAGGGAAATAATTATTAGTATTATATTGTTAGAGAATATAATTTGCTTTCACTATATCATATTTTGAGATATGGTAATGCTATTTTAATGGTAATTCTTTAACATACCAATAAGCACTTTTTAAATGTACATATATTCAACATTAATTGCTCTCTTCTTCAGGGAGAACATTTTATATGGACAGAAAGGCTGTTTGTCAGAATTTTATCCCTTCTGCCATAATAATTTACCTGTTACTACCACATTAGGAATCAAGTCATTTCATCTTGAGGCTTTCTTCCACAGGGACTTCTACTTATGGTTTTAACGAAATTCCATTCACCTTGTGTGGTGACACATCACTGTCCAAACATTGCTCTTCCTGTATGTTTGTTTATAGTAGTTAGTTTGATTTGATTCACTGTAGGGTAAAATAACAAACATATGCAAATTAAATCTAGAAGGAATAGAATTAAGATTAGTGTTCACGATTCTGGGTTGCCTATTTAGGGATAGCTCCTAGCAAACTAGAAAACATAGAGGATCAACCTGTGTCATCCTCACTTGTTTTTCCAAAGCATACATAATAATTTCTTGTTTTTACCATAACTTGTAACCATATCAAATTCATAGATATTTAACCACCTCTACCAAATAAATGAAAATCTGTATGTTTCTCAATATAATATTGAGTGTTAATGTTACTGTGCATTTTGATAAATCACAATAGTACATGGTCACAACAGTCATGATATAGTAATTTCTAGAACCACCAATGATTTCCACATGTCTGATTATAGTAGCAATCCTTCCCCAGTACCCAAACCTTGAGAACCAATCAACTTTGTACAACTATTGTTTTTCTTTTCTAGAGCAAGAGAGTATACACAATAGGTTTCATCCCCTTTGATAAATGTTCAAGTAAGAGACTTATGACTTGAAATAGATTCAGATATCCCTTCATAAGAAACTTTCCAAATGTTTTCATTTTTCCTTTATAATCTGTGTAAATTACTGGGTTTTTGGTGTCTTTTTAAAAATAGTATCAGGAAAGACTAAGGTAGTGGATTAAAAAAATAAAATAGTTTATTAGTTACAGTTAAATTGGTTAAAGTGGTAAGTAGATTCATTCTTCAGAAAGTAAAGAAAATACATTTAAATTATGGTGTAGTTCAACATATTTTTTACTGTTAATTTCTGATATTTGACTGTTTCATTACTCTTAAGCCAATTGAGTAACCCAATTTTCCCTTGTTAATATACCCTTAAAATTTATCAAAAACTATATGATCAAAGATAGAAATCAAAACCTGGGAAAAATGGTCATATGAAAATAACATAATGTATGCTATGTATATCTACTAGGGTTTCAGATTTTCCAACCATTTTGAAGTAATCTGCAAAGCAGAGGTTTAAGAATCAGTGGAGTAGTTTGCATGGCATGATGGAAAGCATTTGTCTTACCCTTCAGAGGTCTAGAACAATGAGGATGTAGCAATGGACTTCCAAGTATACTGATTCTCGAATTTCACTTACTGTTAGTAAATAAAGATACTTCTATACATATGTGTGTTTTATACACATGGATTTTTTAAATGTGGTACTTTCTGTATTCAATATTCTGTAGTTTTTTATTTATTATTTTTAAGCTGGGGACAAAGTCCTTAGGGAGTCACTTTGTCTTCAGGTTGTAAAGTCAGTATCACACATATTTGAAGAGGTGCTGAAAGAAGCTTAAAATAAGAGAAGATGGGTATTGAACTAGTTTCTTCCTATTTTTGTGACTTAAGCATGTTTCATAAGCCTTCATAACATTTCTGAGGAACTGACACATAGTGTGAGATTTTAAAAATAATGTTGATTTTTGTTCCTTAGAAAAGGAGAAAAAATTCCCTTAAATCAAATGGCAAGATTCCCTTTGTGAAATTACAAGAGGCAATAGATTCCACCACTAGTTTTAAATGAAGTAAACTTTATCACTTTTTTTGCTTCTTTGCTAGTGACAATTGGCACAGTGCCAATTCTTACAGGTGCACAGTAGGTGTTTGCAGTGACTAAAGTCAGATCAGTTCTATGCACCTGTGCTTTGAAAGTTGCAATGAATTTGAGTCAGAACAACAAAGGGTTAAAGCAACAAGCTTTGTGATTTTATGTGTGACTCTATTTCCAGGCTGTAGCTCTCTCCTGTAAAAATAGAACGCTGATAAAATCCTCATAAGGAATAAATACGATAATGTTTAGCTATGTAGTTTATTGCTAATTATTTAATATAGCTATTTATAATCTTAATAACAATGTAGTTCATGCTCTTAGTCTTAGACTATGAGAGTCACAAGAATCAATAACCATTCCATTTCTATTTGCCTAGCAAGTTTTCCAGCCTTTATAGAAGAAACAAACCAGATGTGTTAAGGGGACAAATGTAAAATTCTCTTCTCTTGTCCCATTCTCCAGCTGAATGTTTTATTCTTTTGTTTTCTCATTTTCTCAAATCCCTTTAACTGGCATTAACGAGTCTCCATATGTCATCATTCTGCCCTATCTGAACTGCCATGTTCCCCTGCTTTTGTGGAAGCAGATGCTGAAACATCATTCAGGATATCCAGTAGCACTCCTGTCACACTGCACTACCTGAACTAATGCCTAGCTTTCCCACTGAGCACAGTCCTTGAAAACTTTGTCATCTGTGTTACATCACTTCTCCATCAGTCTGCAAAGCTGAGAGCCTGAGTGAACTCCCATGGTGAGGTTTAAATCAGTTGGACACCAATATATTGGCTTAGAATATTGCATTTATCATGCATTGTACCTACATAGAGATAGCAATGATTGCATTTTAAAATGTTTTTGGAAGCTACTTTGGCATAGTTCCATGCAGCAGTTCAAAAAATTTTAAATCTAAAGGCTGGAGAGATGCTCAGTGCATCAGAATATAACAGTGCTCTTGTAAATGGACCACAGTTTGGTTTGCAGCATCCAATTACGTCACATCACAGATGTATCTAACTCCAGCTCCAGGAATCTGATGCCATCTTCTAGCCTTAATGGACATTTACACTCACTTGTCTCTGCACATAATTAAAAACAGATGTCTTAAACTAGTTTAATTTTTTCAAAACTAATGCCCATTTTACTAGACAATCATTTAAAATAGACATATGATTGTATGTAAAAGTTATCAGATATATTTCAATTTCTAATCCTGAAATAAAATACATACAAAGTAAAAAATTTTAAAAATTATGCATTGCTCCTCTGTGATATACAAGCAAATGTAAAAGTAATATGAAATACAACATGGTATTTGAATAGAAATTTCTTGAGTATGACTAAATAAGAAAATGCAATGAAAGATACAAGTTTTTCGTAACACATATATTGGTTTAAGAAAGATTAAAGTAAAAAAATACTAGAAGCTGTCCCCACAAACCTGTGGAATTGGAAGATAATAAATAATAGTAGTATAAAAAAAGAGACAGATTTTGTTCTTTTCGTTATACACCAGATAGAAATAAACATGCAATTTTTTGTCATAGGCTTAAATGTTAGAAGTAGACTATGGACGTGAAGAAAATGAAGAGAGTGTTGCAAACAACATAGACTCTAGACAAGATAGTTTCCAATTAGTCCTCATGTTTAGTCATAAGACCAGGTTTCTACCAAAGAATTTCAGTACTCAAATCAGATCTTCTTCTTTTTACATGAAATATGGTAAGTTGCTCCAACAAAGATTTGAGCAAAATGGTTTGAACTTAGTAGATTTTGCTTCTCACTGTTCAGTGTAGGGCTGAGCATCCCAGGGTAAATCCTAAATTGCAGTTAAGGACATGTGCCATTGTGGTAGAGTGGGGGCGTTAGTTCCCAGCACCATCAAGTAAGGATAAGTCCAGGGAAAGAGCTCTGTCATGAAGGCACTGATACAGAGGGTGCAGCTTTTACTTCTTCTGATGTAACTAACCTGGACTTGGACACATGACTGCCAAGACTGGGAAGGAGTCACTAGACTAATTAAACCAAGAAGAATCAGAAATCTCTGCCCAAACCCTCCCTACGTATCCACACTAAGGAAATGATTCACTTTCCATAAGTTACAAAGGTCTTAGAGGCTAGATGAAAACCAGAGAGGAGACCACAACAGTACCATGGGTGCCCTGGCGTATGTAGGTTAAACTTGGTATAGAGTCAAAATGGAAAGCAAGAACAAAAGGTTTCTACATAAAAACTCATTGTTTAAATAACTTAAAATTATGTATTCATATTTAATTAAATCATCTTTACTAAATAATTTTAAAGAGATCTTTGCATTTCTGGTGTTGCTGCCATTTAATACAACCTAGTTCTATTGTTAATCAATTAATAAACCTTCCATTTCTTTCTTATGAATTTGTAACTGATGTTTAGCCTTTTGGTCACAGCACAAAGACACCTGTTTAAATTGAATCATGCAGTTGAAAATGCTATGATACTAAACTAGTTTCCTTCAAAGAAGTGGGTATGCAAGTTTTAATTGTGTCCAAAACCTATCATAATTGGGTGCATTAAATCATGCTCTGTCTCAAAATCATTGTTAAATTAACTCTTTTGGAATTATTGGCTAACATGTTTCATATCCACTTCAAATGGATTAATCATCTAAACTGATATTCCTATTCACACACACTCTTACATTAAAGCATTGTATCCTTAATTAGCACATGAACAGAAGAAATATCTTTCCTTTTTTGTATTTATGAGCTTAAATCTTTATAACTGTAGCAAACATAGGAGTTTATTAATCAAGCATGATTTTTTTCTAAGATATGATTACTGTTAAATTTCTTGATACTTGATTTACTATTCTCATCCCTGAAAAGACATCATTTGTCATTTCAAATAGACATTAAGAACAAGACTCATCATTTCATAACATCTCAATTTATTAAGTTTTACATGATTATTAACTGAAATGATCTCCATTAGAAATAAAAAAATCCAAGGATCACAGTAGACTGAATTATTTATTATGCTCTTATTATCTTTTCATGTTTTAAGAAATATATCAACCACTCAATAGGCTACATTCATCACAGCTATCATTGGTAACAATTTTTAGTTAGTTTGTGAAGTCTTTAACGAAAGCTGTTGGTGGTTAACTGAGATTAATGAATATTGAAACAAACTCTAAAAATCCTGTTAAAAGAGGCTTTAAAACCTCCTCAGTGATTCACCATAGATAGCAATTCATTTGTTGAATAAGTAAAAAATATTAGAGTGAGTTTTTATATAAACATGTATACAAAGGTTATAAAAATTATTATCTACTTCATAATCATGCTTAGTGTTTCAGTTTATATCCTACAAGAATTAGATGTGAAAACAATATTATACAGTCAGAAAATGGGCTAGAGAAATGACTGTGAAGCATAAAGGGGAATAACAAAAGACAGGGATTGTCATCTTAGAGCAGGGTGTATGGGAAGTGCTGGGGGAAGGAAAAGGAGGTTGTGAGTTTTATAGTTTTATTTGTATTAAATATACCAAAACACCAAAACAAACAAATAAATAAGACAGGTACTGCCAGCCAAACACAGTGGCTCTTACAGCTTTCAACAAGGAAAACTAAGAAAAAATTCTCAGAAAGTAAGTGGGACTACAGATATGAAAGGCCAGCAGGGAAATCCCTGCTGAAACCATCTGCAAGTAGAGTCCTTTGACAATCTGCATGACTGTGGTTGTGCCTTGGCTATGGTCTGTGAATGACAAGAACTATTCCCAGTTCATGATCCTGGAGCCAGGAATCTTCCTGCCTCTGTAGTCTTAGTAATGAGATAAAGTCATTGCACAGGGTTCTTTGAACAATGAATAAAACAATGGCTTAGTGTATTGACACACTCACATGACATTCCAGTTCTACTTTGACTGAGGCAGGGGGATTGAGTGTCAAGATAACCCCTGGTAATGTAACAAGTTTGAGACCATCCTTAACTATAGTGACTATGAGAGTAAAATTTAAAAACTAATATTTAAGTTGCTGGAGAGATGGCTTAGCTGTTAGGAACATTAGCTACTCTTTCAGAGGACTGAGCTTTAATTCTCAATTCATAAGCACTGTAACTCCAGTTTCAGAAGATGATGTGTCTTTTTCTGGCTCTTTTGTGCATTGACTTCCTACATAGAACACAGATATACATGTAGATAAAATATCTATACACATAAAATTAAAAGAAATTTAAAAGTAATATTTTAGTTCTTGACCAATAAGAATAATTGAATATAATTAATTGAAATGAATTATTACAAAGTACTTTATAGAGGTACTTGCTTTTGACATCATATAATAAGACAACTAACAAATAATCCATAGTATTTAAATTTTTAGCACCCAGGTTGATTTTTCTCTACTACATGCTCCAATGATAATGAGTGACCTGTGCCAGCAAATGTCAGTCATTTGTGGATAGCTGATGGGAGTTTTTCTAATTTGAAAACATGGCTTAGTATTTACTGACAGTCATCATGAAAGACTAGTAAAGCAGGGCAGAAGTATATGTGTTCCTAAATTCACTGAGTGGAATAGTACATTTCACTTATACATACATTCATTTTGTGAGATCTTAATTCCAAGCACATGTCTGTGCATGTGGAGACTTTTCTAAACACGAGAAAAGGGAAAGAGCTTTTTGCTCATATGGCTTCACACTCATGAAGCGTCTGACACTGGATACAGTATTTTATTCAGATTGCAAAATTACATGGACTTTTCCACATTAGTCTAAACTGAGAATAAGGAAATTGCAGTTCCACTAGGGCTCTAGAATATTGTTTCTTACAGTGAGGGCCAATATCCATTGTAACTTTACCTCCTGGAGAACTTGTTAAAATTGCAGATGTGGGCTTCCAGCTGACTAACTGGATCAGCTCCTTCAAAGCATCTTATGTAGCTCTTTCTTTCCATTTGAAACAGTCCCTCCTGCAGGGAGAAGGGAAGTTCCGAAACTCAAAAACTAGAGGAACTCAAAAACTCAGGAAGCTCATCAAATTTACCAAGCTCAGAGAATTAAAAAGGTACAAAATTCACAAGGCTATTTGCCAAGTTATCAACACAATTTTTAGTACACAGGAGACTCTTTTCAAGAGATCTGCCTGCATGTTTTATAGGTGTTCTAGGACACAGGCTTTCTGAGTTGTCAACAATTATGAAGTGGGTTTTATGAGGATACAGCTGCTTTTAAATCATCTATATTCCTTTGAGTTGTCTCAAAATAGACTTGGCTGGATGGCTTTTTGGGCCTATGTGTTATCAATTCCAATCTGTGGTAAACAAGATATTTATTTAGGTTGCCCTCAAAAAAAGTCATGCAACAGGGCCTGATTCTTTTTGTAAAAATGTAATTTCTTTCCATTATTTTATATATTTATTTCCATTATTCATTTTTGTAATTATGTATTTCTGTATGTGAGAATAACCTGTACATCAATACAGGTTTCTAAGGAGGGCAGCCACATCAGATCCCCCTTCAGCTGAAATTACAGGCAGCTGTGAGCCACATGTAGAAAAGAAATTATAGTCTTAGAGGCTTACTGCTGGATATGCTCACCCTCACTCGCTTTTTCTGAACTCAGACTGGCTGGTTCAATTCACCTGTTCTGGCTCAAACTCCTTACAAGATGATTGATTCCAATTGGCTTCTCATGGCTCTGACTGAATTACTCTGCTTAGCAAACTGCCTTTGAACTCCATGAGCTGAATGACACTGACTACATGGAACTGAACTGAACTCCACTCAGCTGAACTGCTCTCCACTCAACTGCTCTCAGTGGAACTGAGTGACTCTCCCTGTGCTGCTCTTTTAAGTTACCTCTCTTTCCCCTTCTTTCTCATGACAATTGGGAGTATCCTATCTCTGAGTGATTCTGTCAAATCTTTCTCTGATTCATCACTTTGTCAGCCCCTCAGTTAGACATCACTTTCAAATGCATTTCCTTCTACAAACTAACTTTACCTTCATTATTTGTGATTAAAGGTGTATACTAAGAGTATGTCCTTATTCCAGCAAGAGGGATTAAAGGTGTGTAGCATGTCTGTATTCCATCCAGATAACACAGACCTAGAAGTTCTTTAGATGTAATCACTTGCCAGAACAGCCATGTTGCTGGACTAAAATTCCTCTACACATAACCTGAGTGCTGGGAATGAGACTAAGGTCCTATGCAAGAGTAAACTTTCTTAACCACTGAGTCATCATTCTGGTACCAAATTTAATTTCTTAAAAAATAAACTGGATAAACATCTCATGGATCTAAGAATTATAGCCATAAAAATTAATATTAATAGTCACAGAAGCCAGAAAAATTAATAATGATAATCATGAGAAGCAGTGAACATTTACAGCAGAAGATGTATGTAAAGATGGGTGTATGAAAGAACACACTGTGACACACTATAGCTTCCATGACAAGATGTTTTCTATGCTTTTTTTTTTGCTTAGTTTTGTTTGCTTGTGCTTGTTTTTAAATTAAATTTTGTGGGGGGAGGTCACAAAACTGTAGGGCAGATATGAGAGGTTGGTGAGAGGAATGGGTCTGGGGTACATGATGTGAAACTCACAAAGAATCAATTCAAAGTTAAAAAAAAAATCAAAGGTGGCATTTTATCTGAATCATCCTTGACGAATAATTCTTTTTCTTTAATATGACCACGTTGAACAAATTTAAAAAAATAAAACCCACACTCACCTTAGTTCTTTCTATACATTTTATGATCCTCCATTCTACATGACTTTGCAATCTTTTAGGTCATTGTAAGAGTTATGAATTAACTACCATTATTATCTGCTATCTTATCATCTATGTCCTTTCCTATCCAGATCCAAATGTTGGGAACTTCAAGACTAGGACAAGCATAAATCATATTTGAGATCATTAGTAAGCTAGGTTTTCTACTAAGGAGAACTTTAATTTTTATCAATAATTATTCATTCATTTTTCTTTGAAAGTAAATAAATTATCTGACCATACATCAAGTTTCTATTTAAATATATTATATAAAATGATTATACCTCATTACAAGAAATTATGTAAGATTAATCATTACTTAATGTATAGCAAACTTATTTTAAAAAATTAAGGTAACTTCATCACAGTGTAAGTATTCAAATATAATCTGTTATTTTTTTCAAGTCAATGCTAATGCTGTTGTTGAAATATATGATGATTTACTTGTGTAATATCATACATTGTTAGCGCCCTAGTAACTTCATTTTCTTACCCTTAGATTACGGTTTTCAAAGCTGTTGTTCCTAACTTTGAAAGCATTTTATTCCCATTTGTACTTTGAAATCTTTCATCTTACACTAAGCTGGAGAATAATTAGGCCTTTTCATTTTTTTTTAAAAAAAATAGAAAGATTAAGCTTTTTGTAAATGTGATGTGACCTTTTTCACCTTTGAGTTTTGCTTTTATTCACCTAAGAGCAGTGAGCCTGATATCTGTTTCTGCTGTGAGCTGTATCTGTGTGATTTAACAAGGAATGGAGATGACTATCCAGTGTACCTGTTCTTGGCTCCTTTGCTGTTTTTATTTAATATTTTAAACGCATATTATTTTCAAAGGAATTTATAAAATCCTTTATTCTTTATATTTTCTTTTATTTTTCTAAGTTCTCACCAGATTTTCTTGACATCATTTTGGCCAATACTGCCCTCCAGGTAGACTTCATTTTTCTATAAATATGCTTGAATGGTTCATAAAGAAGAGATGCAAAAACAGTTTTGTGTTTAATTCTCACAAAAACAAAATGAACTAAAGAATGAATCCCACACATCTCATTAGAGAAAATGAATGAATTGAAGCACAGCCAAGAGCCATGTTGATTTCTGAGTTCTGACGTTAGAATCAATCACTGACCTGAACTGGAGCCAAACAAAGCAAATGTTCCCATTCATTATTTATAACCGGAAAGCACAATCACATACTTATATGCCCTAGTAAGAATATTCAAACTTGCAGATCCAAAGACATATAGTATAGTAGGCAATCTCAAATATCTGATTACCATAGTATCATT
Organism: Rhynchomys soricoides; assembly: GCA_019843965.1. NCBI lineage: Eukaryota > Metazoa > Chordata > Mammalia > Rodentia > Muridae > Rhynchomys > Rhynchomys soricoides. The sequence goes on along the minus strand of JADRCH010000086.1, from coordinate 9,294,579 downwards.
TTATCATCACATCTGTAATTAGCATGTAATTAACATTGATAGCTTATGCAGTCTTTTAAAAGATTGTTTTGTTTTATTTAAGGTTGAAAGTGAGGCATAAAATTTAGGATTGTACTTATTCAGCTTCTGTTAAAGGATTAAATGGATGGGCTGGTGTACATAATAACCATGGTGCGTTGTTAATAAATTTCCTGGAATTTTAGTCTTAGAAGAAGCACTTATGTCCTCTCTGATGTGAACTCCTAATATTTTTCAGTCACAAGACCAAGCACTGTTTCTTTTCATTTGCAGATGTGTTTCCATCATTTGAAGTAAAAATACAAATATAGTGTCTCTTTTCTCTGCTTCATGAGCGATGCAAGAAGGCAAGGCACTTGAGTGCCATGTATACACCATCCAATGTTGATCATAAAATATTTTACTTCATATACAGCATATATCAAATGTGACATACTAATGATCTAAGAAATGTCAACAAAGAAACTTAGCCTAAAAGATTGGACAGAATCATAGAACTACTGAATTCTTTCTTGGGACAAGAGGTTTATCTAGCATTAAGCTTGGTTAGGAAAGGAAATTTTTATTTATATAGATACTGGAAAAGTTTGGGATGATAATTACAAGGGCAAGATTCTGTCATAAAGTCCAGTGTTGTGTATTTCATGTTTGTCCTGGGTTATCCTACTGTCTCATAGTGGGTTTGCAATATATTATCAAAGGGACTAAGGCCCCATGAAAATGGCCCAGAATAATATTTTCAAAGGGCCTGGCAAGGTCACTATTCAATCAAGACTTGAGGCTGAAACATCTTCATTGTGATTCAAACCTGGATGAGAATGCATGTCTGAGGGTATGCTGACAATTTCCTAGTAAAAATAAAAGGTAAAATGGCAGCAGTATAGAAAAATTGATTCGCATGCAGGATGTCCTGACTTTGAGTTCTAGCTAGGTACAAATAAGACTTGGTGGCACATACGTAAAATATCAGCTCTTAGGAAGTTTGTGCAGAAAGACCAAAAGTTCAAGTGTATTCTTGATTATTTGCAAGTTCAGGCAACTTTGGCTATGCTAGAAAAATTTTAAAATAATAACAGAAAGGAAGAATAAAAGAAGAAAGCAATGGAGGGTAGGGACAAGAAAGAAATGAAGGAAGAAAGGGAGTGAGGATGAGAGGAGAGAAAGGAGGGAAGAAAGAAAAGGAAGGGAAGAAGAGAAGGAGGGACAGAAAAGAAAGGATGAAACAAAATGTTCTTGTGTGTGCTTTCAAGCCATTGATCATAAATTCCCCATGAACATTGTCAAAATGTCAATGCCAGTACTCTTTCCACTTGGATTATTTATTGTTCTCTGGATACGTGTGTGCTAATGTCATTAGTTTATTTGTTTAGGCATGATCCAGTGTCTGCCTTAGATTTTTCATTGTGTGCTGACTTATTGACTCTCTGTGTGTATCTGTTTATGTGTATGAGAGAAAGACAGAAAAGGGAGAGGATGTCAGAAAGAGAAAGGACAATTATCTGAAATTAGATAAAAATAAATAAAGGCACAATTTATTTGGAAATGGATCAAAGCTCCATTTGGGGGAGAGAAATATTATATATAGACATATTATTACACATACATGAATGAATATTTATATTTATATATACATAAACTCAAGTAGATATGCAAATATATACACACACACATATATATACATATATATATATATATATATATATATATATATATATATACAAGTACACATACATATACACCTATATACATATATAGGCATATAGACATATACACATATACATGTATACATATACATGGTACTCAGCTGCACCATACTTTTCTAAAATTAAAACATTGCTGATTATAAGCTACTAAGATGTGAGTTTTCTTAAAAAGTGTAAACACGACACACTCTAATGAATTGTCAAATAGTCATAGATGTTAGCACAAATTCTGTCTTTAACCTTGACATACGTGCTTAACCACAGACAAAAGCAATTAATGTAGAAAAAAATCAGTTTTTAATCTCTTTAAAAAATTTCAACTCTGTCAGTTCTAAAGATGAAGAGCTTCCTTGGATCCAGTGAGCACCATCCCCATATGTTTAGGCACTCATTTGCTAGCAAATCTCATTAAACTGTGTGAAAAAATTAGTTCTTGTAAAATTCCACATCTAAGAGAAATGACAGGTTTTGATAGTGCCAGGATTTATCAGCACAGGAGCAGACAAAGTCACTGAAGTGTGGTGTTTTGTAGCATGACAGCACCAATTGACTTGGGCACTTTTGTCACTTTGGAGGGACTCACATACAACCAACTTTTCTAGAGGTAACTGAAAAAATGACTACCAGTCTTTTAATTCTACGGATATTTTGGAGGTGAGAGCATGTCTTCAGTAAGATGCATTTGACAGAATGAAGTCATACCTGGCAAAATCTCAGTATAAAGTCATGCTGAAACTGATATTTTTAAATAGCACTATATTCACAATAAATTAAAATAAAAATTATTCAATCCTTCTTACTTTGTAAGACAGGTCAAGTTGATTTTGTATTATTTTCCACACATGTGTGTACTGTTTTAATTGATTTTTTTAATATTTCCAATTATACTTCATTACTGAGTGACTACAGCATGCTATATTTATTTCTACAAAGCAATGTAGGTATGAGCATGGAGGAAATTAACACAGTTACCAGAAAAAGTGTGGTTTTAAGCAACAAAGGTGAGGAATCTTAGCCTTTCCTGTTGTCCTGAGGTACAAATGCCATGACCAGGCACATCTCATAATATTAGTCTTTTAAAATGCGCCTATCAACAAGTACCCATCATTTTGAACTCAAAATATTGCTATTGCTCCAGATCCCATGCCTACATTAAAAGTGGCATGAAGGAATCCCAGGGTTGTGTTAGGTTTTTGGGCTAAGATCCACTCTAGCCATGTACAACTGTCACAATTGTTTTTTTCTCTCCCCTCTTACAGTCACTATTAAATGAAAGGCACTTTGTTGTAAATGTCTCGAAGTCTGTAATTCTTGTTTCTCCAGAAGAAGTTTATCAAATTGCCCAGGCAACTAGACCCCAAGCAATCAGGAGTCATTGGTGACATATCCCATATGATAGACACATAATAATTAAAGGGCCGAATCATTTCCCTTCTCACTGCTGTTCCAGATTTAGAAAAAAATTGGCAGTGATCATACAGTGTGAAATAATCATTAATTACATAGAATACAGCCTCCCTCTTCTCTCTGAAACCTAAATTAGGGAAACCCCTCTGTGTCCGGTGGGTTTGAACTTTCCTTAGAAACCCCAGCATCATGTTCCTTCATGGTGTTAAGAACTCCCAGAATAAATCTGTTACCAAAAGCATAATCGGATTCAGTGTTCCTTTCAAAACCAAAATATTTCAGGCTGTGCCAACTCTGTTCTGTGATCAGCAAACTTCCCAGTGTATACATGGGCTAGTGATGGCCATAGTATCAAATGGTACCTCCTAGAAAACATTGCAAATCTGGACATGAGGAGAGACTTAACAATATAGCTCGTTTTGAGATTTTAATTAACAGAAAAGGAAAGTATCAGTATACCAACTATATTTGTCTAATGCCTACTCATGTTTTAAAAAGTAAAGCATTAATGAGTGTAGGATAATTAATTTCCTTCAAATCACATCCAGAATTAAACCTTATTCTTTTCTTATTTCTATTTAAAGTACATTTTTTTTTCAGATTCAAGATCACATATATCTTAGCTGTGATCATATTTTGTCCGCATTCTTGCTTTGTTACTTGTGCTTTATTGAATAGACTTTTCTGTGTCAAATTATGAACACTAAGCTTTAGGTTAGGAGATGACCACTACGAAGAACTTTCATTGTGAAGAAGTTCTCTCAGCATTTGCTTTGGGATTCTAATTTCTCTGACCTATTTCCAGAATTATTTAAAAACTATCTTCTAGAGCTAGAGAGATGACTCAGTGGTTAAAAACACTTGCTTCTCTTACACAATGAAAATCTACAAGTACACAAAGACATATATGCTGCATGTAGATACACATATACACAGAAAAATAATTTTAAAAAATCTCAAAAACTACATTTCTTTCCTAGAAAATTCCTCAATTTTCTAATCAGAAGGACCTCTTTCTTCTTTTCATTGTTGGTGCATATTAATTTATTGAGCTAAACCAATCGCTCTAAGGAGATATTGCAAAAGTGATAAATACAAGCACGTGTATTTATCACCCCAGATGGAAATTTCTTCACAGTACTCCACGTTTCCTTACTGAATAATATTTCAGAAGTTTAATCAACATATATTTATAACAAAGTGATTTGCTAGGTGCTTAGCTAGACCCACATATAAGTATTACACAATCTTCAACTCAAACTAAAGGAGGCAAGAGAAAGGCTTGGTTCTCATCATTTATTTATTTAATTAACATAATAAACAAATTTCTAGAAAACCTTCATGTGACTAAAAAGCAGTGCATTTTAAGGAAAGAAGAATTTATTGAAAATGGTCAGAAGCATGTCTGTCAGTTGTGGAAAAGCTGGGTAAAATATAGGGAATTCCCAAGAACTAGATGGTAACATAGCCTCTTCATGAAGCAAAATAAAGTTCTTATCATGAGGTGGGCTGTGGAAAAAAGCATATATATAGATGCAAAAGTCTTTGAGAAATATGATAGGGGAAAAACACAGCAAAACAAAAGAAAAGAAATGATTAGGATTAACAGAAATGGTTCAATGAAGTTAAAACAAACAAACAAACAAACAAACAAACAAAAATCCAGGGAACCAAGAAAAAAAATGATTTAAAGCCTAGCATGGTTGCAGACATCTTAAGTCATCATGCTTTGGAGATGAAGGGAGAGAGAGAGAATATTTGAGGCCAGCATCAGCTATGTACCAGGCTTTAGGCCAGCTAGGCCAGCGAAACTGCGTCGCAAAAACAAACAATAAATAACAATAAAAATAAAACCGGAAAAACATACAAAGTGGGCTTCATTATTCTCCTAGATGGATATTTTCAATCACAACTTCAATGAAAAATGTAATTTTGTAACTAAATCAGAAACACTGATGTCAGGTAAATTAAATTTATTGCTTCTAAAACCTTGTAAAGTTCACACACTATTTCCCTAAATATAGGCAATATGTCAACAACAGATCCAAAGTGAAAATCCACCTGGCAATTTCATAGTGTACATGTATCAGGAGCTATGAGAATCAGTATGCAATTTGTATATTTCTACATTTATGTTTAGTTCATATATATATATATATATTCCAAAACATCACAATTCTAATTAATGTTGAATATATGCAGTCAGGAAAGGATTAATGATAAAATGGCCTGCCGCCAGCACTGAATATAGGTCTGATCACCTGAGACTCATTTTTAATTGATCCCTTAGGGGAAGTGAAATGAGCAGTTATTTACCTGCCTGAAATGAACACTGTGGCAATCTTACTTTTCTGTCTCCTCTACAGTTAATACTTCCTTTGTGTTCACTAATGTCTCCAATTTCATTTACTTATTAGATTTGGTTGTTAACTCACCACAAGCAATAATTTCTGAGGAGATGAATACTGAATGGAAATTGCTTAATTACTAAAGTTTTATTTGTGCTATATTTATAAATGTTTGACGGCTAAGGCTGAAAGTAAAATTACTTTGGAATGTCTTTGCACAAATGAAGGACTTTGGTGGGTTGTAACTTCATTAAACATTTCGTGGCATCATATGAAAAAGGTGGGTATATTGTCTATCAGCCAAATAATGACAGCTGTAGGTAAGGTCAGTTAGCATGATCATTTTAACCAGACTACCTTATAGGTTACTGCTCTGCTCATATGCAATGTCTGGTGGGTTCAATGGGCTGGTTTTAAAAGCTTGTTTGTTTGTTGGACTGAACATGGAAGCTAGGGCCTTGTACCTGATAGCCAAGTGTTCATTTATGAATCTCCATACTATACATCCTCGCTTTAGAGATTTTCAGGGAAAGATGACTGCAGGCTGCTTATATTACAATGCTAATTTGGGTTCCCCAAAATGTCAAAGACCAGAGAGTCCACACATAAAAAAATTGAGAGACCTTTAATTGTGATTGGTAAATAAAGATGCCAGCAGCCAATAGTTGGGGAGATGAAACAGACGGGGTCTAGGTTTCTAGGGCTTGAGACCATGAGGAGGAAGAGGGAGAGAATTAGATGCCATAAGATAGAAAAGATGTGCAGGAGAGGAGAAAGGAGAGTCTTCATGAGCTAGGGGCTAAGAAAACATGGCCCAGAGAGCTGCCTAATTGGAGCTAAGAGCAGCCCAGATGAAACATGGTAAGAAACAATTTGGGTTGTGGATGAGAGGTAGATTCTAATCTGGAGGATAGACAGATGTCTATCCAGGATGTCTGGATGGAGGATAGACAGTTGCCCAGCTATTGTGCTACTTAAGGCATACTAAAATAAAATCTCTGTGCATGTGTCTTTCATCCAGGATCATAAATGGTCTAAGGCAGAAAGAAACCCCATGTCAGGATTTATTTATTTATTTTTTTAACTACATTTCTATACCGGGCAAATTGATAAAGAAGTCCTATCATATTGAATTTTATTTGTCTTTTTAATCATACTTTTATCTTATCTACTGGACAAGAGGACTTTTTGACATACTATTCATTTGTTAGACATGTTGTTCAGGTAAGCGCAAATCACTCCTTTGATAGTCTCTAGAGTGTGTCTAAACAAGCAATTGACAATGGTAGAAATGTAAAACATTTAGAGAAAAAATTGAAAGTAAGCCCTAACTACCATCACTGGTTCCTTAACTCTCGAATACTATTTACAAATAACAAAATCAACTCAGCATCTGAATAGAAAAGCATTAAAATTTACATACAGAAGTCAAGAGGGACTCTTTTCCAGACTATATTTACAAAATTATTGGAACCTACTGATATGTTTCTTCTTATTATTATTGTGAATTGAAAAGGTGTCAGTTATCAAAAATAATACAGACATGCAGAAAACAGGTTTCCTGGAGAATATGTGAAAGCAGCAAAGACTGATGGAATGTAGAGGGGGATTTTTTGATGTGAGCAAATATGAATTTAAGCAAACTAGTCATTAGTACTTAGTGGGAAAACTGTTTTCCAGTAGCAGTGTATGAAGAAATCTATTGGGTAGTGTTGGTGTAGTTGTCATGTTAGGAGTGACCAATGTACTTAGGTGTACACTCAAGAAAGAAACCTGAAGTCTGGTATTTGCCTTCCACTTTAATTATGAAGACCTTGCAAAGATTCATACATCCAGATTGTTGCAGGAAGTGAGCAGGTTGGATACACAAGATCAAATAGTGGTCAATACTCAGATGTTTCTGCAAAATTGACAACATAAATGCAGATTAATCACCAGGACCAGATGGTGTCTACCCCGGGGGCTTTAAGGAACTCTAGAATGAAACAGAGACAGTTGGCCATGTGCAGTGAGTCATTTCAAAGGAAAAGTGTATGAGAAGGAAAGACAAGTCATTTTCAGATTTAACTCTTTCAGGAAGAGGCCTGGGACAAATCCTGCCTCAACAATGAAGAATTATTACCACACAATTCAAAATTGTGCATTCTACTTACTCAAAAGCATCTGCAAAGTTCACTCATCTTTGAAATAACACAACATGAATTAGTTTGTAAATTATGCAAATTTTATTAAATAGAATGTATATGTATGTGTCTTTGTATCTCTCTTTCACTCACGTGTGTTTGTAAGAACATAAAAAGAGACATGAAGACTAAGAGAACAATTGTGTTCATTATGTTTATTTTTGAGGATTAGCTTCACTATTTCCACTATCAGAATGACATAATACTACTGTACATTTCATTTGGGTTGTTGAGAAAATGTGAACTGTGTAGGAGGGAGACATCTCTTCAGATGAGAACACAATATTTCTTCAGAAGGCATCTCTGACTAGAGGATGAACTTGTAATGTTAACATTAAAATTCTTGCTACATTATCTGCTCATGCATTACAGACATTTCCACAGCACTGAGACAGAACAGAAGAACACCATTCTGTCTGCTGTAGCCTTTGCCAAACTAGCTAATTGGTGTCAAAGGGTGGAATCGTGGCTATGGCAACTAAAAAATTATAAAATGTTTGAAAATTAAACTGAATCTTTTTATTGCCTTGCTATATTCCTGTACTCCTCTTTCTCCTGTTCATAGTTTATGTCTTCAGTAGGGGAATTACACTGTGATATCTAATACAGTAATATGAATTGGATGTCTCCCCACAGATCTGAGGTATCTAGTCTCTCAAAGGGGTCTTCTTCATCCATGCCCCACATCTTACCGTATTTCCTTTTTATTGAAGTTATCATTTGTAGCTCTTTACTCTGTTAAATTTTAGCCTGATTACTTTTCTTCCGATTTTTCTGAACAATGCAAAGAGAATGCACAGTGGATTTCTGCCTTCTCTCATGAAAAACCTATCAATATATCTGTATTTGTACCTGGGTGGACTGTTTCCCCCATCATAACGGGTAATGTCATTTCTCTTCTACTGATGTTCCCTTTCCCACTTTCTTACAGATGCCATTCTTTTTTCTGTGTTCTTGCTTTCTATGGTGATGCCACCATCTATTTGTCAAACATTTTCCTTTCTACTAAATCAATCTGACTAAATACTGATATATATATCCTCATGCTACAAACAAGTAAATTGAAATCTCATGGTAGTAAACCCACCTGTGACAGTATTTCTTTTCAGCAAAATTCTGTGAAAGCGTTGTTACTGGGAAGTATTGTTTTTCTTGTGTTTACTTCAATTAGTGTTTATGCTCCTTAGTAAAATAGAGATTATTCTTATCAACACTTCTGGATGTCCCCACGTTTCTAAATTCATTCGTTAGGCATTCTTTATTCTATCATAAAATACTTTATAGTTTTTAGAGCACTGATCAATTTTTATCTTTGTGAAAGTTTTTTTTTTTTTTCATTTTGAGCATTCTACTTCTGTGTCTTCTCTTTTATTGGTGCTTCACATTGTCTTTGCCAATAATTTTCATTCTCACCTGTAACTAAGAATAATTTAAATCTCAAATAGATGACTGTACTCCCATATTCACTGAAGCTTTAAATGCAATATCTAGACATAGAAAGGACTTTGATGTCTATCAAGAGAACAACAGGAATATATATAGCCTGTCCAGGCCAGGAATAATACTATCCACAGTTCAAAGAAGATGAAGAATTCCAATGCTGTAATTATGATGATGTGTTAGTAAGCAGTCTCTAGAAGAATAGAGCTGACAGAATGAACCTACGTTAAACAGGAATGTGTTAGACCAGGTCAAATGATTGGCATATGATGAATAGTTTAAAAATGTTTGACTTATATAAAAGAGATCCCAATAATCTAGTATTCACTCAACCCCTGAGGCCAAAACCCTCAGTACTTTTAGTGTGAACTTTAAGACCTAGGGGATTTTTGTGTCCATGTTGGAAGACTGAAGTAGTTAGTTGCAATGTTAGCTATGTATGACAGCAACACCAACAGAGTGGATGAAATTGCTAATGAGAGTGAAAGCCATGTTACAAAAAGAAAAGAAAAGAAAAAAGTGCATCTCACATTCTTTTCAGCATAACAAAAAATTATAAATAAGAAAAATTATAAAATAGCACTATATATAAAACACTTAAAAGATAATTTACTTATAAACTGTAGCACAAGTAAGAATGAAGGAGACATCATTTCCTGCTTGTTGTGGATGAGTTTCATTCTCCTTCCTCTCTTTCTTATACTATCAAGTGTGCAGGGAAACTCGGTATGCTATGCATTAAGCACACAGTATCAGAAACTGATGAGATTCGATCTTTATTGCTTCTATTTGTGAAAGTAGCATTTGATTTATGTTGCCATATGGCTGATGGGACAAATTTTTTCAAGATGGATGAAATAATCGTGAAACGTGACCTCCAAATTGGTTTTCTTTTAACCTAACACTATTAGGTCGGGGTATTGTAGATACTACATTTTTTTAATGACATCACTGAATCTGAAGGGAGGCTCTTATCTTAGTGGTAGATGTATTGAAGAAGACTGGTGTTCTAAGAATTAAAATGGCAGACAGTATAGAAGGCTTTTCAGTGTAGAAGATTTGATTTGTTTCTAACACAATGACTCTGTCTCATACCATCACCACAAAGAGAAGAAAATTCTAAATACAAAAGTTAAAAGATTCATCCCATATACAGACAACAAACTTAGATACTACTGAAGATGCCAAGAAGTGCTTGCTGACAGGAGCCTGTTATAGCCTTCTCCTGAGAGGATCTGCTAGAGCCTGACAAATACAGAGGTGATGCTCACAGCCAACCATTGGACTGAGCATGGGGTCCCCGATAGAGAAGTTAGAGAAAGGACTGAAGAAGGTGAAGGGGTTTGCAACCCCATAGAAAGAACAGCAATATCAACCAACCAGATCCTCCAAAGCTCCCAGAGACTATACCACCAACTAAAGAGTACACATGGAGTGACCCATTGCTCCAACTGCATATGTAGCAGAGAATGGCTTTGTTAGGCATCAGTGGGAGGACACCTTTGGTCCTGTGAAGACTTAATGCCCCAGAGTAGGGGAATGCCAGGACAGTGAGGCAGGAGTGAGTGGATGGGTGGGTGGAGGAGCACCTTCATAGAAGCAGGGGGAGGAGGATGGGGGGTTTCCAGAGGGGAAACCAGGAAAGGGAATAACATTTGAAATGTAAATAAATAAAGTATCCAATAAAACAAACACAAACAAACAAACAAAAACAAAAGTAGAAAGACAAGAGCAGGACCTTCTTTTCAAAGATTCCAAGGAAGTGAATGTGATACAGCAAGTATCATGTGAAAGCAAACCTGGACACTCTTAGGCTTTGTGTAGTCATCAGCACTTTACCTCTGTCCATCTAGTACCACAATTATGAGAGATAATTTATTGGTTATGTTTTGGTGAATGTAATACATAATTAAACTGAAATTTTTTTTAAAAAAATTGATTCTTCATATTGACTCATCTGCTTTGTACCAAGGGAGCTAAAGAAAGAGAGGTGGAATCTTGCACATTTCTAACAGTAAGCACTTAGGTAACTGATGGAGTTCTCTCGAAGGTATATATATTGTATAACTACATGATTCTTGGGCTTATGATTGGCTGTAAAAAATGCAAGATCATATTTTCTAGTGATACTATACAGGTAATAAAACTAGAAATGATTTCTAAACAATGCACAAATTGAGAGAGAATTTGTAAAGGAGCAAAAGAAGAGCTTGAGATCATGGAGGACCTGGAATGGATTTCTTAGAGGAGCTAATGGCTGAATTTAGTCTGAAACTTGTAGAGCAAATTATCCATGAGAATAATTAGAGATAACAATAGGTAGAAGAAAGGCAATTGCAAAGCCTTGAGGCATGGAACAGTCATGAAGTCCTGTGCTATTGAATGTTGTTAGAAAAAGAGAATAAAGTCAGAGACTTGTGTCAGCAAAACTGATGGCAGTAATGAGATCATTGAGGGGCTGGGGAAGTTACGTTATAGACTTGGAACTTAGATTCAGAATCTTTCCAGCCCACCATGGCTGTGGCTTCCCCGAGATGGCTCCCTCTTCTACCCACGAGCTTTGGCTATGCAGAGGCCTTTCACATAGCCTGGCCAGCCCATTGGACTGTAGAAGAGCTCGTAGCCACTTCCCGCAGGTATCCTGTCCCACCCAGAACTGCATTGCCCAGGATGGACATGTGGGGCTTCTTTCCACCATGCTAGGTTTGTTCCAACAGTTATTATTTTAAGTAGAGGACTCAAATATAAATTCAAGGAAATGCTGACAGAGCAGCACAGAAACGGCCCAGTTCTATGTTTAGTAGACATTTGCATTTTGGGTTGTTTCTTTGAGCAGTTGGATCAGGCAGAACAACTAACTCACCAACATGTACAATCCATGAATCCAGATAAACCAGAAGCTTGTTAAAGGGGTGAGGGGCAAATAACAATGTAAAATATTATGGATGAGCATAAACAAAACCAGCCAAGGAAATACAAAGAAATAAATCTAGAAAAGTATAAGATGGTTTTATTATATAGTAGATATAAAATTGGAGATATAGTATAGTAAAATAAGAGATTAGGATAAATTTTTTCTCGAAAAATATAGTCACTTTTACCATTAGTGTTGGTACAAGGTGATGTCTTGGACTGGCCACTAGGAAGGCTGTGTAAGGGCAATATTAGACAAGAGCTTCCTCTATGGCTTCTAAGGGAAAGGTTGATCAAGGTAGGGCAGTTGGATTTAGATGGTCAAGGTTAAGTATTTTCCATGGGCCAAGTGGTCTGTAGTTATCTGTAAATTAATCTAATGGAAACTAAGGCAGATAGATTGTAACCCAGAAGGTCAAATCTGGATATAGCAGCTGACTGAAGAAGTAAATTACAAACTGTATGATCTGCTTTGGGAAGCAGAATTTCCTAAAACTCATGGGGAAAGTAGGAGGGCAAGGTAAGGAAATGTGGATCTGTGCTTGGGTTGTCTAGAATCGATGCCATCCAAAGATACATATCCAGGGCAAGCTGTGCAGTATCAAGTTGACAGAAACTCAAAACAAGATTAATACAAGGATTCTAGGCTTGAAGAAGAAGGCTTCCAAATGTTTAAGAACATTCACACACCAAAGAAACAGACAACTAAAAATCAATGTTGTAGGTTTGCTCTATGTCAGACTTTGAACCACAGTTCACTGGCAATGATGAATACGATGCAAACTCAAAGGTACTTAGGCCACAGTGCTGACCCTCTGACACCTCCTCTCTTCCTTGAGTAATGCGGCCAAATTATCTATTCTCTCCCCTCATCAAAATTAGTTAGTAGTGTGGTTTGTTTAGCTTAGAAGTAGACAGGTTAATCAGAAACACGATGAAGTTGTTAACGAAGGAAAAAAACAGAAACGTTTGCAGGAGATTCAAAAAGAAAAATTGATTGCCTTTGGAAAAGTTTGTTTAATCAGGTATTTAAATGGCGTTCATCATTGCAGCATCTGGGCTGTTTTACATCTGAGAAAATCATTGTTCACCAAAAAAAAAAAAAGAAAAAGCAATTTCCACAACAGAAAGCAAAAGTAATTGAACTACAGTTTTGTCTGCAGGATTAAGTGACTCCCAACCAAAATAAACTTTCCATGCACTCAAAATAGAAATATGAGAAGGAAGTTAACAGAATAAAAAATAAGGCAGACATAAAACATGATGGATTTATTAGTGATCTTAAATAGTCATCAATAAACCATCTTGACAGAGTATGTCCAAGTATGTATTAGTTTTGACTAATTATGTGAATTAAGGAATGACCACACCTAAATTTCTATGAACTTTGTTATTATATTATTGCTTACAAAAAACTCATATTTGGGTTATTGAGTGTTATTCCTTTCTATGAATCTTTCAAGGTGATACCAGATTAGTCTGTCACAAAATACGTACTTGTCGAGCAGTTCATGTTATCTTCTCAATATTCCTTAAACAATCTAGATTGCATGTTTTAATCAGGTGAGCTCTTATGTGCACATAGGTTTTCTTTGATCTATTTTCTCCCATGTTTTGATATTCTAAATTGCTTATATTGGCAAAACTATCTTTAGTTGATTTTCTTACCATTATTATGAAAACAAAGCTTAGAATGTATTTCTCCCCCCATGGAAAATTCTATAGCTTTAACAACTGTAATCACCACCAATTCTGTTATTTTTACTAATATCATAAAAGGTTTTCTTTTAATCCTATTGTAAAAAAAAAAAAAAGTAGGTAAAAATCTTATTTTTACAAAACAAACAGTATTCTAGAACTCCAGGACCAGAAAAGACATCTTTTATAGTCATTATCACAAAATAAAAAGATATAACATTGTCCTAGATTTTGAAATCCTTATTGAATGATGGACTTAGGTAATACTTACATATAAATTATTTTGTGTTTTAAATAAGTAAATGTGTATCTAATAAGTTACTGAATAAATTCTGGCCTCACAAACATCTGTAAGATATCCTTTGAAAATCCTCTTATGTTTACCACGAAGTGGTAAGTGCACAGAGCTACCACAGTGGGGGTGTCTTTTATTTATGGTTGCTTAAACCCACAGTCAGCATGTACTTTTACTCACAGACGGTGCATCAGCATTGGGAGATATAATATGATGATTTATAAGCTGAAATTAACTGACTGAAGTAGCTATTATTACTTTGGTAATAACCTTCACTCCAAAGTTGAAGGAAGATCAAAATGAGTCAAAGTAAAGAAAATGTTACTGAAAAAAAATTTTGTTTATTTTTTTTGATACTTTATTTACATTTCATAGTTTTTCCTCTTTCCAGATCTCCCCCTTGGAACCTCCCTATTCCCTCCACCCTCCCCCTCCCTCTATGGGGGTATTCCCCCATCCACCCACCCACCTACTCTCGCCTTCCATCCTTGGCATTCTCCTATATTGGAGCATCTAACACCCTCAGGCTCAAGGGCCTCTCCTCCCCCTGATGGCTGACAAGACCCTCCTCTGCCAATATGTGGTCAGCACCATGGGTCCTTCCATGTATATTCTTTGGATAAAGAAGAATGTGACTTTGCTTTAGAAAGTAGCAACACAGACCCCTTCCATAAAACCAAATCAAAACCAAAACCAACCAACCAAACAAACAAACAAAAACACCACCAAGGATGAAAAAGAATATGAAGATGGCTTCTAGAATCTAAATTCTTTTCTCTTTCATTTTTCTCTAATTAAAAACAAGTGAGAAAATATTCCAAACCATAAGAGTTACACTATACTCATATTACCTCAGCCTAGAAATGTTGCCTTCATTTGGCATATTTGTATTATTACAGGCTTCTGAAGCAAACCATTTTATAGGGTGTAGTACTAAGACATATTTCTGCATCTGGTAAAAACATTTCTCACTCATATTTTACAAACTACTTGGAACTACATAATGGTTAGTATTTTTCCTAAACCTATATTCAAAAGTTTAAAGTGGTTCTATTCTCAAAAGAACCCAATTGATTGCATAATATGTATGCTGTTAGTAGGTTTTAATTGGATATCATTCATTATCAGATGAATGAGATAGTCTATACATAGCTAAGTAAGGTATATTGTTAACAAACATAAAAGATCCCAACTTACCATTAAAAGAGTAAGACAAATTATGTTAAATAAAATTTCTATAAAATAAAGCTAAAAAGTCTATTTTCTTCTCAGTTCTCTAAACTATAGATTCTTACCACAATTTTCTCAGCTATATTGTTGAGAAATATATTCACTGACATCCTTGGTAGATGCACAGCAAAATAAAGAAATGGAATCATAGGGCATATCAAGCATTAAGTGCTTCCTCATCTATAATATTTTATTGAGTCATTTTAACAGTTGCATCGAGGTGATAAAGTGGTTATATGTTTTAACAAAACATTGATACTTAATAGCTAGCATGAATGTATAGCATGTATAAAGCACACACACACAAATGCACACATGCATATATATTATATATTTACATACATACATACATATATTGGATATCATATCTATCACTAAGCAAACCTGATGTTGGGTTGCATATCTGTAATCCCAACACTTGTAATGGTAGAGGGAAAACAATTAAAAATTCAAGGTATATATTTTGATTTGGCAGCATGAGATACTTAAGACTATTAAACAACAACAACAATAATAATTATAACAACATAATAGAAAATACTTTAAACACATTACTAATGAATTCATGCAAATCCCAGTCTTCAGAATCCACTTTTCTTTCTTTTAAAAAATTTAATTTTTTATTGAAAAAAAAAATGTTACATTGCTTTTATCTCCTTTCATTCCTCAGTTGGGCATTTCTGCTTGTTACACTTCTTATGATCTGTAGGTTATATCCTAGGTATATTACATTTTTTTGCT
This sequence comes from Rhynchomys soricoides, assembly GCA_019843965.1. NCBI lineage: Eukaryota > Metazoa > Chordata > Mammalia > Rodentia > Muridae > Rhynchomys > Rhynchomys soricoides. Next base: position 9,278,603 of record JADRCH010000086.1, on the reverse strand, counting down.
AATTTCCATTTATCAGTGAGTATATACCATGCATGTTCCTTTGGGTCTGAGTTACCTCACTCAGGATGATATTTTCTAGTTCCATCCATTTGCCTTCAAAATTCACGATATCCTCATTTTTTAATAGTTTAATAGTATTCCATTGTGTAAATGAACCACATTTTTTTATATCCATTCTTCAGTTGAGGGACATTTGGTTGTTTCCAGCTTCTGGCTATTACAAATAAAGCTACTATGAACATGGTGGAGCATGTGTCCTTGTGGTACAGTGGGCCATCATTTGGGTATATTACCCAGAGTAGTATAGTAGAATCTTCAGGTAGAACTATTTCTAATTTTCTAAGGAGCCGACAAGTTGATTTCCAGAGTGTTTGTACCAGTTTGCAATTCCACCAGCAGTGGAGGAGTGTTCCTCTTTTTCCACATCCTCAGCAGCATGTGCTGTCACTGGAGTTTTAAATCTCAACCATTCTGATTGGTGTGAGGTGGAATCTCGGGGTCATTTTGATTTGTATTTTTCTGATGAGTAATGTTGCAGAAAATAATAAAAAAGACTACCAATATCCCATCCTACACCAGGCATCAGCAGGCCACATGGCACCTATGAGGTGTTCTCATCTCTGGCCCAGAGCTCCCGAAATGTCTCCACCTGACTTTCTGAGTTCCCTTGGTGGGTCGCTGCCATACCAACCCCATACAATGACCTCCCATCTTGCGGTTACCTGTCACAATACCCAGTAACCTGGTAAAACAAAACTCTAGAAGCTTATGATTAATCAGTCAGATTTATATATCAATGAATTCTCAATTTGCAAGATGGTCACACAATAATTTCAGAGCCAATTGATAAGGATGTATGCTGCCAACCTAGATTAGACAAGATATCTCAATTATTCTATCCTCTTATGTTATTCATAGCTACCTGTGGCTATTTAAAGCCACGTGGAATCCACATCGTCATCTTCTTCTTCCATCTTCCTTTCTTTCCCTTCCCCTGTGTCACTCCTTCTCTCTGCAACTCCTAGCTCTGCCTCCCTTTTCCAATCACGGGCTTCTTGTTGCTGTTAATTAATATATAAATTAATTGTACAGGGAAAATTCTACCACAGAGTAAGGACTTTGGAACATGCCTCAACAGATACAAGAAGACTGGGATAACTCCATGCATTCTATCAGATCATCAGGGACTAAGGTTTGACTTTGTTAACAACAAAAACAACAGAAAGCCCACGTACTCATGGAAACTGAACAACTCTTTGCTCAGTGATAATTGGTGCAAAGAAATAAAGAAAAATATCAAAGACTTCATAGAGTTCCTTGAAAACGAAGACACATCATACCCAAACTTATGGGACACAATGAAAGCAATGTTAAGAGGAAAATTCGGAATACTAAGTTCCTTCATAAAGAAATTGGAGCGATCCCATACAAGCAACCTAACAGCATACCTGAACGCTGTAGAACAGAAAGAAGCAAACATACCCAAGAGTGGTAGAAGGCAGGAAACAGTCAAAATCAGGGCTGAAATCAACAAGTTAGAAACAAAAAGAACAATACAAAGAATCAAGAAAACCAAGAGGTGGCTCTTTGAGAAAGTTTTCACTAGTCTTAAATACTATTTTCTGTAAAATATGTCTATGGAGATACATTTTCTTATATTTTATTTAAAATATCAAAGCAACTAACATTCAGAATACTCCATGAATTATGGTTTTATTTGAGATTAGCAATGTATTTCAATAGGAAATTAGTTACCACAACATTCAGGAAGGTCCAAGATAGAAATTTTTAATGGAAATTTATTAAATAGTATTTAATAAATACATATTTTTTTTTTAGATATTTCAGTTGTCTTCAAAACTTAAGGTGCAACTTTAATGCATAGTAGCAATAGTTTTAGAACTGAAATATTTCTACCCAGAGGAAGGTTCTTTAAGTCTCAGGAAGTTTTACTTAAAACATTCTATTCTAGTGGAAGACCCTTACAAACTCAGGAAGTGAACATTTCTGGAAATCCCTGGAGCTTTTCAAAATTCTCAAGCTCCTTTCTCCATGGGGATATATAAAATGTAAGTTTGGCTCAGAAGAGAGGACACTTTCAGGCTAACCTGCCAAGTGAACTAGTTGAAAGATGTGTAATAGCCTTGGCATCACGTCTTTCATTATTTATCATCCAGGCCATGGTAAGCTTTCCAGGGTGCAATTGTCTTTGAGTCACCCATCTTTTAAGTCACCCCAACATACTTATTGTTTTGCCAAGTTAGACTTCTGTGGAGTATATTCTTTGTTCTTTTGTCAGGGCCTGAAGAGGTATTCCAATCATCCCAGGGAGAGCTACACATCAGACTCTGTCAGCTCCTTTATGTAGGAGAAATTGCATGGCAAATATTCTCCAGAGCCTCTTCTCTGAATTTGTGCAGTTTAAAGAACCATCAAAAATAAGCAGTGTTCTATAAATCTTCTAAAAGCATGGGGTACCTGTGGAATCAGGAGGTGTCTAATCTGAGCTGTTGTGAAGTGACTTCGTTGTTCAGTTAGGCAAGAGTTTGCTTCTCTCCTTATAACTGTGTAGCTCTGAGTCTGTCTTGCATGTGTCAGAAAGAGATTATCTTTATATTATCAACTGTCACAGAGATGTGTTATGCTTTGCTATAAAGGTCAGATACTACGGTACATACCTATAAATCTTATCTATTCCCATAAGTATTGATGAGATTTGTGACCTGCTTTTGTTTGTATTTAAAGCCATGCTTCACTGGCTTATTTCAGAAATTTACCTGACCACAATATTTGTTCAAAATGCTGACCTCTAATGCTTCTATTCAATAAACAATCCTATAAAAGAAAAATTGCCAATCAAATTCATCATTTCATATTTCATGACATTTGTTTTGCTGTCTCTTTGTTTTCTAGACTTACTATTAATCATATATATCTTCAAATGTTATGATGTTTGTTTCACATTATTTTTCTTTAAATAATGCAAAAATAGTTTTCTAACAGAAATAAAGATGCTAGATTTAGTGAAAAGTTTTCTTTATGAATAACCCTGGTGTTTTATGTGTCCTGGACCATCTGCTGTTTGACTTTATTTGTCTTTGTGGGTTGGAGTTAAGGTGTATGAAATTAATGGCACAGATTTTGCGAGTAGATGAGAAACACCACAGTATGTTTGTCTGAATATTGTTGTAAGTTTTTTTTTTTTAATAACTTTTATCCATGCTCCATTAGTCTCAAGAAAGTATCTCTTTTAAACAGCTATTTTTGATTGGCTGGCATTTTCTGCATCAGTAATTTTTGGTCTCTCAGGCAGTCTTTAATTAGGTCTTCTTGCAGTAGATACCTTTGTGTCTGTGTGGCCCCTTGTGTTTATATAGAGGCAGCCAATCCTTTTAAAAATATTATTATCTTTTTGTTTTTAGTTTTTGAGAGTCTGGTGGAAGTCAGGGTGTAATTTTCTCAAAAGTGTTGACTGCACTTTTGAGTATTTTTACTATATTGGACTGTGTCTGTTTTAGGCTGTCATGTCTTTTAGAATCTTATCTGTCATTGACATCAGTTCTCAAAAATATATCATTTTGAAGGCATGTCACAAAAGGGAGAGATGAAGAATAGCCTGTGTGGTACTCTCATGGATCTCTGTTATCTAGGTTTGACCTTTTTTAGGGGGTATAATCAGGATTTTTGAGAGCCATTAGTATCTGAAGGGCCATCTTATTTGTGGAGCATTGTCTGGAGATTGTTGTGTGACACACTTAAATAATCATTAGTATGACAATTCCTCCCCAAATTGGTCTAGGTCGTGAGTTTTAACCTTGAGATCTCTTGTAACCAGAAGGGTTTTGAGTGCCTTTATCTGGATTTTTGTGATGGTAAAGGGGAGGAAACCCATAATGATGAGAGTAAAGGAGACAAACAATGACAGATATGACAGACAAGGCAATGGGGTGGAAAAGGTGTTTGAGAGTCAATCTCTGGTATCATTGTCTGGGAGACTAGCCCTTAATGTCAGGTCCTAGGATGAATTTACATCTAAAGTGAAAGTGAGTAGCTCATGGAGAAAGCAAAGACAAAGAAGACAGTAAAGATATCTCCAAGTTCAACCTTGAACCAAGACCAAAAGTGAAAGTATACCAGTTGTTAGGTTGAGTAGAAAAACAACGAAGAAAGATGGCTACTGCACACTTATTTCACTTGAACAATGGTCACCAGAACAAACAGACAAAAATGACAAAGACAGAAATGAGGTCCATGTGTTTATCTTTGTGGGACCTATGACATACAACAATAAAGGGCCAATTTACAGAAGAAGTAACTGAAGGGGGCATGACAGTAGCTCCAAGAGGAGACGAGCAAATCAGGTTGAACTGTGAGGATAGTCTTTGAAGCAGTTGGCAAACACGAGCTCCCAGAAAAGGAGGCTTGTAACTAGTTATAAAATGAGGACGATGAAGAAGTCTAAAGCACCACGTTGGCTGCCAGATCCTGCCTGTGCCCTGTTGGAGGTGAGGTGGTGCAGAATCAAAGGCACAGACTCCCGGAGCAGGTGAGGAATGCTACAACAAGCTCATCTGCACACTGCTTCAAGCTACTTTAATATCCTCTACCCATTGGTCCCAAGAAAACAACTCTTCTAAACAGCTGTTCCAATTGGCTGTCATTGTCTGCATCAACAATCCTTGGTCTCTCCGGCAGTCCTCAATTAGGTCCTCCTGCAGGAGAGGTTTTTGCAGCTGGGTTGCCTAGCATTTATGTAGAAGCAGCCATTCTGTTCCTCCTACACCCTAGTATTCCGAAATATACAAGTTCTGTACTGACATTTTTTTCTAAGGAGAAGTGTCCTCTGGATTAAGCATGTCATTATGAGGCTTGGCTGCCTTTCAAATGATGGGCAAGGAGGAAATTTTAAAGTAGCAAAATATTCTACAACATGTATTCTGAAGAATGACAATACTAACAGACTCAATAGTAGTATTTTCAGCCAATGGTGTTGAAAATACAGTTAGGGTGCAATCATGCGAATTTGAGGATTTACTTAGGAAAAAGGTAGAGCTAATGAGATCTTGTGATGTGATATATATATATCTCGATAACCCCAAACTCCCTCCTCAGCTCCTCACCATATCCCAGTCAACACTTTTGGACAAAGACTCTTACTTCCCAAAGACCATGTCAGCACTCTGAATACTAGATAATACCACCCCCAGCACTGCCCATGCTGACCTAGAATAACCTCAATTGTCCTTCTTTTCATCACCATATTCTGTCACAAACCTTCAGCAAAAGCTTCCTATCCCACCAGAGTCCAGGCCAGCATTCTGAACCACAGAGGAACCATGACCATATCAGAGGACAAGTACTTCACCAATATTCCAGTACACATAGTGGGCAGAAATCCCTGCTTGACCATGGGCCATAGCGATCTAGGCCATCAGAAATCTATCCTGCAACTCAGGTGGGAACCTCCTCTCAACCACAGGTAATTGGAGAGAGAGAGAGAGAGAGAGAGAGAGAGAGAGAACAAAACAAACAAACAAACAAACAAAAAACAAGGAAGAAAACATACAGCCAACAAAGAAAAACCTAGAAATTAGCATCTAGACCTATAATCACTCCATATTCAGATGGCTAACCAACATTGTAAGAGTACAATCAACATCCAGGGCAATACATCACCAGCAAGGCCCAGCTATTCCACTACAGTAAGTCCTGAATATTTCAGCACAGCTGAAGCACAAGAAAACTACCTTAAAAACAAATTTGTAATGACATTAGAAGTTCTTTAAGAGAAAATGAATAAATCCTTTTAAAAAAATTAAGGAAAAAAGCAATAAAAACATTGAAACACAGGAGGAAATCAATGAATCCCTTAAAGAACATGAAGAAAGCTAAAAAAACACCTAAGAGTTGAAGAAAATGAATAAAACTGTTCAAGACCAGAAAATGGAAGTAGAAGCAAGAAAGAAAACACAAACTGAGGGAATTCTGGGGATAGAAAATCTAGGTAAGCACACAAGAACTACAAGCTTCACCACTAGAATACAAAAGATGGAAGAGAGAATCTCAGGTATTAAAGATACAATAGAAAATTATATATAAATTATTCAAAGAAAATGTTAAATCTAAAAAAACCTGACACAGAACATCTTGGAAAATATGAAAACAACAAACTTAAGAATAACAGGTATATAAGAAGGAGATTTCCAGATCAAATGTTTCATTTTTTTTTTTGATAAAATCATAGAAGAAAAATTTCCTAACCTAAAGAATGCCTTTAAAGTACAACAAGCTCTCATAACACCAAGAGATTGGACCAGAAAACAAATTCCCTACTCCACACAACAACCAAAACACTAAGCACACAGAAAATTAACTAAAAAGAATATTAAAGGCTTTAAGTGAAAAGGCCAAGTAACATATAATGGAAGACCTATTAAGAATTACACCCAACTTCTCAATAGATGCTCTAAAGACCAAAAGTGTCTGGACAGATGTTGCTGCAGACTTTAGGAGACCACAAAGGCCAGCCCAGACCACTTTGCCTACCAAAAACTTTCAATCACCATAGATATAGAAAAAAAGATATCCCCAGTGAAATTTAAGCAATATACATCCACAAATCAAGCACTATTGAAGGTACTAGGAGAAAAAACTCCAACCCAAAGAGGTTAAACTACACCCACATAAACATAGGCAATAATCTCACACTAGCCAAACTCAAAGAAGGGAAACACACACACACACTCCACACAACATACCACACACCACCACACACATTCATACACAACAACACACTCCAAAGACATACACACAGACACACACAAACATATGCACAACCACCACCACCAATTAGAACAAAATATAAGGAATTGACAATCATTGGTCATTGATATTTCTCAATATCAATGGACTCCATTCTCTAATAAAAAGACACAGACTAACAGAATGGATGTTAAAACAGAATCCATACTCTGTTATATATAAGAAATATACCTCAACATCAAAAATAGACATTACCTCAGATGAAGAGGTTGGAAAAATTTCCACACAAATGGACCCAAGAAGAAAGCAGATGTGAATATTCTAATATTTACCAAATATACTTCAAATCAAAATTAATAAAAAGAGATGGGGAAGATACTTTAGACTTATTAAAGGAAAAATCCACAAAGAGGACATTTTAATATTCAACATAAAAGCCCAAATTCAGGGGCCCCCACATTTGTAAAAGAAACATTACTAAAGTGTAAATCACACATGGACAAATGTGATCCAAATGGACCTAACTGACATGCATAAAACACTTCAACCAAACACAAAAGAATATACCTTTTTCTCAGCATGTCATAAAACATTCTCCAAAATTCACCACATCTTTGATCACTGAACAAGTCTTGACAGATATAAACAAATTGAAATAATTTCCTATATCTTATCAGACCATCATGAAGTGGGATTTCAACAATGACAGAAACAACAGAAAGTCTACAAACTCAAGGAAACTGAGCAATTCTCTACTGAATGACAGCTAGTTCAACGCAGAAATAAAGAAGAAAGTTAAAGACTTCCTAGAATTCAATGAAAATGAATGAATAATATGCCCAAACTTATGGGACACAATGAAAACTGTGCCAAGAGGAAAGTTCATATCACTATTTGCCTCCATAAAGATATTGCAGAGATCTTATACTAGCCATGTAACAGTATACATAAAATACCTAAAACAAAAATAAGCAAACACACCAGAGAGAAGTAGATGGAAGGCAATAATCAAACTGAACTGAAATCTATAAAATAGATACAGGAATAACAATACAAAGAATCAATAAAAGAAAGAGATGGTTCTTTGAGATGATCAACAAGATAGACAAACCCTTAGCCAAACTAAGTAAAAGGAAAAGTGAGAATATCCAAACCAACATAATCAGAAGCAAAAAGAGGGACATAACAACAGATAATGAGGATGTATAAGGAATCCTTTAGTCATACTTCAAAGACCTATACTCAACAAAATTGGAAAATCTAAAAGAAGTGGACAACTTACTTGATAGATACCACTTAGGAAAGTTAAGTCTAGATCAGATAGACATTTTTAATATATCTATTACCTACAAGGAAATAATAGCAGTAATTAAAAGACTCCCAAATAACAGCAATAGTAACAACAACAACAGCCCAGGGCCAGATAGTTTCAGTGAAGAATCTACCAGACTTGCAAAATAAAGGTAATGTTAATACTCCTCAAATTATTCCACAACATAGAAACAGAAGGAACATGGTCTCATCCATTTTATGAGGCTGCAGTCATCCCGATTCTCAAACCATACATAGATTCAACAAAGAGGAGAATTACAGTCCAATTTCTCTCATAAACATAGGTTAGTGTTGTAATAAATATTTAACCCCAGTCAGGGGTTTCTACTCTGCCTTTGATCATTTAGTTCCCAGATAGAAGACACACAACTTTTATATTTATAGGAAGCCTTAAACAGCACTAGAACTGGGCAGTATCTACCCTCTATGCTATTATGTATACTTCTCTGCTAATAATTGTGAGATTTGACTTGCTGTGTTCCATCTCGGATGCTCTTAATTCCAATTGGCCAGCTCTGATGGCCATATTTTCATGACTCACCTACCACACAGTGTCTTTTCTGTACACCTTCTCTCTCCTCCTCCTCCTCAAGATTCTGCCTCAGTCCCCATGCCTGGGAATAAAAACCCCACCTACCTCTCTTCTGCCCAGTTATTGGCTGTAGGCATCTGTATTCAACAAATAGTTTTATATTAAGGAGCAAAGTTAAATTGCATCACTTTGTGTTTCTCAACCCTGGGGGTAACCAGGGTTGAGAACTTGGGAGACAGTATTTAACATTACAATAGCAAAGGCTCAAATCTCAGCAGATTAGATACAAAAATATTTAATAAGATACTTGGAAACTGAATTAATGTACTCATTAATAAATCATCCACTATCGTCAGATAGACTTCCTCCCAGAGATTCAGGGATGGTTCGACATAAGAGAATCTGTCAATATAACCTACTATATAAGCAAACTGAAAGGAAAAGAAAAACATGTTATGTTAGCATTAGACCCTGAAAAAATATTTGGAAAAAATCCAATACCTCTTTGTAATGAAAATCTTGAAAAGATGAGAACATACTTAAACATAATAAAGGTGATATATAGCAAGCCCATTGCCAACAATAAAAATCAAATGGAGAGAAAATCAAGGCAATTTCACTAAAATAAAGACTAGAACACAGCTGTCTACTCACTCCCCATGTTTTTAATATAGTAGTTGAAGTTCTAGTTACAAAAAATAAGAAATCTGAAGGAAATCTAAGGGATACAAAATGAAAAGAAAGAACTCAAAGCAAGGTTATTTGCAGACTGTACAGTAGTATACATAAATGACCCCAAAAGTTCTGCCAGGGAACCTTCCGTGAAGTAGCTGGGGCCTTCACTATTCATATATGTTTTTATGTTGTGCTTATCAACCATACCAGATGAAGCATTTTTACAGCAGTTAATTAAAATGAACAGATATTACACAGATAACAACCATGAAAAAATATATGATTTAAATATATATGTGTATATATATGGTTTATATTTATATTATATATTATATTTATAATTATATAATTATACATATTATTAATATATGTTATATATAACTATTATATAATAGATATCATACATTAATATATATTATATAATATATTATAAATATATTATATAGAATTAAATAATATATAATTATATCATATATTATATATAATTAAATTAAATATAATTATATTATGTATATATGTATAATTTGATATTCATGTCAGTAAAAAGTCTCTAACTTTTTATTGACTATTATTATGTACCTGGAAGAGTTTATTCTAAGAGTGAGGGTGGGAGAGGTGGAATGGAAGAACTTCAATTTAGAACATTTTTAGAGGAATGTTTTTATCCAGAAAAATGGCTGTTCTGGCGAGGGATAATATACAAAGGCCTTCTAAGTCTGAGTGATTTGGCTTGAATACTGACATTCCTTTAGTACACACCTTTAATCACTCTGGCTGGAACATAGGCACACCCTTACTATACACTTTTAATCCAAACAATGAAGGTAAAGTTAGTTTGTAGAAGGAAGCAGCCATTTGGAAGTAAGTTCTAATTGAGAGTCAGCCAATGTGATAATTCAGAGAAATATTTTTCTCAGAATGAGTCAGAGATAGGATATACCCACTTTCATGAAATAAGACAGGAAATAGAGGCTACTTTAGAGAGCAGCTCAGAGTCAGGAGGGGAAGGAGGGTAGTTCATTGAATATGGTTCAATTGAGTTCAGTTGAGTTCAGCTGAGTATGTGCAGTTCTGTGTAGTTCTATGCAGGTTGTGAAATCATTGGAGTCAGTTCATGGAATTCAGAAGCAGTTTTTCTAAGCAGAGCAATTCAGTGAGAAGCAGAAAGAATCCAGTTGGAATCAGTTAGCTTGAAAAAGAGTTGTTTGTTTGTTCATTTTTGCCAGAACAGCTGAGTTAAACCAGCCAGACAGAGTTTTAAAAAACAAACAAACAAACAAACAAACAAAAAACCCCTAGAATGGGTTAACTTATTCATCAATAAGATGACAATTATATCTGGTTAGTAAAAGTTAACTTTTTGTTCGGCCCTTAAAGTGATTAGAGAAGGAAAAAGCCCACCAACTTTGCAGTAGACAGGAGACATCTGATAAAAAGCTGCAGAGGAAAAAAAAATTGCATGGTATTGTCCCTAGAGGAAGGATCAGTATTCAAGTTATTTGGATACTGAAAAAACTCAGGAGACTCTGGAAGACCAGAAACCTCAATCCCAGAGCAATGAAAGGCACAGGTGCCCTTGGGAGAGTGAAGCAACCCCAAAAGACAATCTTAATTACACAGACAGACTTTTCCTTATAAAATTATAAACGGGCAACTCTATTTCAGATCCCTTAAGTCCAAAGGTGGGAGTTGTGGGGATAGAAATGTTTCTTTAAAAAGTTATCACAGTATTCATTACAACTGTTACCACTGGAGTAAACCACAAAAATCGACAAAATGGGGAAGAGCCTGAGGAAAAGGAGGTCTAGTTACAGGTCCAAAGGGGGATCCAGCTCAAGGGGAGGCCCCAAGGCCTGACACTATTACTGAGTCTATGGAGTGCTCATAAAAAGGGGCCTATCATGACTGCTCTTTGCCAGACCTAACAAGCAGCTGAAAAAGTCAAATGGAGATATTTGCACCCAACTAATGGACAGAAGGTGCTGACCTCTGTGGTTGAATTAGGGAAAAGCTGGAAGAAGCTGAGGAGGAGGGCAACCCTGTAGGAGGACCAGCAGTCTCAATTAACCTGGACCCCCGAGATCTCTCAGACACTGGACCACCAACACATATATAAGCAGAGGACTGCTGGGTCTGAGTTCAGACAGAGAAGATGCACCTAACCCTTAAGATACTGGAGGCCCCAGGGAATGGAGAGGTCTGGTGGAGTGGGGGTTCAGGGGATGGGGACATCCTCATGGAGACTGGAGATTGGGAGGAGGTATGGGATGTGGAATAGTCAGAGGGTGGACCAGGAGGGGGATGGAATATGGAGTGTAAAAAAAATCATTAAATAAAACTCGAAAAACCAAAAAATAAATAAATAAATAAATAATAAAAAATAAAATAAAATAAAATAAAAATAAAATTTAAAAACAAAAGAAATTTTAATTCAGCAACATGTCTGCTCTGAAAAGGCATCACATCCAAACACCTAGGTTTGTGAAATCTAGCTCGAATAGAGACACACTTAGTACTTACTTTTAATCTCCCTGTACGGAATATAGACTCACACATTATCTCTCTGACTGCACTTTAGACATGCCCTTAGTACACAGGTTTAATCACAAATAGGTTCTGAGTTGGGGAGATGGCTCAGTAGTAACATGATTGACACAAGATTAATCTGAGTTCACTTTCCAGAATCCATGTAAATTGAGTATTGTAGTGCAAACATGTAATCCAGTATTCTTAAAGATGGTGCGTATAACAGTTGGAGAATTCTCAGAAGTACGTGACTGGGCTATGCTGTCATATAAAGCTATGAACAAGAAATTCTGTCGATCATGGTGTATGGGAGGGTTTCACCTAAAGTTGCCTTCTGATCTCCCAACACACATCATGGCACACACCTGCTTTCAAACACAAATGCTCATATATCACAGAACTCTCTCTCTCTCTCTCTCTCTCTCTCTCTCTCTCTCTCTCTCTCACACACACACACACACACACACACACACACACACATACACACACACGCACAAGCACCCACACACACATGAATACACAAATGAAAATATTTTAATATTATTAGTCTTTCTCAAGATACTTAAATTAGCTATCTAAATATATCCAACCAGTTTTTTATCCTAGAGGTCTTTAGGTTTTATTGCTTCTTGTTTTCATAAATCTATCAATTTCTCTTTCTATAACTTTTTGTGTAGGAGCTAAGCTAGTAGATTCTCAGTAGCTTCCCATCTATCACTATGTTCACAACTGCTTGTATCATGGAAGTGAATAATTCAAAGGATTTGTAGACTCCACAGATAATGTTCAAAAAGGGCTTTTAGTAATGAACATGGCAGCAGAAAAATAAGCACAGGCAACAGCAAAGGCCACAGAAACCCAGGAGCATCTCCCTGTAAAACCCCCACAATTAAAAGGACACAATGAGATAGATTCCTCAAGATCTTCTTCTGTATCCTGGTGCTGGCCAAATCTCACTGGTCAACTGAGTAAGCACAGCCCCACTCAATTCTACATGCTCTTAGTAACTAATATAGATAGACAGATATACAGTGCCTTGGGCACAAGGGAAATCTTGAACTTTACACAGCATATTTTATATCTTAAGCTAATAAAAAGGTTGTAATGATAAACACTATCTATCAATGACAAGCCAGAAATTAACCCACCTTCCTATGTAGTATACAATTTCAAATATCTCGTTAGTATTACTGCTAACACACAGTGGAATCACAGAATATGGGCTGCATGGTGGATTGTTTTTTTTTTAATTTGTCAGAGACTGCTTTACATTTCAAAACATTTACTACTCTTGAAAACATGGATTTTAGAAGTGCTAGATTATATATATATACATATATATACATATATCATATACAAAATATATATCTATATGCACAAAAATATAATATATATAATATATTATAAATATTATATATAATATATTATATATAATATTATATATTATAAATATTATAAATAATATAATATATTATAAATATTATATATATAATATATATATATATAATATGAGTATGAATTTGCTTTACCTTTTTATGTGTGTATTTGCATGAGTGTGCAAATGCCTATATTTGCACCACATTTGTCCCTGGAATTTGTGAAGGCCACAGGGTATCTGAATCACTGAAACAAAAGTCACAGATGGTTATGAGACACCATGTGGGTGCTGCGAACCAGATCTGAGTTCTCTGGGAGAGCAGCCAGTGCTTCCATCAAATAACCATCCATCCTGCCATAAATCTTCTTTGAAAAACCAGGTGCACAATCTTTTTAGAACCTCATTTTGTCTATTTAGATTGCCAGTTAATAAAAAGAGATTTGTTAAAGGTTTTTTTTTTTTTTTAATCATGCTGCATTTGTCTGTCTTTATGTGCAATTTTTCTTACACATTTGAGGATAGCACCATGTACTCTTAAAATTTTGACTTTTATCATGCTCTGTTCAATTAATCAGTTTTCCCACTGTAAATTACAATACACCTCCAAAGCCCAATTTGTATCTTACAATTGGCATAATTTTATGTTATTTTTGTTCTCATTTAATTTTCTAAAATTTTATTTTGACAATTTCCTTTTTGTAAATTTGAGATATTAAAATTACAACATATTTCCCTACCATTTATTATCTCAAAACCTTCCCATATATACTTATCTCTTTTTTAAACTTGACATGTTTACTAATTTTATTTTTATTTTTAACTGTACCATAGCAGAAATAATTCAGGAAAGCTGCTTTCACATTAAACCTGACTACTGTGCTCTACACATTAAATAATGACATGGCTTCCAAAAAGTATGTATGTGTCCCTTGAGAGAGAACCTTTCATCTCCATGGTTGTATAACTCAATTCTATTCATTTTGAATTTTCAATAAATACTTTATGGGATCTCATCTGTGTAAACTTGAATGTAAAGTGGTTGCATATGTACTGACTTATTTTTCTTACAGAGCCTACTTTTAAGGACAGTTCACTATAAATGTATCTCCTGATGACTCAATGTATGCATGGCTCATCACTGTGCCCATGTGCACATTTCACACATGAATAAGCTTTCCTTTTTTCTCAATCACATCCTTTATAGTTCTTGAGATAACATAATAATTTTCAATAAAATAGAAGTTCTCTTCCTAAATATCCCACTTTCAGCTTGCAGCCTGTAATAGGCAGTGATGTAAAAACAGCAGTAGACATCCTTTATGTCAAAATGATACCTTTATTTTTGAGCTGATAGTTATGTTTTGTTCATTGCCCTGATTTATTTTTTCCCCTGCAACCTACTGAATTATAATCCATATAGGGATGTGATTGCTAGTGTTTAACACTGAAACACATTCAATGTGAGTCATTTGAGGGAAAATGAACATGAAAAGCTACAGCAGAAACCTATGTTTTCAATAATCAGAATGCAAATAGGGTATATCAGAAAGCATGCTCTCATTCACTTACAAATAAACTATGTAATAGCTACAACAGAATCGTTCATATCTAGAATGGCTAAAAATAGGAATGGCTTTCAAATCAACACTTTAAAATGTCAATTTTACCAAAGGCATAATCAGAAGTGTTTTCATATTTCAAAGATCAGTTTCATCGTTTCACTTTATTTATCCAAAATGCTATAATTTTCACATGGTGAGATCATTTTTATGAAAGAAATAAGAACTTAATTGTAACTTTAAAAGTAAAGGCTCAAACAGTTTTATTAATTCATGAAGAATTTATTATTGGTACATCTATTTATTATTTCTGTTCATCTGGATATCTATCTTGTTTTTTGGTATTTGGGAATGTCATAGTCATAGCTGCTAGAAAAATGTGAAATTTGGCAAGCATTCTTCAATAGGGGATTTTACAGCCAAACATATTTCTCAATGTTTTCAGTTTTAAATTTTTAACATTTGTCAAATATTACCTTTCATTGATGTCATTGACACTAGTTTTCTGTTTAACATTTAAATTTCATATTAATTTCTCATGAACAGATGCCCTCTCAATTGTCTTACTGAACAATTATAATAATCATATGAATATTTTGAAAATAAACTTATTCAAAAGATGGTCAATTGATTTTAATATTCCCATTTGGAGAATATAGATGGTATATTGCCTTTGTAATTGGAAATCCAATGAATCACATGTAATTATTTTTATTTGAAGTTATTGACTAATCTTTCAATCAGCCTTGCCAAATATTGACTAAAAACAAGATACACAACTTTTAAAAGTATGGACATCTTAAATGCATATGGTAAAGTCAATGCAATATAAATTATGCATCTTAATACATCTAAAGTATGTGTGTGAGTGGCATATGCTTGTGGAGAGTAGGTATTATCCTCTATCAATCTCTATGCTATTATTATTGTCGTTCGTATTTTTGAGACAGAGTTTTTCATTGAATGTGGGGCCCAATGTTTTGGTTATATTAACAGGTCAGCAAGGCTCTGAATATGGCTTTTCCCTTAGCTCCAGGTACTGGGCGTACTGTTGCATTCTACCACACCTAGCTTTACATGGGTGATGATAATCTGTATTCATGTCCTCACTCTTGTGCACTAGGCACTTTATCTCCTGATCTATGCCCACATTCAGATTTTGTTCAGAAGATAAAAATTAAATATATAATAATTTAAAGAACCACCAAAATGAGAGAAAATAAGGAGCAACTGTAAACCACTCAAGCTATTTGATTATTCAATGGGGAAGTGATGAAGTCATTGTGGCTTTAGGTCAAAGGAAATGAATTATTATTATTATTATTATTATTATTATTATTATTATTATTACATCTCCATCTCAGCTTCCTTTCCCTCCTCTGAGTCCTTCCTTCTCACTTCCCCTGTGCTTTCTCTTCACAAAGGGGAGATCTCCCATGAATATCAACCAGTCTTGGCATATCAAGTTGCAGTAAGTGTAGGCACATCTCCTATTGAGGCTAAATGAAACTGCCCTTGCATCCTGACCCCTGTTAAGAGAAAGCAATCCAGAGGCAGGATGTAGAGTCAGAGATAGCTTCTTCTCACACTTTAGTCATTCCATATAAAGAACAAGCTTCACAAATGTTACATGTGTGTTGTGGAATGAGTTTCTTTCCATGCATGCTCTCCAGTTGGCAGTTCAGTCTCTGTGAGCCTCTATGGGCCCAGGCTAGTTGATTTTGTAGGTTTACTTATGGTGTCCTTGACCCTTCTGGCTCCTTCAATCCTTTCTCCCCCCTCTTTTGCAGGATTCTTCAAGCTCTGCTTAATGTTTGTCTGTGGGTCTCTGTATCTGTTTCTATCAGTTCCTATGTGAAACCTCTCTGATGACAGTTATGTTAGGCTTCTGTTTGTAAGTATAGCAGAATATCATTAATAGTGTCAGGGATGGCATCTTTCTCAGGGCATGGGTCTCAAGGTGGGCTAGTCATTGATTGGCTATTTCCTTTATTTCTGCTCAGTATTTACCCCTGAACACATTGTAGACAGAGCAATTTGGGGGTCAAAGGTTCTGTGATTGAGTTGTTTTCCTAATGCCTCCATTGGAAGTCTTGCCTGGTTGGTTACAAGAAATGGCTGTTTCAGGCTCCATATCTCCCATTGTTTTAAATGATGATCATGTCTTGAAACAACCAGCTTATGAATAATGACTGATAATTTACGTTAGATAAAAGATAATGCTAACCTTTGCCTGTTAGCCTGTGATGAAACAACTTAGTTTGGAAAATATAACTCACCAATGATTGATAAATAAAGCTTCCATCTTCCATCTTGTACATGAATTACATTTGGGTAGCTAACACTTTCTAAAAGTTATTTATTTTAATCTGAATTTTGATGAATTGTATGTACAATCACATTCACATTTTCATTAACAGATTAGTAGATTTAAAGTTCAGTGTGTAGCTACAAGTTATATACTTTCTCCATTACAGAATTGTTTCCAACTGGGTACTCTAGGAACTGTACTGTAGAATAGAAACTAATGTGTAGGACATTTAGGAAGACATGACTTTGGGATCAATTTGTATAAAAAAACAAAACCTATAATAGAGTAGATTCATTCAGCTCATGGTTGGAATGCAGAGGGGCAGAGAGATGGTCTCATGAATGATAAGACCTAAAGGTCTTTCACTGGATCGTTGCTTTTATATATTCCACAGCCTCCAGAAGCTCTATATTATTACCCTGGGAAACCTAGACTTTTGAGACACAGTGTAAATTCCAGAATACAGAATCCTTGCTTTAATTTAATCCTAGATAATTATTTCTACTTGAGGAAAATTAGGAATCTTGTGATTCCTGTAGCATCAGTAATGGCTGGGAGGTTTCTACACTTACTCTGAGTAGATGTGTCAAGTTAGTTCCTAAAAAGCAAAACATGGGTTTGCATTTTCATAGGTTTCAAGAAGTGGAGGAAGATTATTGTACCTGACTGCTTTTGAGTATTGAATTTCCATTCTTTCTCCAATACCAGCTTAATAAAGAACATTCCCTCTGCTAGTTTTAAACACATTCATTTCTCTATGAGTATAAGCAACTATAGAAACAGTGTTCATTATGAGATAAATGAGGTAATTTCACTCTGTTTCTACTTTAGTCTATAGAGAGCACTTTTCTTGATAAATGTCATATGAAAATTTAGATAAAATTGTTAACATGGCCTGTAATTCTTTTCTGAATTATCCAGATAGTTGTCTTAATCCCCTTATGTCCTTAGAACATGTGTGGATGCAAGCCAAAGAAAGCACGGACATTCCCCTAGATAACAGAAACCAGTATTTATGAATTGATTTGTGGGGAAAAATTGCCTCAACAATTAAGACCTTGTTGTATTAATAAGGTTTAAAAATAATGACACTATTGTTTTTATTTGTTTCAACTTTGAATTACACAGTTATTTTAATTTTCTCACTTGTCTCTCCATGAAGCATGGGAGTGCTATTGTAGTGAATCCTCTTTTAGATATCTACTTACTGTGAGCACTGATTTCTTTCAGGTTCTAAATGATAGCATAACTTACCACAGGCAAGTAATGTTAAATGGAAGATAAATACATATTCAAAATATCTTAATGATATTTTTTTCTAGTCTAGGTCTCTGGGCTATCTATAATTCAGGTAGTGTTGGGCATGGTTTAATTCTGGTGGCATGGTCCTCCAGTTAGACCAGTCATTGGTTCAGTCATTGGTTGGCCACTCTCACAAGTTCTGTGCCACCATTGCCTCAGCACATCTTCCAGGAAATATAGATTGTAAGCTGAAAGTTTTGTGCCTGGGTTGGTGTTTCAGATCCATCATTGGAAACCTTTTCTGGTAACAGATTATGGTCACTTCAGGGTTGGTATCTTAGGAATCCTCGCTAAGGTCATCCTTGTAAATCCCAGGGCGTTTCCACTGTCCTAGGTTTCCTCATCAGCTCCCAAATGCCCCCATCTCCAGTAATTTCTCTCAGTACTCTCTTCCCCCATCTTTCTACTCCCATCTCCATTTTCCCCCCAGCTTACCTGCAAATTCTACTGTATTCCCCCTTTCCAAGGAGATCCATGTATCCCCCATGAGCCTTCCTCATTACTTAGCCTCTCTGGGTCTGTGAATTGTAGCATAATTATCATTAAGAGCTAATATGAACTTATAAGTAAGTATATACCACATTTGCCTTTCTGGGCCTGTATTAGCTCACTCAGGATGATTAGATGAATTTTGTAGTTCCATCCATTTCCCCGTATAATTTATAATGTCATTTTTTAAAAAAACTTGATATGAGGGTTTGTGCTGAGTCTTGTATCTTGTTATGTGTGTTCAAGTGGTATCTCTGGGAGGCCAGCTCTTTTCGAAAGGGAAACAGTGGAGAAGTTGATCTAGATGAGATGGGAGGGGTGGGAGGAGTGGTAGCAGGGGAACCAGCAGTCAGGATGTAGTATATGAGAGAGGAAAAAAAATTAAATGATCTTAATGTTAAACAAGAAGGAAGGTCCAAAAGGAAATCCTTGAATCCCACTTAAGAGGGGGAACAAAATAGTCATAAGAGGCAGAGGAAGGGGGAGAGTGAGTGGGAGAAGGGACAGAAAGGAAAATGGGGTACAGGATCAGGTGTGCAGAGAGACAGGAAAGAGACCCAGAGGGCCAGGAAAAGGAATGGAAAGCTGCAGGTTCTGTGGGTGTGGAGTGGTGGGAATCTTTAGGAAGTCCCAGAGACTTAAGATGAAGGAGACCCCCAGGAGTCAATGCAGGTGACCTTAACCAAGATGCCTAACAGTAGAAACATGAAACCTGAAGAGGCAACCTCCTATAGCCAGGCAGGACCCCAGTGGAGAGATAAGGACACAAACCCACTCATAAAATATTTGACCCCAAATTTGTCCTATCTAAAAGAAATGCAGGGACAAAGAGAACAGAGATTGAAGGGATTAGCCAACCAATAACTAGCCCAACCTTAAATCCATTCCATGGGCAAACAGCAATCCCTGACATTATTAATGATACTCTGTTATGCTTACAGACAGGAGCCTACCATTGGATGGAGGTCAGAAACTCTTATGGAACAGTTGGAGAAAGGATCCAAGGCCCTGATGGGGATTGGGAACCCCACAGGGGGACCAACAGAGTCAACTTACCTGAACCTCTGGGAACTCTCAGAGACTGAGCCATCAACCAACGAACACAAATGGGCTTGAATGAGGCCCCTGGCACATGTGTAGTAGATGTGCAGCTCAGTCTCCATGTGTCCTCCAACAACTGGAGCAGAGGTTATCTACAAAGCTGTAACCTGACTGTAGTATCAGTTCCCCAACAAGGCTGCCTTGTCTGGACTCAGTGAGAGGGGATACACCTATACTGGCAGAGACTTGATATATCAGAGTGGAAGGATACTAGGTGACCCCACCTTTCAGAGCAGAAGGGGAGGAGGGAAGCAGGATGGGGAGGGTCTCTCTGAAAGAGGGGGTTATTGTTTGATGTAAATAAGTTAATTAATTAAAATATTTTAATGAATAGGACTATATTTCTCTTCAGTTAAGGTGCAATATTTAAGGCAATGCTATTAAAACCTTAAATCCCACAATTCACTTTTCATGGAGTAACTATAGTCATGTAAAATATGGTCAAGGTCATATGAGGAATGATTTGTTTTTTTCTTCCTTTATAAAGGACAAATCAAGAAACAAAATAAGCTCCAAACATAAAAGTAAATTCTAAGATTTTTTTTCATTAAAGTTAAAACACAACACATGCAAAAGAAGTACTGAAAATGTTAAAATAAGGGTTTGCAACCCCATAAGAAGAACAAAAATATCAACCAACCAGATCCCCAAAGCTCCCAGGGACCAAACCACCAACCAAAGAGTACACATCCGGGGACCCATGATTCCAGCTGGATATGTAGAAAAGGATTCTTTATCTAGCATCACTGGGAGGGCGGTGCTTGGTCCTGTGGAGGCTTGATCACCCAGTGTAGGGGAATGCTAGGGCACTGAGGTAGGAGTGGGTGAGCAGGTGGGGGAGTACCCTTATAGAGGCAGGGGAACAGGGAGGGGATAGGGGGTTTGTGGAGGGGAAACTGGGAAGGAGATAACATTCGAAATGTAAATAAAATAACCAATAAAAAATGAAAATAAACTATTTTAACATTTTTCTTTTCATATGACAATGATGTGCCTTCTTTTTCACTTTGAATGTTTTTCCTTTAGATTTCATATATGTCACTATATGTATATCCACTGTTCTCTGGATGTCCTCCCTACATTCTCTTATTCCTCTGCATCCCTAGCTTCTTCCATATAACTTTTCCATGTTCAATTCTTTTGTTTAATTTGTATCCCCACAAGGTTTAACTACGGCTTTCTTGTGTGACTCTGGGCTGGGTATTATCAATTAGAGTTTTATGTGCTCACTAATGAGTAAGTGAATAGATGCTATGTGCCTCTGTTGAGGGTTCTAGTCCAAACAAGTTATTCATGCTCATGATGCACAGGAGCCATTGGGTAGGAAGGGCCAGAATGAATGAAGTGACAGGAGATAGTGGGAAGTTCTGTGAACTTTGTCTTTTCAGCATGCCACTATCATGAATTCAGCAGCAGTTTTGCCTACTGAAAGTGGGCTGACAAAAGTCATGTATACCCCAGGTTAGCTGTGGATGAAGAGGATCCTCACAGGACTCTGCCACTCAGTGACTGATGACTAGTATGCATTCAAAATTGGGTACCTTAAAGAATTGTCACATAAAAATTTAAAAGATGTTTCAGGAATGCTTTCATTTCTATGTAAGAGCAAGTCACCAATTCACTGAAATACCAAGAAGCCAGGGCAAACATTTGCCAGTCAGTAACTGTCAAGAATTTAAACAGTGTGAAATGAATAGCAGTTTCCAAAATATGAGGAGCTACTAGGTACGGCCATGATTGCCCATCTCACCACTGAAGGCTCTTCTCATGTGCAGTTGGGAAGGTAAGGCAGCTAGTTTGCAGCATAAGTTTACTGGAGAGAGTTGCATATACATAGAAAATTTCAAAGATTTCCTGAGGGTCCATCTGATATTCAGGTGATTACAGTTCAATAATGGATATGAGAAAAATAACCAATTCATCAATGAATTAAATGACAACGAACTAGAATTCACGAAGGAGAAAGGAAAAGAAGAGAAAAGACTACATCATTGGGGACATCCAGAAATATAGACACATGGAAACACACCACACACACAAACACACAGAAACACAAGCACACACACAGAGAGAGGCACACCATACACCCACACAGATATATACCACACACACATATGCGTGTATACATACCACACACAAACACACAGACATAGACACAGACATAAGCACACACGCACACACACACACACACACACACAGAGACATGCATGCACACATGTATACCACACACACAGGCATCTACCACACACACAGAGACACACACCACACACACATGCACACACCACACATACTTACACACACACACACACACACACATACACACACATACACACAGACACATCAATTGGCTATGAACCAAAATGCCCAGAACTTTCAGAGTTTCAGTGGATAAATGATAGGAATTGTTTTATAAAATACACCAGATAAATATAAATTTCTATGAAAAATGAAACTATTAATGCATGCATTATACCATAAACTGAAATCTATCTCAAAATCTCAAAATAAAATATATGGGATTTAGAATAAAACCTAAAATAATAAAAATTCAGGTCAACAAAAACTGAAATCTTTATGAACTGTGTTTGGATATATTTTCTTGGCTATCAGTTCATGGTTGACCCACAAATTAGATAATAAAATAAAATAAAGCAGAATTGAGAATATTGATTGGCAAAGTCTCTTGGGTTTTTAAATTATGTATTAACTGTACATAATAATGAATTCCACCTTGATGCTTTCATTGTGTGTGTAATTGCTTTGATTCTATGTGCTTTCTTCACAACCTCTCATAATTTCTGTGCATTCTGTTGTCCTCACATGTCCTTTCTTCCCTTGATTTCTCTTCAAATCCATATCTCCCGGAATGGCCTCTTCTTTCATCCACTGTCTTGAAAGTGGCATTCCTTTATTTTTCCTTATGGCTGAGTAATATTTAATAACAAATTATATCATTTTCTTTTGTATTCATTCATTTATTCATTCACTGATAAGCAAGAGAAAATCAGCAAACCAAAATTTCATTCAAATTTCATCTGATCCTAATTATACTGACCATCACTAATAAATAAAAATATCTTGCACTTGGAAGGATTTATGTAGCAAGAGTCTCTATACACTGTTCATAGGAACAATTTAGTTCAACCACAATGAAAATCAGCATGACATGCCTTCAAAGATTGAAAGTAGAACTCTGCATGATCATGGGCTTGACCTACCCCCACTCCCCTGCACATATGTAGCAGAAGTGCAGCTTGGTCTTCATGTGGGCCCCATGAACTGGAGTGGGGTCTGTCCCTGAGCATGTTGCCTGCCTTTCAATCCCTTTCCCCTAATTGGGCAGTCTTGTCTGTCTTATCTGTGGGAGACGATGTTCCTAGTTCTGCAGTGAATTGATGTGCCACTATGGGGTGACACCCAGGGGGGCCCTCCCCTTTCTCAGGGGAGAAGGAGAAGGGAGAATAGGAAGAGGAGCTACATGTTTTATTTTATCACAAAAGGAAAATGAAATTATGCCATTTAATATATGGGGCAAGGCTCACAGAGACAAGTATCACACATTTTCTCTCTGATTTGGAATTAGGGGCATAAAAGTATTAGGGAAAAGTAGGGGACAATTAGAATAAAAGGGGAAAAGATAAAGTATATATGATCAAACTATACTATATATTTATATAAATGCATAATAAAGCCTATCACTTTGTACAAATGATATACACTAATGATGACAACGGTATTTTTGAGGATGTTGATGGTACAAAGATTGTCTTCGGCTTGCCTTTGCAATTACGTGTGTGATAAGTTTTTCTAGAGACAATATAAAAAGAATACTTTAAAAATAACAAATTATTCAATAAAAATTAGTATGGTTCAAGGACATTCTTTTTCAACAACACAATTGTAGAGGACACATATGAAATGATGCCTATTCAACATTGCAAAACAGTAATGATCTTTCTTATTTAAATATGTGAGAATTTCCTATCTATATAAAATACTTTGGTAAAATCCAATCCCATTCTTTCCATCCTACCCTCTCTAATTCCTCTCCAGTCATCATTTTTTCTTCCCAGTTTCTTGACTTCAACCAACTGAGTCAACTTAGTGTTGCCTGTATTTGCATCAGTGTAGGACCAAACCTTGAGGATTGGTAGCTTTTGTCCCTCTCCCAGAAGCCTTCAATTACTGATAACCTCCGAGATATGGGCAGGGATTCATGACCTTGTTTCCCATGCAATCTTTAGTTTTGACAATCTTGATTTTGTGTAAGGTTTATGCACATAGTCACAGTCTGCAATTTCATAAGTGCAACAGCCCTGACATATGAACAATTAACATTTTCTTGCAGATGTCTACTACATCTTGTTCTTTCAATCTTTCTGTCCACCCCTTCTTGGTGGTCTATGCATTAATTAGCATCTACTCTAAAAATAAGCTACTATGATGCATACAGATATATACTAATTTATGGGTTAATAATTAAAATTAGAGCACATTTTATTAGTATATATTTAGCAGAAAAAATAGTATTGATTCTTCTTTAAGCCCTATTATCGAGGCATTCATAGGTTTTGGAACCAGATAACTATGACAGGAACATTAAGGTCTGTTTTACAAATTGGAGGTTAAATCCAATCAGAAAAGTTGTTTGATTACTGCTGTGACATCATGCCCCAATTGCACAAGTGAGCATATCTTGTCAGGCCAGTTACTGTTGTAGCTCATAGAGTTGCAGTTGGGTAGGGTTGATGATTAATTTCTCCTCTGGTAGCATAGCACTGCATTATGAAAGCTATTCTGTAGTAATTAAGCTGTTACATCAGAACAAGCTTGATATATGTATCCTATACCTCAAAAATATGGTTTCTTCAGCAGTAGGGTATTAGTATCAGTTTTAGAACATAAACAATAGCAATGTCAATCGGTAATGTTTCTAAAAGACTATGGATTCTACTGACCAAGACCTCTCCAAAAACCCCTATCTGGCACTAAAGTAATGATTGGGTAATCAATGGTGTCCTTAAAAGGCATTGTACAGGTGTTATCGGATAACTCAATTTAAACTCCTTTTATAAAAGTATATGTATATTGTAGCACTGTGAAAGGTAGACTTGCTTCCGGTTGAGCTAAGGCTCTAAACCCCAGTGATTCTGAAGGGACAGTAGGCACTTTGCCTGGTTTCCAGACCCAAGGCACCTGTCACTAGTCACAGGTCCCCATAGATTTGTGGCCTTCAATCAAGTAAGGCCAACACCCTGAGCCCCTCCACAGGTAAAGGACATGACCTGTGGTCACATAGGCTCAAGACAGATCTCCATTTTAATGAGATACTTATAGGTCTGGAGGAATTAGTTAATAAACTCTCCTTCTCAGACACTCTTCCCTGCAAAAGGTATTTAATCTCAGGCCTGCCCTGAGTTTTACTCATCCACTTTCTGCCATCACAATAAATGCCTTAAAATCATTGACTGACTGTCTCTTTTCATCAGGATCCAACGTAGGGAGCCATGGAGAAAGCTTTCACCTATAGAGCCCTCAGTCTAATCTCCCATAGAAGACCACTCTGTGTTCCAAGCCACTGCAGCCACCAAGCCAAGCTCAAGCCTGCCATGCATCAAGTCATGGACTCTCCCCGTGGGACTAGCCAGAGCTTTCCCCCTTTTCTCCCCTCAGCCCTGGGCTAGATCCAGCCAGCAGTCCCTGCTCCATTCTCCACTCTTCCGCTGCATCCAGTGGCATCTGAGTGTCTGAGAGACTGAGAACCAGATGGCTCCAGCCTCCTTGTAGGCTCTGGGACTCCTGAGCCAGCTCCTGTGGTCCCCTGCCTCAGACTGCGCTTCCCACCCCTGCAGTGGTGTCCCACTGCTTCCCTACAGCCTGACATTTGCCAGGTGATGGCATGAGGCAAACATGGTCAACTTCCTGCATCCTGCCTCCTCAAGCAGCAGAGCCCTGTGGGGGAATGAATGCGGGACCCCAAAACCCTACAGTACACATCTTTGGAAACTTGTATAGTAGTAGATTTCCATATTAGCTTTTCAAAGTTCCTTAATGTTAGGAAACCTCCCTATACTCCCTTCTTTACCTTGCCCTCCCACTGTATTATTTCCAGATTCTTTATCGAAGCAGCTATGCTCTTTTTCTCATCCTTTGAATTTCACAACTCAATGACTCTTTACTTGTTTCCTGCCTTCTATGAGTACTTCGATTTAACCACACATACTTGTGGTTGACAATTCTGTAACTTGGCCATTTATCCCAATGAATGTCTTAAATCAGACCATTTAACTATTGGTGAAGGTTCATTGCAAAACAGGGCATAGTGAACAAAAGCTTAGCCATTATTTCAAAAAGTTGCAAACAACTTAATCTATGATGACACATTCTACTTCTGCGTATTCAAATAAGAGATTTGAAAGCAATATCCACTAAAGGCATATCCAGGAATGCTCATAAAATCTTAATTCATCCTGTTCCCAGAGTAAAAACAAAATAGGCATTCTGTAGCAGTTCTGGAAAAACACCTTTTGGAGAAATGCTTCTTTGAAATTAATGAAAAGAACGTGTAGTATAAACAGACATGCTTATGCATCTCAAAATTCTGATGGTAGCAGAGGCAATGTAATAAAATGGCAAATTGTATATAGTCATTTACTTAAAATTCTAATAAATGCAAAATAACATTTAGGAACAAAAAGCAGACTTTACCTGTGTGCTAGGAATAAAGGTACTAGACCTGTGTGAGAATGATAGACTTTATAAAAGACGAAGGGAATATTTCAGAAATGATGGGTTTGTTTGTGTATTGATGATTATAGTCACCATTTCTTCCATAGGTGTTTAAACACTACAAATGTTATCAAATTTATCAATAGATATGTGGAGATTATTTTATACCTGTTTTTTCACAGCAAAAATAGAAATAAAACAGAGCAAAAACTGTCTTTGATGGGTATGGTAGATGGCATATATATTCCCAGCACTTGAGAAGCGAATATAGGCTGATCTCTGTGTATTCAAGGCCAACTTGTGATGCATAGTGAGAAACTTTTCAAAAGTAATATTAAATACAGAAATAAAAACTGGCCTCAAAGTTAAATATTATTTGTAAATCAGTGCCTCACTCAGACATCATCTGACAAACTCCTTCTTGTAGTAGATGGAAACTACCACAGAGACCCACAATTGGACAATGTACAGAGAGTAAGAGACTTTGGAGCACCCAGTCTCAAATAAGATGTATTCATTTAACTCCTCCCCACAAGGGCCAAGGAGCCATGTGGAAGAAGGGATGTAAAGGTTGTCAGAGTGAGAAGGGATGGATGGTAACAACGAAATCTTGTCTACCACATACAACAGGACTGATGACCATAGAAGCACACAGACTTTAGTAGCATACATAGGACCTACACAGGTTCGGGTTAGAAGGGGTCCTAGTGCTAAAGGGGTAAGTGGACATGATTTTGTTCCTAATCTATGTGTATTTGTTTGTGTGAGTATGGTCACAGGAATCCAGGAACCCATGGAGGTCAGGAAAGGGTATGGAATACAGTGGAGCCTGAGTTAAAGGCAATGGTGAGCCACTGACATCTGCGCTGCAAACTGAACCGTGGTTCTCCGAAGGAGTGGTACAGACTCTTTGAATTGCTGAGCCACCTCTCCAGTCTCTTAACTGATTTTTTATTGCATTCCCACTATTCTCAACATGTGTTTCAGATATTATTCCAAATTATTTGTGAAAATTTTTGTATTCTATAACTATGAATAAGACTAAATGCTGAAAACTAGTCTACAAACGAAGAATATAATATGACAGCGTACTTGATTATATGAGGTCTGTATGCTCTGACCTACGTTGTAGAGAATTTACGGAAACCAAGAAGTAAAAAATGGTCTCACACTATAACATTTGCTCAATTTTCTACTTCAGTTCATTAATACAGAATTATCCTTATATGGTCTGCTTAATTTTTACTCATATTTGTCAGGGTGAATTCATTTAATTAAAATCATTTTATTCAATGAACAAAATCAATAAGGCAACTCATCTAAAAAATGCAATAACTAATAACCCCAGTAAACCTGCAGTTATTAGTAGAAAGCACCAGGCTCTGAATTAATCTGGATTATGTCTCAACATAATTTTATTGGACCAACTCTTATAAAAAGCTGTTCTCATTATAAGAATGTATCTAAACAGAGAAACAATTATATATTTGTGATACATTTTCCTCATAGATATTGAAAAAAGAAATGAGAAAAGTATCAGTATGAATGTCTGTATATATACACACACACACATATTCTTATTTTTTTCACTTTTTTATTCTTCCATTATCGATAAGAAAAATATACCACTAAAATAAAGTAAAATGGCATTGATGAAAGAACTTTATAGACTAATGTTGCAGGAAATATTTAAAAAGAAGGAATCTATTAAGTGTTCCTGCACTATACCCTGGTTCTCTCCTCCCGGCGGGCTGGCCAGCCAGGCACTGGCAGGCAATGGTCGACCTGCTTTTATCTAGTGGATCTCTGCCTCAGAGCTCCATGATCTCTCCACCCAGCTCACTAGGTTCCCACTAGTGGGTCATTACCATGCCAGTCCCATGCTTCAATACCCCTATGGCCTCTGTGGTGCACATCAGGCAAACCTACACTTTGCCACTGTACCTTTCTCTCTGTAACCCAGGTGAGCAGCTGCATGAAGGAAAACACAACACAAAATTAGCTCAGAAACAATAGTAACTCAGTCTCTGGGTGTAATAACTAAAGTCTAATTTTGTAAACCTAATCAAAATCTGATTCCTTTGGTGGTGAATCCTTGCAGATCTGCCATGAGACCAGGATACTCTAGTATCCTCTTACCTACATGTTGTCCCTGTTTCAAAAGGACCTAACTCTTTCCTCCTCCTCTCTTTTTCCCTCCAATCCAGAAGTCCCGCCTTACTTGCCCAGTGATTGGCTCCTTTATTCATTAGGGGATTGGTTCACAGGAAGTCACTCACTCCTAGTCTGAAGCCCCTCCCAGGATGGCAGACTACAAAAAGCCCCAGGGATATCCACAACAGTCTAAGGCTGCTTTACCATGATTGCAGGTCCCAGCATTATTGCCACCATGATCTCCATAGTTTTGCTGTCTTCTACAATCACTTTCCAAAAATAAGAATTAAGTAATACAAGTAGAAATGGGAGAAAAAGAAAAAAGTAGTAAACTCCACTATCATAATATTTAAATGTGTTATTTTACTTATTTATTTACTTGTTTATTATTGACTGATGTTGAAGATTTAACACAGGTCTTTATGCACACCAAGGAACCACTCTATAGTGAGTAAAATCTAAGCTTGGTATTCTAATTTAAGTTAATCTTTTTTTTTTAAAACTTTGATGGAAATGTGAGCATTCTGACAACCTATGTATTTTTGTAGCTCTCCAGTATAACAACAAGAATAGAGAAATTAATTTAATTTTAAATTCAGAAATAGTAAACTGCCCCCTTTGAAACATACCCTACCAATTTGTTGTTTATTTCAATGTCAGCTTCAGCTGAACTTTGGGTTTGGATGCAAGCATGTCTTAAGCACATGGAACTGAGCTTTTAATCACTGAGCAATTTTTCACCGTAATGTATTGTACTTAAATCTGTCTAAAACTACAGGTTTAGTTGTGCATTTTGTATTGTATCTGCAAGTTTCCCCTTTCTCCTTTCTTATTATTCATAAACGTTTAGCTTCAGAAAAAAATTTCAGAGTAGCTTTCATAAATCATATAGTGGAACGATTTTATATAGTTTGAAGCTACCTAGCATCAGCCAAGAGCAGAAACACTTTTAGGTTCTTTAATGCAATTCAGTCAAGTTGGTACTGAAAAAATTTAAGAGCACTGAATTCTAAGAATAGGCTCATGATACACAGCATCCACTTTCAAAGTGAATAATTTTTGTATGCCTGATGTGCCACCAAGTGTGTAAATGTGTTAAGAAGGACCTGCATGCATGGTTTTGCTTGTCCTGTCAAGCAGGGTTCACCTTGATAAGGACTCTGTAGATTATAAATATGACACCGGAATATAAGTTACAAGCCAAAATAGGTCTGTAACTCATTCATTCTGCAAATCAACTGTCTATCAATTCAAGAATGGATCTATCTATCCACAAGGCAGAGCCTACAAGATATACTTATTAAAGATCCCATTAATCCTCTCCTTTCCTTTGTTTCCTTCCTCTCCCCTTCTCATCTCCCTCCTCTGGCTCCTTCCCCTTTCCCTTCCCCTCCTCCTCCATCTTCCTCTCTCTGTCTCTGTCTCTCCCTCCCTCTTTCCCTCCCTCCTTCCCTCCCCTAGAGTCTCTCAATCTCTATGCTAGAATCAACTACAATTCCCTGACACAGCTTCCAAAGTACTGAAATAATTAATGTGTTCCATCCCTCATAGCTAAATTCACCTCCTAAAACGTTACAGTGAACATTACAATGCAACTCATGTTTCACTGGGTAAGTGTAGTGTTCTCTGCAAATACCAGGGACAGCAGAGTAAAATCTGTGGGAGCAAAAGAAGGCAGTTCATTCAGTTCAACACAGGCAGTTCATTCAGTTCAACAGAACTCAGTATCTGGTGTTGGTTCAAACTTTGGGAGTCTGACCTCTAGTAGGTTTTTTTTTTTGAGACAGATTTAAGCACAGAACAATTTGGTAAAAAAAAAAAAAAAAATTGCCCAGTGATAATAAATAAAGCTTAAGACATGACTATATCAAAACTCTTTGTGAAGTGCATGCAACATCTTCCATAAAATGGGTTCTATAAATTGAGTACATCTTCCATAAAGATGTGTTCTATAGATTGAGAAGCTGATGATAAGAGTCTTGAAGTGGTTTCAGTGTGGTACTGCAGTGTCATGAGGCTATTAACCATGTCCACTCCCAGCCTTTGGGCCGAAAACAGGTTATACATCTCTTTTTGTAGGGACAACCCTGAGTATTTACCAGTCCTGGTTCCCCTAGTGCTTATCTGTGAGCACAAAGACTTATGTATCTCTCACAGAACAGTGCAATGTTAGCACTATTGATACCAATTTGTTTTTAACTGGACTTATGGAAATAGTTTACTAAGATATAAGAATTTTTTTCTCAAACATATAAAATTCAAAGGACTAGATTTCCTTAATCAGGAATCAGATCATGACTCAGAATGGGTTTGCCATATTGCTTATTAATATAGATATGTGTCTTAGCAATGGTTTTACTGCTGTGAACAGACTCCATGAGAAAGGCAATTCTTATAAGGACAGCATTTAATTGGTGCTGGCTTTCAGGTTCAGAGGTTGAGTCCATTGTCATCAAGGTAGGAACATGACTGCATCCAGTCAGCCATGGTGGAGGAGGAGCTGAGAGTTCTACATCTTCATGTGAAGGACACTAGGAGAAGACTGGCTTCCAGGCAGCTAAGATGAGGGTTTTAAAGCCTACACCCACAGTGAATGCCTCCTCCAATAAGTCCATACCATCTCCAACAAGGTCACATCTCCAAATAATGCCACTTTCTGGGGTAAGCATATTCAAACCACCACAATATAGATAAGGATCCTATATTTAAGTGTGTATTTAGATAGGTATATGAGTATTTGTTTCATTACTATTTCTTCAAACACTTGCATATGTGTGTGTGCATGTGTGCATATTCATATATGTTGTGAACTATGACTTCACAAGAACATACTTTTAGAGCCAATAACAGGATAAATATTTTTCATGACTCAAAATATTTCTGTGTGCATTTTGCCAATTCATATATATACACACACACACACATATATATATATATATATATATACGTATACACACACACACACACACACATATATATATGCATGTTTGGACTTCCTAGGAATTTAATTTTTAATTTCTTTCCCTTTTATCTCTAAAAATAAGTGGTTATAGACTTAATAATATATGAAGAAGATTAAGTTAGTGTTAGAACTTATATATGACTTTAAATGAATACTGAATTCTCTTTGGGTTGAACAGCAGATTTTCTTGTGCTTTCTAATGACTATTATTTTCAGCTAGAAGTATTTGGGCCATTCGGAGATGTTCATTCTATGATAAATTAGTGTGATTAGAGCTGGCTAGCTGCTTGCCATTTGTTACTGGACGGGACTGCAAGTCAGACTGTGCTTTGTCTTGCCTCAGGTCACAGAGGGCCTGAACAGGCTTTAATGAGACTTAACCTTAATTCTTTACATTTGACATGATAACTTTTGTAAGTCGCAACTACCTTTTACATATGGGCTGCATAGTTGTGAGTGAAGTAAAATTAACATTTGCTTCGTGCAAGGCCTTTATGATCTATTTTCTTGTATTGTACAGTTCTGGAAGTTGAGGAAGCTGCCTATTGTGATTTGGTGAAAAACTTTTGCCTACTTTTGGCAAAAATTCAGAGGTATTCTCTAAGACTTTTTTTGAGACATTTTTTTCATCTTGTCTGGCTGGCCCTAAGTATCTGAACTTAGATGAAGCTCATGCCTTATTTTCTGGTGTTAACACTGGACCACAGTAGAGAGTTGTTGGAATAGAATCCTAAATGACTTTTCTGAGGAAATCACCATACTTACTGCCTAGATCAATGTCTAATTAGACTGGCAGCCCATATAAACTGTTCTTCTTTATCATTGAACAGCTGTTCCTTTATACACTATCACTGAACTGCTGACTTCATTGTTCCAGTTCCCCATACATTTTGTGTGTGCGCATGCCCCTGTGCATGCGTGCTCAAGTGCATGTGTGCATGTGTACATATATGGTGAAGGAGATAGATTGAATAATTGTGTAAAAATAATTATGCCTTAAAAAGTTAAGTGTTTCCCTAATACTGAGTTCTTTGCTAAACATTTGGGATAGAATACACTCAAGGGTATTCAAGGTATATATTCAAGGGTATGAAATCCTGAGGCTTTATGAGTTTAAGTCAGACCTAATTTCATTTATGAATCACTATCAACTATGATCACACTGTTAACTTTGATAAAAGAAGATAGATGATAATAATATAGTGAAAACATGAGAGATAATAACAGTTCTTACAAAATTAGCAAATTATAAAATATTTAAAATGTGTCTCTGTAAACACCTGGATACAGATTTTATAGAGATGTTTATTTAAAGCAATATCAATGCCCTGTTTTATAATCAAGAATCCATTATATGGCAAAGTCTTCAATGTAGAGCTTAGCAACATCTACCTCAAAACAATTCCTCATTTCTAAGAATATGGCTTGGTACATTTTATGATCAGCTTGTAAGCAAACTAGCATGCAGCTTCACATCACAAAACAGGGAACAAACAATACTGCATCTCTGGCTTCGATCCCCATAATGCAGCTGTGGAGATAAACAAATCATGTGAGATAAACATTTCCATCCCATCTAATTGGTCTTTACTTTTATAGTCACATCTTCTACTGTGAAAAAATAGTTATTGCACACTTACACCTTTACATTTTTGTCATCATCATCATCTCTTATTCAGATGAGCTGATTAGGAAAGCTCTAAAGAGCTATAGGATATGATATCATGCAAATGCCCCATTTCCTAGCTCATGAGTTTATTCTCATCTTTTGCTTAAGAATATCAACTCATAAATAATAAGGATGAATCAAATCTATGCTTATATAATGATCTAGCAATAGCTC
This sequence comes from Rhynchomys soricoides, assembly GCA_019843965.1. NCBI lineage: Eukaryota > Metazoa > Chordata > Mammalia > Rodentia > Muridae > Rhynchomys > Rhynchomys soricoides. Next base: position 9,244,948 of record JADRCH010000086.1, on the reverse strand, counting down.
CATTCTCTGTATGTATGCCTGTCTTTAACTCTTTTTTTCTATATTCTCATTTTGAATAAAATTTTCAAAAGTCTTTTTATAATTATGGCCCAAAATCCCCATAAATATATGAAAGTATGTATTCTCTGATTACTGAAATATCTTGGTTTAATTTGAAATTTTCTTATAATATGACTTAAAATAAATCTTGGAGAAATAAATTAAGAAATATATTTTGGACCCAAGTAATCATCAAATTTCGTAGGAGCTTCCATGTGGCATATTGCAGTATTAATATGACACCAGGATAAACAGATTGTAGCCTATCTCAAACTATGATATATTAAAAATCATGAAAAACTCTTTGAATGCAAAGACCTGCTTATTAAAATCATCAATATTGCATTTACTGCACACAGATAAAATTTACATCAAAACACTTCATAATAAAATGGTGGAGAGCCTGAGGGAAGTTATGAGGAGGAAAGTTATCTTAAATAATAATCATTTCAAAGTAATAAATGGCTAAAAAATGATGGCTTAGAGCTTCTACTTTTGCTATTCAGTAAGTAGTTATCCTGTCAAAACTGCCAATGCTGACTGATAAGTATTCGAAAGGCCCAGGGGATTATTGACAGGCCTCAGATCTCATATGCACTGTGGAGATAAGAAGATTAAATTTATATTTACTTTAGCTTATACCCGAGCCTTGTGTTCCACAAAACATACATGCTTTGTTAACAGTTTTACAGGATGATGAGTGTTATCTGTATGAATAAAAAAGGAACATGCATGCCACTCTTTTCTTAATCACAATAGCATGTGACATTTTACCAGTCACCATGGAAGCAGAAAAACAAGCAGCGCCATCAATCTCCCCTTCTCAGTCTCTCTCTTCTGTCTCTGTTTCTCTGTCCCATAGCAAATTAATCCCATTATTTGAGATATATTCGTACTTGTCTGTACTATATTTCTTTTCACTATGACAGAACATGTGTCAGAAGCAATTTAAGAAAGAGCACATCTATTTTGTCTCATAATGGTCCATCCAGGTAGAGAAGGCATGGTGAGTGAGTCAATAGTGGTGACTGCCTGTGGAATAGCTTGACTGCTTCTTGGAAGATCTAGAAGCAGAAAGCTTATGGCACTCAGTATGCTAGTCAAGGCACAGTTGCACACATTCTATAGCCTAAAAACCTCTACCTCTAGGAAATAAGGGGCCATTCAAATGAGCATGAAGGAGATATTTCATATTTAACAATATTTATTATGGTAACAAACTTGTATAATTTGGGAGGCTCATGAAGGAGGTTAGAATCTGGCATTCAGAGGGAGAGACCAGAAGAAAGCTTCAGTGTGTGTGTGTGTGTGTGTGTGTGTGTGTGTTAGAAAGAGAGAGACAGAGACAGAGAGAGACAGAGAGAACCTGTTAAGACAAAATCTTATCATTGCACATTCTTTGAGGTAGTCCTATAGTGATGTGATATGACTTATTATGTCTCCTGGCCTGCCCATTTACAGTCATACTTTGTATACCTCTCAACTTTGATGTATTTAAAGCATTAAACATAACTAATTACTAATCAACTACGAGTGTATCTGTTCAATGTCAAGATCATCAGTATATTCGACATAAGTCTTTTCTCACTACATTTTGATACAGTTCAAACTCACGGAATTCTTTTAAGATATGTTGTTTTTCTTTAAAAATGTCTTTCTAATAGTATAGTTAAATGTGTGCATTTTTACTGAGTGACACGTATTTTTTAATTTTCATTTATTCAACAAATACAAAGCATAGAATTATTAAAAGACTGATGATTTCAATATAGAGTCACTAAAATTAGATCATATCTGAAAAATACATATAGGTCAAAGATTTTTTGAATTATCAACAAAGAGGTTGAGATGAAAAAAATACGTATATTGTTCAAAAGCAAAATAAGGAATAAGAAATATTCTGCTTGGAATTCAGTTACTTAGTACTGGAAATATTCTGCCTGAAATTCATTACTGGATTTCATCAAGTTATATAATATATTTGTGTTTCTGTTTCTTTATATGTAAATGGGAGTAATATTATTCCCTAATCACATATTTAATACAGCAAAATCATAAAGCAGATTCTGACAATTTATGGGATGTGGAAATAGGAAGAAATAGGTAAGTATTATAAGTTTTCCAGAGAGTCAATATTCCATCTTAGAGTAGTGATGCCTGAAGAAATAATGTGCATAACATTTTTAGTAGCATACGTGACATATATTAAGTAACCACTATATGACTACTTTTATTTATATTATTAATTTTAGTAGCATTATCATCAGACACTCATGACTGGTTGAATGTGACACTTGAATGTGTGGTCAGACTGCAACATAAGAAATTGTACTGATACCTTGAAATATTCTAAAAACGGGCATTATTTAAATTAAATCAGTTCAAAGATAATGAAGCTGAAATATTCTAGAAGTTATTTTAATTTATTAGTGTTTTGTTTTATAAAAAGATAGAGAGAAGGAATATGTTTGGTGGATGTGCAGTCAGGTGTTAGGGAAGGGAGTGCCTCCTCGGGCCCATGCTGAGGCATCCCTTTCCCTTGAGGGACCAGCCACCTGATGAGATAGTATAGAATAGAGTGTATTCAGGGTATGGGAATGAGAGTTGAGAGAGTAGTAGAGACAGAAAAGCAGAGAAAGAAAGAGAGAGAGAAAGAGAGAGAGAGAGAGAGAGAGAGAGAGAGAGAGAGAGAGAGAGAGAGGTAGAGGCTGGCCATGAGCACTTGTAGAGAGATGGGAGAGGGGAATGGGAAAAGAGGGGGAGTGGAACAAGATGACAGAACAAGAGCAAGAAGGCAAGAGAGTGAGAGAGAGAGGAGGGGTCAAGCAGCCCATTTTATAATGAGTCAGGCACACCTGGCTGTTTCAGGTAACTGTAGGACAGAGCCTAGACAAAATGCTAACAATTAGTAAGGCTGGTGGATGCACAGAAAGATTTTAAGAAAGTCTCTGTTTAAAGGGGATGGTAGGCATACTCAAAAAAAATAAATACTAGGGATTTTCTCATCTCTGGATGAATATAGGGGGAATTCATACGTTCATTGTATAACTGTTTATTCAGCAGAAATAAGGAACTTAGAAGCACATGCACGCAAAAGGAGGAGAGTGGGAGAAGGAGAGGGACAGGGAGAAAGAGAGGTGATAGGACCTGATTCAGTGGTGATTACAGAAGTTAGAAAATGGTAGGGAAATAGTTTTTAATTGTTCCTCAAATTAAAGTTAGTATTGCATGTGGGAAAATTGACCGTCCCATGAAGTATATTTTCACCAACAGTTTGTAATAAATCAATATTTACATTCTTTTCTCCCAATACAATTTTATAAAACTAAACAACAGGACAAACGGCTGGATCTTAATCAATACCGATTGTCAGTGGTTACCAGGCACTGCAAAAGACAAGTGAGACTAATCATTTTTTCCAGCTAGTCATTTCATTAGGCATGTTAAACTTTACTTTAAGAAGAATAGAACCATCTGAGGATTTAAACTTATGAAAGTATGGACAGGGTGAATCAAGAAGGATACTTTGCAATCACTCAGTTGATTAAGTCAACTTTATATTATTTCCATCCAGGAAAATACTGTTTATAGCAGCCTTTTGCCATTAGTTGGAAACAATGCAGATGTCCCTCAACCAAAGAAGGGAAACAGAAAATATGGTTCATTTACACAATAAGATACTATTCAGCTATTAAAAACGAAGACATCACAAATTTTGCAGGCAAATGGATGGAACTAGAAAATATCATGCTGAGTGAGGTAACTCAGTCCCAAAATGACATACATGGCATGTACTTACTGATAAGTGAATATTATCCAAAAATTTCAGAATACTCATGATACAAATCACAGACCATATGAAACTTAACCATAAGGAAGACCCAAATATGAATGCTTCATTCCCACTTAGAACAGGAAACAAAATAATCATGGGAGGCTGAAGACCTGGATGGGAGAGGGGATGGGGAAGGGAAAATGGGGCATGATCAGATATGGGAAGAGACTGGAGAGCAGCCCAGAGGGCCATGAGAATGAATACAAATATACAGCAGTGTAGGGTGGGGAGGGGAGCCACTAGAAAGTCCCAGGGATGGGAGAGGTTCCTAGGAGTCAGTGGGATGCCATGAGCTGAAATTCCCAACAGTGGGAGATGGAACCTGAAGATACCACCTCCAGTAGATAGATAGGACCCTGAGTTGATGAATGGGGCCACCACCCACCCAACTCAAAATTTTTGACCCAGAATTTTTGATGTGTAAAGGAAATGTAGGGACCAAAATAAAATTGGAACAAAGACTGAAGGAAAGACTATTTTGAGACCTCCTCAACTTGAGATCCATCCCATGCACATACACTAAACCCCAACACTATTGCTGATACCAAGATGTACTTGCAGAAGGAGCCTGACATGGCTGTCCCCTGAGAGGCTCTACCAGCCCCTGAATGAGGCAGATGCAGATACTTACAGCCATCCATTAGACTGAGCCCAGGAACCCCTATGGAAGAGTTAGGTGAAAGACTGATAGAGCTGAAAGGGATCGCATCCCCATAGGAAGAACAACAGCAACAACTAACTGGACCCCTCAGAACTCCCAGGGACTAAGCCACCAACCAAAGAGCATATATTGGCTGGTCCATGGCCCCCACCACATATGTAGCAGAGTACTGCCTTGTCTGGCCTTGGTCCTGTGGAGGCTTGATGTCCCAGAGAAGGGGGAGGCTAGAGTGGTCAAGTGGGAGTGGGTGGGTGGGTTGGGGAGCACCCTCTTAGAGGCAAAGGGGAAAGAGTAGGAGGTGGGATGCTCATGGAAGGGGAACTAATAAGAGGGACAATATTTGAAATATAAATAAACTAATTAATAAAATAAAGAATAAAAGAGAAAATGTTAACAGCTGAGTTTTAGGATTCAGTTGTCTGTGAGTATCCCTCTATATAAGTAGCAGTGAATTGTTCTGAGATAAGTTCGACCACAGATAGTATCCTAAGTTTTCAGCTATTATAAAACTTTGCTCAACAGTGGAAGGACAATCACTTCTATACAGTAGAAATTTCTGCTTTCATTGGAGACTTAGTTATATCATGTGATATTTGTCTGGAAACCATCTTAAGAGAGGATGTTTTGCTGAAGCAGACATGTAAGAGGATGTTTTGCTGAAGCAGACAAATGAGAGGATGTTCTGCTGAGAACAGAAATGTGGTGCATTTTTTTTTTTTTTGAGGTTGCCTGATGAAAGGGCATGTGATGTTTTGCTGGAGCAAATACTTGAGTGGCAGGTGATGTTTGGAAAGAGTGTAAGTATAACACTCTATACTTTATGAAGCTCTGGCATTGGCTCATCTTCCAACTCTTTACTGGCCTTTGTTGGGCTTCTCCTACGACACTCTTGCATTAGTTTGCCTTGCTTTCTTTTCTGATCTTCACTTGTTGAGATTTTGTAGAGAGAAATACATCAAAGAACTTCTGGTGGTGTTCTGGCTGCTTCTTGCTTCTTCAGTGGACTGGTGCTGATAGGGGGAGCCTTGTGGTTTCTTCTGGATTGAGCAGCTGTTGTTGATTGAGCATGTTTGATGTTTTGCTAATGGACTGGACTGATGAAATAGCCCCAAAGAACTATTACTAAACAGGCCCACAACCCCGTTTCCTATTATCCCTTGTAACTCATCACTTCTGATTCACTCGCATTATACACTATCCTGAAACCTGTAAGAACTGTGGCTCTATATATTATTAATTTGTTGATTGACAGGTGGTATAACTGTATTTGTTATTTCCTGTTGGAAGCCCAGTAGAAAATACACAGTACTACCCACTACTGAACAAGTATGTCATTTTGATGTTAGAGAAAATTCAATATGAATTATCTAATACAAATTCTATATTGTCAATGAAATATAACTTTCTTGTGGTAATTGATGATTGGCTGCATAATAACATCATAATGATACTTTTAGCATGAATGCATGAAATATAAACATTTCTTCTCATTCAAAGTACTATATATACAAATAATTTCCAATTTATATCACTGTTTCCCCCACTCATCTTAATTGTTCTATTCCAGTACTTCCGTTAGACTAGCTTATGGTGCTTTTGAAAAAAAAATCTGGTTTATTTTTAACCTAGGTATCTAATACAGGAATTTAACAGTAAGCACAGGCTCATAGGTATTAAAATCCTTCCTCAGGCACTATAACATTAGTCTTTATTTGATACCTTGTCAAAGAACGGTGTCTTCCTCTGGTCTTAAGAATAATTTTAGTGTTACATTGGATATTTCTTAAACAAATATGCTCATATTTCTTCATATTAACTCTATTCTATCTAGAAAGTCCTGATATACTATCTCATACACCTTTTTTTTTTTTTTATGAAATCATTTTTTCTTACTAATCATCATTCTCCAGAAGCTAGAGTATATTTCTCTCTACAAAGTTACAAGAGAAGATCAGAGAAGGAAGCGAGGCAAACCAATGCTAGAGTGTTGTCAGTGAAGATCAGCCTCAGTGAAGCTCAACAAAGATCAGTAAGACAAACATCGACCATTGCCTGTTGGTTTATACTTATATTCTTTCCAAAAATCAAATGTCTCTCAAGTGTCTGCTCCAGCAAAATATTACATGACTTTTTACCAGGTAGCTTCCAGAAAAACACCATGTATCTCTTCTCAGAAAAATATCCTCTTACATGTCTGCTTTAGCAAAACATCTTCTCATGTGACATTTTCTTGAAAAGAAAAATGATCGTATGAGACAATTGGTCTCCAGTAAAACCAGAAATTTCTACCCTCCTTTTACAGAATATGCTTGAATCTTAATAGTTTTGTGTGAGATTGTGTGCTGTTAACACTAGACTGAACTACGATAAACTATGTGGAAATGAGTGCCAGTCAGAAAGAAGAAATTTGCCAGATGAACTGGATGGACTTTGTAGTAGGGTTTCAAATCATGAGATACAGTTTGGGAAGGCCACAACTTTTCAGAGCAGTAGCCCAAAGAGGAGAGGAAGCCAGTCTTACAGTTACCAGGTGGAGAGACTAGGCAGACAGAGTGAGGAGTATGTAGAACCGCCTTGGCAGCAGCAAGCCCATCAATCCAGTAATATCACATCCAGCCCCAACTCTAAGCCTATTGTGAGTGAATTCGTCTAGCGCCCAGATTCCACTTTCTATCTGCCCCTTTTCTGCTCACCAGATACTTGGGATTTTTACCTGAAGTATTTTGTCTATATCTACCCTTTTATTATTTTATTTTACTTTGGTGGCTAAGGAGCCCATGCCCACGCTAAACTTGCTCATTCATGCTGCTACATTATCTTCAGCAGAGGATGCAGCAGAACTAAAAGCACATCAGTGTGCTATAACAAGCTTGAAACATGCTCTTTACAATCCAAATTTTAGGGACAACAGTTTTTCTCAACAGTCTATTCTAATTCCTGTATTTGGGCTCTAAAGTTCCACATATAGTGACACAAAAAACTGGGGCTGAAGGGAATGAAGACACTGTATTTCCTGTGAGCTGTCTTCTATCGTTGTAGTTGCGAGGGAGTACTTTGAGGTCTTTTGTCTTTTTGCACATCATTCTGACAGTGGCAAACAGCTTATTTCTGTTCATATCTCTTCAGAATTACAGAGACGTATTTGCTTATGGCTCTGGGGCGTAGAAGTGTAGAAATAAGCTTCCAGCATGGGAGGTCGCATTCTGAGCTCTCTTCTCTTATTTTATAGGCAGCTGTCACCATTAGTTTGATCACATTGACTTTCTCAGAGCATGCACTGGGGGGAATGGAATATGAGCAAGCGAGAATACTGAGATTCTTCAGTGTCTTCTAGATGTTATGTACTCAGAGTTGTCTCCTTGAGAACCACTTATCCTTTATCAGTTCTCCAAAAGGTTCATGTCCAAATACACCACAATACACATGAAATATTTGACTCAGAAATATTAGAAAACACAAGCTTTCAACCTGTGATAACTACAATGCAAATTCACTAATGCAGCATCTTCCAGAGATGATGGGAACTTCATTCAGCGGAAAAAGATGTATCATAACCATTACATTTGTACTCTCTGCTATGCTAAGAATCACTTTTCTCACTCTGATCTAGAGTCTTGAGTCTTTGCCTGTATCTATTAAACTATTCAAAATAATTTATTCATCTACAAGCAGGTTAACACTAAAATACAACAACAACAAAAACACAACATCAATAAAACCTCACATAAGCTCAGCATTAATTTACTTTTGATGAAAACAATTGTATTTTTTTTTATGTCCACATATGTAGCAAGTACAACTCAAGTTTGTAGGGATGGGGACAAACAGAGTACGAATATATTGTTTATTATTTAACTTATAAAATATAGTTTCTGTATATTTTATCACTCATTTTGAAAAGTATTAAAAATGTTGATAATCAGTGACTGGCAAATGTTAGATACCTAATAACTATTCAGTTTACCCACAGCACTGGGAGGCTTATTAGAGCATAAGATATATCACTGTGACAGGTATTCTACATTTATGAGATTCTCTCTCTAAAGTTATATATGTGGTTTTTTTGGGTTCAGCATAATACCAGCTCAAACTGATTAAACATCAAACTGAAAATGTCCACTTTAGGTTACTTATTCATCTGTTATTCAATCATCTGATTTCTACTAAGAAGTAAAAATAAGCTGTGACCTGTTACTTAGAGAAGAGTAGTCATTGGCAAATACATTTCTTGGAAAGTGATCCACCTGTGTGGTTTATCAGTCTTTCAGCTACAAGGGCTATGGCATTGCAGACACACTTCTCCCTTTGGCCATTGCATGGAGAAAACATTTAACCACTGTGTTAAGTGAGCATGCATGTCTCTGTTCTTCTAACACTACCAGAGTAGGAAAGTCACCTTCAGGATGTAGTTGATTGACCACTGCTCTTGTGAAGGGTTTCCATTGATTATATGAAATATTCCAGTCCTTTACAGATCTTCCTCTTCATGAGAGCCAGGTGCAGAGCTCATGAAAGTAAATTGAATACGTTAAAAGCTGTTTGTTACTTTGGTTGTTCAAAGCCAGTAAATAAGAGTCCTTTCTTCCCTCAAATCCTCAGCACATGTATCATTAGGCATTTGTGAATGCATTTCACTTTATAGATGATGTTTTTTAAATATCCTAAAATGCTATAAATACTGAAATTTTACAAATATGCTAGACCCATTTTTCCCTGAATTTTATATTAATATTTATGGCAAACAGTTGTAGCTGCATTGTTCAAACATTACTGTTTGCTGGATGCTAGTAGTGGGACACTATGAATGTAGTAGGCAGGCTTGGAAAACAGTAGGGTGTAGGATAGTTGCTGTGGTTACCAGTCTCCTGTGTACCCAGGTGCAGCTGCTATACTGCTGGGAATTGGGAATGGAGGTCCCCAGCCCATGCTTCCTCTCAGAACATCAACTTGCAAGGCAAAAGAAGAGAGGCAGAGCCTGGGATAAGGGCAGAACACTTGGGTGCCAAGAGTGTTGAGTAACTAGAAGAAAGAAGTCTTCCCACCCTGTGATCCTGGGAAAGAGGGTCCTTTCTTGTCCAAACTGCTATATTTGATGGTGTAAGTGAATGCCTACCCCTTTTTGGGGTGAACCAAGTATTACATACCTTTTGTGGGGAGGAATGTCCAGGAAGGGAAGCTCATTGTCTTAACAGTAGGGTCTATCTAGATAGCTCATAAGCATGGAGAACGCCAGATTTTTATGCTAAGGGACCAATTGTCAAGGCCTCTCAGTGTGGTGTCTTGATTAAATGTTCCAGAGTAAGTAGACTTTGGCAGGTTTGGCCCTTTATTCAATTCTGTTTCATGAGCTTTAAACTCACTCACGCTTACCAGTTATGCCTGGTGGCACTGTCCACTTGCCCTACAGATGATGAATTTTATAGGATGGAATAATGACAAAGACAAAGGAAATGGATTCAGCAAGGGACTTAAACCAGAGCATAGAAACTCAGGGTGAGCTCTGTTGACTGACAATTGCTTCTAGTGCTCTTTCCTCTATGGTGGTAGAAAAATGTAACAGATACAGATACATTTTCCACTTTTATTTAGGAAATAGTCAGTAAGAAATAATATATCTTGCATGCTGAATGCTTCTATTATCCCCACTCTCAAATTCTGTCAAACATACTAATTCTAATCCAAATGTAATTACATTTGGAGATTGGGCTTCTGGAAGTTAATTTAGGGCATTTGTGTAAGCCATTATCAATGAGGTTAGTACCTTTAAGGGAGGCTAAAGAGCCCTCTTGCCACCATGTGAGGATTTTAGAAAATGGTGTCAGTCTGAAGAGCAGAAGAAAACCCTCGTCAGAACTTTGTCTCATTAACAGTCAGCATCCTCAGCCCTCATCTTTGATATCTATTTTTCAAAACCATGTGAAATACTTTCAGTTGCTGAAAGCCACCCAGACTGTAGTACCTTTTACTGCAATTAAATTTTATTTATGCTCCTAGCATTAAAACCACCAAGATCTATGTGCCTCCTTTGCAATCTTAATAGGTAAATTAAGTAGAGGGCCAAGGGTGACAAAAAAATTGTCATTTCTCAAGGCATTGAGGATGATTTTTACATTCTTTCAAGCATATGCTATTTGTTTTCATTTATCATTGTGGAAATAAAGAAACATTGCAAGGTTCAAAAAGGGATAGCCTGTTGTAAGGGTCTTCCCTCCTGTAGACAGGGTACTGGTATGGTTAGAATTCCTGTAATTTTGATTCTTTCCATTTGTAGCAGGCATATATATGGTCAGAGCACATGTATCCCTGCAACCTTGAGGATGGATATCATGAGGTAGAAGTATGGTCATTAAACCATAGAGAGATTGTACTATCCTACTGATCAGTCACACTGGAAGACAGCACCAAGGAAAGCCTAAGAAGAAATTTTGTATATATATTTTTATGATACTGTCATTTCTTTTTCCTACATGTGGGTTTTCTGATCCATTTGCAGTTGGCTATCGGACTACAGGTATTGTGGGGACTTAAATTGGATCTCTCATGACACACATAAAATATCTCTAGATCCAGAAATCATATGGGGACTTTCTGTGTAGCCACAAAATTTATTGCTACAGACATTCTGATCAATAACTAACCACCAAAGATTTATCTAGTTCAGAACATTCTGGTATCCAATGGAGTAAATGCATGATCATCTTATGAATTTGAATGACTACTGAGAATACTCCTGTAATTAATAGCCTCTGCCACTATCTAGTGATCCTCAGAAATCAGCCATTACAGTGCATTCCAGATAGTCTGTATCTATTCACATCAACATATTTCTTAAGTCCAGGGCATGGAGAAAAATATTCTCAGCAGATACATTATGACTGTGAAAGTATATTTATCTACAACAATATATCTACCCACCTTATACAACTTAGATTTCTTTCTTTTATTTTTTATTTTAAGAGAGAGAGAGAGAGAGAGACAGAGACAGAGAAAGAGACAGAGACAGAGACAGAGAGACAGAGACAGAGATAGAGAGAGTGTTGGTATGGTACATACAGAGGTCAGAAGATAGAATCAGATCCCCTGAAGCTGGAATTACCTGCAGCTGTTAGCCATCTTACATGAGTATGGTACTGAACTCAGAGCAGTGTTTAACCTGTATGCTATCTCTCCAGCACCTGATCTCTACTAGAAGTACTTACCAATAGTCAAGATGCAATCATCACACCAGCCACACCTTTTTAAAAATCAACACACAGCCAAGCTTCTATGATTGTCTATGGAAGGGATGATAAAATAATCTATAAACTGATTAAACATCACACTTTGACTAGAAGACTTTAGAGCCCATCAGCAGGACTCTCTGCTACATTAGTGAACATGGCCTGCATTTATGTACTCAGTTTCTGATTTAGCAACAAATACATTTCCCATTTATGTTGATATAAATAGCAAGATATTTTAATATTCTTCATTCATACCCTTGTTTTAACTTTAACCCTGATTCCTAAGCTATACAGATAGATATCTGACTAGCATTATAGGCTGGGAGTCAATAGAATCTCAAAGCAAATGACAATATGAAAAACAAATTTCAGCACACAGGTCTCTAGAGAGTTGATTATGGAAATAATCTTATCAGGCTGCAAGGGTTGCTAATTCTTATGGAAGAGTAGTATATTGGGATTAATACTTCATGTGCTAGTCAGTCACATCATAGCCAGAATTATGTTAACATGAAATATTCAACATTATAAAAGATGTATTCACCAAACGAGAGAAGATGTGCAAAAGTAAATGCCCATTTTCTATGCCAAGATTGTAATACTCTAAATTTTAAGAGAGACAATGTCATATAAAAAGTATATGCACATTTATTTGGAAATAATTAGAAAAATTAAAAGAAGACAAATCAAATAATTAAAATTGATAGTCACTGGGGAAGAAGAACTCAGAGTGAAAAAGATAATTCTTTGTAGTTATAATTTATTTGAAACCCAGACATGGAGGATATGGTAATCCAGGTAAAGACAGAGAGGCGTGAGTAGGAGTGTGTGTTAATGTAGATATTTTAGGTGTGAAGTATAGATTTTTAAGATGGCCATAATGAAATAACAATAGGCTGGGTGTCTTAAAAATCATCAGTTTCCCCATAAATCTACACAGTCTAGTGTTGTTGCCTCATCAACCTGGAGCTATATTTTATTTCTTTGAAAGCAGATCACATTTTTATTTTGGGTACTGAGTGGTTGTAGCAAAACAAAATGAGTGTTCTTACCTCATTCATATAAAAAATGAGGACAGAAAATGGGTTAGAGTTAATCATTTCAAGGGGCAGGCTTCTAAATAAACTAAACACCCCGACTTAGCCTTTCTTCAATGAATGCTAAGCCATGAAGCCTTGAATAAAGGCATTATTAATGACTCTTATGCTCATATTGCAAACTACTTATATTGGAGAGCATAAAGACTTTTTTTAAAGGCATAGGCAGTGCTCATGTGGTCTTTCTGCCTTTTGTCTGACTTAGCATGATACTCTCCATATATCATTATATTGTCAGAAATGAAAGGATTCCATCCACTTTTCAGGGATGCATACTTCTCCATAGTACCTGAGCATCCCATTGTCTTTTCCATCTATTTGGTGATGGACATTTAGACTGATTCCTTATCCTGTATACAGAAAGTGCTCCTCCAGCAAACAGTACAAGTGTCCTGGGAATTTACTGATTCATTACTTAATATGCACACACAGTGTCACATTGCAACTTAAACATCATTAGTATGTGTAATGATTAAATGCCAATGATGAACAAATAAACAAGAAATAGAGAAGCCAAGATGCTGCTGGGAAATTGAAAATGAAGTTTCATTTGTTTGACATTTATAATAAACCAACCAATTATTACTGTCACAAATATCACATGCTTCAGGAAAATAATCAGTGTGTCGGTATTACAAAACAATATGCACATATCTGTATGCAAGAATAATTACGAAGGAAAACAGGTTATTAACTTGAAAGTGAGGGGCATTAAGGAAGGCGTTGGAGAGGTTGCCTGCAAAGGGCAGCAGAAGGAAGAAATGGGAGGGCCACAGGATGTAAGCCTATTTCAATTAAAAGCATACTTGGAAAAGGGAAAGCCCAAAAAGAAACAAACTAACAATGAAATGCCAAACCCTGAAGTGGTGCTGAGGTCTTGTCCACCAGCCCTGGGATCCGGAAATGGGGATGTTTGGCTCTCTAGCCTAGTTTACATTTAAATGCTAGGTCAGTGGAAGACCCTTTCTTAGTAAAGGTGATGAGTTTGTGAGGAATGATGCTGAGGTCAACTTTTGTCGTGCACATGTACACACACACACACACACACACACACTGAGAGAGAGAGAAGGGGGAAGGAGGAGGGGAAAAAGGGAGAAAGAAAAGGGAGAGAGAGAGGGAGGGGGAGGGAAAGGGAGAGGGAGAAAAACTGAGACCAATAAAACTTGATCTGACTCTCCTATGATATTTAACTCTCTAAAATACTTAATTATAATCAATTAATTGATCTTTCACATTTCACTCTATTTGAGAGAGCGTATACAAATGCCAAACAATTTTCTGTTCTAATAGGAATCTTTAACTTTCTGGAGGCTTCACGTCCTCATTGAACAGGAGGATAGATTTTGTATATGTTACTTACTTTAAGTTACTGGAATTCAGAGTGACAATAATTACACATTAGGGCCACTGATACTGACCTACTGTATAGGTGCTACTCAGTTTCAAAGGACAGGACAATACCTTCCTCTGCACAGGTAATAGCAGATGTCACAGTTATATAAAAATCAAATAATTAAAATGAAACAACTTTAGACAGCAATTTTTCAATCATCAATATTCTTCAATCTTTTCTGTGATTTTCCCAGTTACAATCTAATTAATAAAAAAAGAAAAATAGAAGGAGATGACAGTGTGTTTTTAAGTCCTGAAAATCTGGATATTAGCTGCAAGAATATCTCTCAATCTTTTAAATAAATTTTTTAACTTCATCTCTACTGTCATTGTAGGACTATTTGAAGGACTTAAATGAGTTTTAGGTTTCAAATTGATAAAACTTCAGATAATTAGCAGAAGAAAAGAGTAGCTTAACTAATGGTTTTGTAAGGACACAGTCTATAAACAGGAAAAGAAAGCCCAAGTGAAATTGCCTTGGGGTCACATTAGTGTTCAATCAACACGTGCGGTTAATGGCGGATAGGTAAGGCTGACTGCTTTCCCAGTCATTGTGATGCTCCTTTACAAGTACATATTTCAGTAGAAGATAATGTTTTAAAAGTCCAATCACACCTTCCAGAAGTTTCCATTATTCTGAAATTAAAGACATAGATTATAATGTAGTGAAAATTAGTCCTACTCTGATGAATCTAGAGTAACAGTCCATTAAGTTCAGAATCTGAGCTCTGTAATTGATCATTTAAAAACTTTAAGCATCTAGATGTGAAATACCATAAGCCTTATTTCATTCTAAAAATAAAGCAGAACTCCTTAAAACAGCAAATCAGCTGTGCGAATCTTTCCCTGGGGGGAGGGACGAGGATTCATCACACATTCTTGCATCAGTGCCTTTATTGCCTCAAAAATGACAGTGTGGCTCTCAGCCTCACTTGCTGATATGCAAATAGCACCTTCCTTAGGGCTGTGCAAGTGTCACTGTGGATTGTTGTGTAACCTTTGAAGACTCTTTCTTCCATTCAGGCATGAAAACAGTCAATAACTGCTTTTTCCTTTCTTTTTCACATACACATTTCAGACAAGCATTATACAAGGGAGGGGACATTACAGTCAGTCTTGTAATGATATGCTAAAACGGATGCTTTCTGTTTACTGTGCCCACTCTGTTTGTTCATGTGATCTACCTCCCCACAAAAATATACTCCTAGAAGAAATATTCATTTCCCTTAGATATCTACTTCTTTGCTAATTTAAATTGCTATTACGGAGTTTAGGGTAGAAGCTGGAAACTCACTTAAGAGAAAGCTTGTAAAACAAAAGCTATATTTTCTGAGTGCTCCAGGACGTGGCCAGTTTGAGATCTGAACCATGTTCCAGATACAAAGCCGTATTGTATTTTTAAAGGGGGAAACATCAAAATGCAGGTAGAAAGGGA
Source organism: Rhynchomys soricoides (assembly GCA_019843965.1). NCBI lineage: Eukaryota > Metazoa > Chordata > Mammalia > Rodentia > Muridae > Rhynchomys > Rhynchomys soricoides. The sequence continues at coordinate 9,229,266 of JADRCH010000086.1, read as the reverse complement.
TTGCCAAACCCTGAAGTGGTGCTGAGAACTGGTCCGCCAGCCCTGAGATATGGCTGACAGGGAATCGATTGTCTTTGGAGGCTGAACATGGTTTGGGTCACTTCTTGAAGACCACTGTCAAACTTGAAGAGAACAGATTGTATAAGGTTAGAGAGATAGTCCGCCCTGCTGCTCCAGTCCCAACACCTGTCATTATTCCCGAAGCAACCAGGAGTAGCACGCTTTGAACTGCCCTCTTTTTATGTTGGGTAGGTATTGTATCTACAACCAGGATGCGTGGAGGCTCATTTCTGTGGATTACTCCTAATTCAGGGAAAAGGAACACCAACATGCAAACTCCTGACCAGTTGGCAGGCAGATGATGATATACCTCAGTGCCACAGAGAATTGACATGTTCTAGACTCTAGGGCACTGTGGCAGGGATGAGGTATCAAGGGTTGTGGTTCTGTTGCAGTCTAGGGAGCTTAGCGTTCCTACAGAATATGTCCAGGATGTCTTAAAACAGTCTGCCACAGCAAAGAGGGTGGTAGAGAAAAGGTATGAGGTTGTGCAACACCAGAGTCAGGGCAGCTGATAAAAGGTAAGGTGAGGTTGCTTGGCACAACCACTGGAGAGACTATAATTGGCAATGCTGAGTTAGTTCCAGGAGGGTACATGTAGCCACCAATCTTTAAAGTGACCAGGTTGGGTCATTAAGGAGTTGGTAGGCTGAGGTCAGGGTCTGAAGCAGAAGGCAAAATGACAGGTTAGCACCGGTTATGAGGGGGACATCAAGAAGGTAAGGAAGGATGTTTGAGTACTTCTCCTATATTTCTGATATCTAGAGGTTGGATGTGAACAGTACTTAATGGGGACCCCAGATTATTTTTATAGTAGAGCTAACCAACAATGCTTATTTCCTACCTGAGATTCCATGGGTCTTGCATATAGAAGAAGAGGGACTTGTGCTGTTGATAGAAGAAGTGATTGGTCCATGATCATAACATATGTATCTGGCATGACCAATATGGGCAGCCCACACATTCATCTGGCCATTTGTTACAATCATCTTTCATCTTGTACCTTGGAGACAATAGAGTCATCTGTCGGATGGGATCTGCAGTGGAGAATTCCAATAGCCGTGGAGAGATGGGAGGCCTTTAACATGGCCATAACTTGGTTTGCTTTAGTTATGGATCCTTCTTTTCTTGTAAGTAACCTGTGCTCCTTCCAGATAGCATCATGAAACAGGAAGATCAGGAAAGCATATTTGGAGTCTATAGATGTTAGGGATTATCCCTGTGTCCGTGGAAAGGCACGGGTCAGAGCTATTAGTTCAGCCGGTTGATTGGTGGTATGGGCAGGGTGGGCCTGTGCCTCAACCACCTCTGTGTCTGACACTATAGCATAGCCAGCTCTTCTGGCTCCTTCTTGTAAAAAGCAACTGCCATCTGTATACCAGGTAGATGGCCTGTGGCAATGTGCCCTCCTGTATGCGTGAAGGATGAGGTAATAGTTTCAGTGCAGGAGTGAGACAGGGAGAGGTTAGCATTTGGCCGAGGAAGAAGACTGGAAAGATTAAGAGGTGGGTGTGATTGGAAAGTAAGTGTGGAGTCTTCTACTATACTTCTTGAAGAGAAAGAACCCTGGAGAGAGGTAGAGGTAACTTTGTAAGTTAGGAGCTGTGACAGGTTATGAGAAGAGAGGACAGTGATAGGCGACCCAAAGTACAGGTTTTTGGACTTTCAAATAAGGAGTTCAGCGGCTGCTAAGGTACGAATACCAGGTGCCCATTTGTGGATGGTTAGAACTAGGTTTTTTTTTTTTTTTTTTTTGACAAGTATGTGACTGGTGCCAAAGAGGGTCCCGGTAGGTGGCCTGGGACTGAAAGGGCAAATCCCTCCTTTTCAGGTACATACAGGGAAAAAGGACAAGTCAGATCAGGGAGTTGTAGGGCCAGTACCTGAAGGAGAACCTGTAGGAGCCTTTGAAAAGGCTTGGTAATAGGTTTGAGAAGAGGTTTGTGGGTGGGACCTAATACTGCTTCATAAGGGGGACAAGAATGGAGGCAAAAGAAAGGAACCTAGAAAGGTAAAAACTAGCTATTCCTAGAAACAATAAGATCTCTTCCTTTGTAGAAAAAACTGGTAGAGACTGAATTGGATTATTTCTATCTAAGGTAGTGGCCTTGTGGGCCAGGGCAATTGTTACTTCCAAATAGGAGACCTGAAGAGTGGACCTTTAGAAGGTGAGACTCTGTAGCTTTGAATGGACAGGGAATTTAATAGAGCTGAAGTGTCAGCTTGGCTAATTTCTAGAGAGGGACTGCAGAGAAGATTATTGTTTATGTAATGGACAATCTTAGATTTAGGAAGAGACAGAGAAAGTAAGTTGGAAGCCAGGGCCTGGCCAAATAGGTGTGGGCTGAAAGTAGGTGCCAGTGAAGCCAGTGAAGGACAACTGGAGCAGCCTGTAGCTGGTGCAGGAGGGGAGGAGTCTAGAGGAGTCTGGTGAGAAAAGGAAGCTGAGGAAGCTGGGGTAGTAGGAGAGATTGTAGAAGCAGGTCAATGGCGGAAAGGGGGAGGTTCATTAGCTGGATAGAGAATACTAGAAATTTCATCTGGTTGAGGTTTCATAGCTAGAAGGAGTTAAGTTGGAGACAGGAAGAGCGAAGAGAGGGCTTGAAGCAAAGATAGGTAAAAGCTTGGACACAGAGGACCTCCTTCCATTTACTGTGTCACTGGTAGTAGGTATGAAAATTCTTGAGAATTGTAGGATCAAAAATGCCATTCCACAGACACTTGGATTCTTATCTAACGGGGTCTGAGGTCACACCTGGTTGCAAAGGTGTATAAGTTATGACACCATTAAATCAGGAGCTAGGTTTAGAGGTTTGAGCTCCAGTTGGGGATTCTGGAGGTACAGTAAAAAAACGAGATACCCATTGGGTGAGAGATGTTATTAATATTTTGATAACGGTAGTATTCTTACCGGTGTCCCAAGAACAAACTTTAATAATGATAGATTAATCTTATCATAGCATCCCGATGGTTGTAGATCAGTGAAATACTGGAACAAGGAGCCAGTCCATGTTTCCAAGATGCAATGTGGAAGCTAGTGTCTGAGAGCTGTGGGCCTGATGCCTGAGCTGTGGACCTAGGGCCTGAGGGAGAATGGTTTACCAGGAGCATGGCTCGAGAAAGAAATCGAGAGAAAAACAAAACAAAAATCATGTTTCTGGATAGTGAGGAAAGGCAGTTCGCCTAAGGGTAAAAGTCCTAAAATGAGGAGTCATCTGGAAGGACAGTCATAAAGACCGTCATAAATCTGTCCCTTAGACCCATAGAGGGTGAACAGTCCTCTCCTGGGACCAGTGGACCCGGGACAGAAAGCTTACCAATCCTTTGGTGTTTGCATGTAGTTTTAGTGATCCCGTGGCTGGAAAGTGAGCCTGTGTAGCAGGCCGACTTGTCGGGATGAGGTTCGAATCAAAGGAGTTAACAACCCACATGTTGGTGGCCATTCCACATGATGGCAGGCTTGGGCTCCACGCCCAGCGCTAATCATGAACGACCTGGACCTATGCGGTAGGGCCGCAAAAAAACTTGGCACCAATGTTAGAATATTCAGTGCAATCTCAAACAAATCATGCCAGCCGCAGGTCTCATGTGGAAGGTATTATTGGCAGAGGCAGCCTCTGGGGGATTGGAGGGTGTGAGAGGAAAGAAGAGAAGGAGCTGGAAAAAGGGTGGCAATGGATGTAGGGGCAGCACTATCACCTAGGTTTCTTGTTTCTGTGTCCCGGAGCTGGCTATAAAGAGCTTCTGGATGTCCATGATGTACCTGATGCTAGCACCATCTATCTACCTATCTATCTATCTATCTATCTATCTTCTATCTATCATCTATCAACCAGTCAATCTATCTACTACCTATCATCTATCTACCTACCTATATATATCTACATATCATCTATCTATCTATCTATATCTAATCTTTCTAGGCAGGCTACCACTATTACTCAAAACATTGACAAAGGAAAGAGCTGCACTTGACAAAGCAAAATCCAATCACATGAAAAGTTCATGCTTGAAAACAATGCAGTTGAGTTACAAAAGTTTGCTCCCTAAAATAAATGTGTACACAAAGCAACTTTTGTTTTAAATAAATTTGTGTTGGTGGAAGGCTGCTCATGCTTGTTGGAGCTTGTCCTAGAATACAGAATTGTAAAGTGCTTACCTTTGTCTCTTCCTTTATGTCATGTGGCCCATGGGTAACCAATGTTACTGGAAGCTGAAAATAGAAGATTAAAGCTTTGGGGCTGAAATGCTTCTTTGACACTGATAATGAGTGTTTAAGGCTATAAAATCCAGATGGACACTACTGTGGTTTGCAGTTCTGAAGTTCCAGAGTAACTTCCTATGTGTGCTTGCTTTATACCTTCAAAATTCTGATAAGATACTTTTGGTGCATTAAAATGCGTTGGTATTTACCAAAGCAATGTCTACAGTTGTTTTATTTATTCAAGGGAAATAGGCTTGAATATCTATCTATTTCACCCACTCAATTCCTAGGTTATAACTCCTATTTCAAGAAAGGAGATGCCTTGTATAGAAGTGGGAGCAAACTGTGTGAGTACCCTCAGCACAATGAGCCCCCTATGAATTTATACCAAGAGGAACGCCTAAGGGACCTTTGAGTTTTCTGCTGTATTGCAGGCTTTTTCTCCCTGCTTTAATTTTGAACCAGGGCATTAGCTTTGACATTTCTCAGTTGATGGGTATTTTTTTCTAGCTGGTCTTTGGGGATTTCAAAGTAGGCTAAAAGGCTTTTTGAAGGATGGGGAAATGACGCTTTTATATTTGTTATTTCCATTGCTGCTATTATTGAGAAAATTAGCTCAATGCCAAGAGAACAGAACAAACGACAAGAGATTAGTTTCTAGGGTCTTAAATGAGATTTCTGACAGTTTGCAGTGCTCTGCATCACTCCAAAAGGAAAAAAGAATTCTTATTTCTTCAAATAATAATACCCAAAATTAGCTAAAAGAGAAAATTAAGAATATAAGCTTTTATGAAAATGTCTAATGTTAAATATCAGGTAACTGTATGCTTTTATCTTGCCAAGGAGAGCTGGAAACAGCAGGGTTTACAACTAACTCTAACATTGGTTTTTCTAGGCAGCAAATTCACAAATAAGTTCCTAATAAATCCAGCCAAGACTTCTAGTGTATATTATGGAAATCCAACATGGCAATGATCTAGGCATGTTCAGCCTTAGACTCAGCAAGGTGAATTCCACCAACACTTGAAAATGATACAGGCATTCATTAATCAAGAAGTTCATGATCTTTCATAGTCTGCTAAAAATATTATGAAGTGGATCAGTCATTTGCAAATCTATTAAGAATAAAATTTTTATCTCTTTTTACTAAAGACACAATTCTGTTCTCTAGCTATACCTTTCTACTTCTCAGGTAATAACTTGCATAATCACACTTGTCAAATACTAATAAATAATCCTCCTTTCTTTCCTGTCATACACTTTTATTCACATAAGACTTATATGAGGAGAGATGTTGCATGGAATGAGAATTTGGGGGAAACATGCTTATAATTCTGTTGTAGGTGCTAAACACAGAGGTATGCCCATCACATTTTGGTAGATTAACCTTGTGTTTGTGAAAGTCTTCCTATTTCTAGGAATATTTCTTTTATTGAAGTTTATTTTCTGTGATAGTACCATGTTAATTCTAGTTACTTTGTTGTTATTTCTAGCATGATAATATATTTTCCCAACATTGTAGCCTTTCTTTGCCTACGTTGGACATGCAATGTGACTTCATAAAAGGCATTTAAAAAAGTCATTATTTTTATCCATTCTAACAAATCCAACCTTTTGATTAAAATATATATTCGATTCATATTGAATCTCATTCTGAATATAGTTGGATTTTCATGCACTGTTCTGATGAATTTATCACTAGCTAGATTTCTTTTGTAGTTTATCTACAGATATTTCTGAATGTATACCATTTACTCTTCTGTTCATGTTTGTTATGAGTGTGACTCATTTACTTCCTCATTCTTACTTATATATTGCGTCAGGCATACTTAAGTTTAGCTCTTTTGAAGTTTACTCTTTATGACTGCATATATATATGTGCATATATATACTATATTTTGAGCATTCCAACCCCATTATTATCTACTCCCCTCTCCTTTCCTCCAAACTGGTACTTCTGACCAACAAACGTCCCTCCTCCATGCATGTCTGCTTCCTGTGGTTATTATTGCTGTTTTCTCAGCCCACTGACTGAATTTAGTTAGAATTGTTTTCATAAGTATAAGATGTGGATCCACTTCCTAGGGACTGTACTAGTGAAGAAAAGTGACTTTTGCTACATAGCAACCACTAAGTTCTCATAATTCCTTAGCTAGGGTTTGGGCCCAGGATTCCTTCCTCTTGTTCTCAGTGGAAATTGATTGACTCAAGCTTACCCAGGCTTGTGGGGGTAAAATAGCTACTGTGAGTTCTTGAGTGCAGTGGCCTGTCATTCCCAGAAAATAATGTTCTCAGCCCTTAGTCCTCTAGGTCATGTGATTTTTTCCAATCCATCTTAACAATTTACCTTGAACTTTAGAGGTAATCATGACAATGTCTCTTTTATGGCTGATTACTTCGCAGTATCTTATTTTGTGCATCTTGAATACCCACTGGGAGCAGAAGTGTCTCTGACCAAGGCTAAGAGCAGCACTAATCCATAAGTATAAACACAAATATTTAGAGGGCAATTTGGCAGTATGTCTATCTAGCAAAGCAACAGTAGTAGTTTTCCCCATAGGGCCTATGTCTTCCCCATCCATGGACTGTTGAGCAGGCTTTGAGTAGCAGACGGGAATTTCCTCCCTTCAGTCAAACTGCAGAGCAATTAGTAAGTCCTAGTACACTCTTACCACAGTTGCACCAGTGTGCATATCTTGACTTTACAGGGTAGAATCAGCACATGTAGTCCATTGCAGGGTAAGATCATGGATGACTCTCTTCCAACAGTGACTTCTTTTATTGGTCTGGGATGCTCATGACTTACCATTCTGATCATTAATAAATTTTAACAAAGAAGAGGCTTTGATTCAGATACAGGCATCAGGTTGGGACTAAGAATGTACAAATGTCTGTCTGGTCCTGCCCCGTCACTCAATGACATATAAAAACAAGGAATAGAAAGTTACATTCTCTTCCAGGGCAAGTAGAAAGTCCTCTCCTGAAAAACCAGCTTGTCTACAGAAGCAGGAACCATAGTAAAAATTTTAACCCTTAACATCCCTCCTTAACATTTGGAGGTCTAATTTTGCTTTCTCGTTCTCTTAAACATGGGGAGTTGAAACTTTTGAACTTAACATCTGCCCTCACAGCCTCCATAACATTTTCTGTCACTATGGAAGCACCAACCACAGCAAAAGCTTCTATTCCAATTACAACTTCATTTTCTATTCCTTAAAACCAAAGTGGGTGATGTTTTCTGCTATGCTACTAAGAGCAGTGACTATAGCCTATAACCTTTGGGTAACCCTGAAAAACCTAGTTATGGTGTTAGATGTTATAAGCTGACAATAGTTCTGCCATATTGCCTTAACCTTCGTTTTCTTTCTCATGACCTTAACCTGACCTAATTTTCCTTGTCCTGACCATAATGTCACATTGTTGCATTTTGTCATGGAGCCTCAGGGACTCTGGAAATTGTCTAGCCTCCCTGCCTCTAGATCTAGTCAATCAGCTTAAAGGTCAGTCAGCTCCATTTTGTCTAGATAGCCCAAATGATGACAATGAACCTGTTTTTGGTTTCTTCCATATAAAATCTGGTCCTGAGAGCTGCCTAGGGCTGCAGTTTGGCTATTGACTCCTAGCTGTGTTCCTGATTAATCTGTCTTGGAACATGTGTTTAATAAAGCAGCAATACCTGACTGAATGGTATATGAGTGGCTTGTGTAGCTAATCCTGAACTCCAATAATAGGAATGTGTCCTATTTCTGGCATTGAGGTTTTCATGTATAATTTTAACCCGTTACAATTATTTTCCCACTTCTTTTGTACCTTCATTATATCATTTGGCCAAATTCCACCACACAAAGATGATCATAGTACAATTTCATTTATCTACAGCAACTTGGAAATATCATTACTGTGATCTAAAGAGTTATCAAACACTGTACTTCAATTCACATGGGACAATATCACTTCAGGCATGGTATGATTTAAAGTGTCATTTTTAAGGACATTTGACTGGTTACACATAAATCACTGTGCTTCCTCTCTATGCATTTCTCTTTTAGAGCAATAAGCTAGGCAGAAATAATTGTAAAGAAATAGTGATACTATGCAAGAGGATGCCTTAGAAATGGAAAGACAAACATAAACCAATAAAAAAATAATGGGCTCAATAATTTGAATGGCAATCAATGCACATGGAAATTTAGATATCCTTTTAAACTTTAAGGAGGAAAAGGTAAGATCAACAGGGTACTACAATGCTCAAGTTTCAGCATGAAATTTAAAACATCCTGAACATGAAAAGCCAAATAGTCAGGGAAATAATTGGTGTCTATGAATAGAAATCTTGGAGCATACATTGAAAACATCTGCAGAGTAATAACACAAGCATAGTAACAGCTAAGTAATCTGACACTACAAAAACTAGAAATGGAGAAGGTAGAGAGATGGTGGAATGCCTTCAAACATCTTCAATGTGCAGCTCTATACATGGTATGTTCTCAAAGGGTTCACACTTTTAGGTGAGCAGTTGAATATGTTCTAGTGGTCAATCACACAGTGAGGAGACCATGTTCATAATAATGCACTGTGTATTTCAAAGCAACTAAAATGTAGGCTGAACCATAATCACTGTGATGAACAGTGAAAGAAAAAAAGATAGGTTAATTAGCCCTATTTGATTTTTCCACAGTTTATCATAGCTCTATATTGTGCCCCATAAATATATAAAATTGGTTTTTTGACAATTAAAATATAAGTTTATTTTAAAATTTCAAATGGCTGCCATGGTAGTTTCTTTATCATTGTGAACATTGTAATTAATAGTCTCCCCAGATTGTAGAATATGGGGAAAGAAGGATATAGATATTAGAAGGATCATTCTTTCTTATTTTTCTTATTATTCCAATCCAGAGATACTCATGTTGTTTACATATTACTAAAGATTCAGCTCCTGAGTCATGTTAGGCAACTGCAATCTTTATAAGGAGCAAACATATTACATATGGACACATACAATAAAATCTCATGAAAAGATCTGTCACAAACAAAAATACCCTGAAGAGGCTACATTAGCTTTCAGAGAAAGGAGTCCTACAAAATACTCCAAAAGATAAAATGTAATATTCAGTGAGGTGATTTTTTTCAAGAAGATATGAAATCTTCTTATATATAAGAATAAAATCAGAAAGTCAAGTGATGTTTATTTTGACTACTTGATATTATACTTATTTCTTAAGATGGAAAATTTTACAACATACCAATTAAGCCTCTCTAATATTGACTCCCTACTCCCAAAGACATACATGAAGTGGAGGTCCCTAAGAAAGATCTTCTGAAGAATATTGCATCAGGTATTTGGAAGAACTGCTAACTCAGGCGATACTGTCCATAGGTTGAGTTGATTCTCTTTTATAGTGCAGATGAAGCTGAAGAATTCAGTCTATATGAGAACCACGGATTACAATGGATCATTTTGTGATTTTATATTTTTGATTGTTTTCATTTAAACTCATGAAATAAACACAGGTTGATCCTTTTGAGTTTGGGACATACAATACTTATGATTCTAATGGAATTTTCCCCATATTTCTGGTTTGATTATAATATTTGCAGAATTGTTTTATTTTCCCTTTTTATATCGTCATTTGTGTGTTGTCTTTCAGTGTGAATGTATCTTTCATAAATTGGGTAAATATAGTCATTGCTTTATATGAAAAATAATTGTTGTAATCTTTAGGACTATCAATACATTGTCTTCTAGCCAAAGGCAACTGTATTGGTGATGTTATTTTAGTTACAGATTATGAGATTTAGAGATTTTATTGGTTCTCTGTGTGGGTCTGAAATACGTTCACAAGTTCTTGCAACAGAAAGTTCAAATTCAGAGATGTGATGAGAAGGTAATGGTATCAGAGACAGAACAGTGACTCCGAAGAGAAAAGCAAAAGGCAGAGTGGAGGAACCACAAACCAAAGAATACAGGTATCCTTCTAGAAGTTCAAAGATACAAAATAAAACAAAAAACAAAAGCAGAAAAAGATTTCCTCCTGAACTTTCAGATATCTTGATATTAGTCAACAGAAATTTTGGTGTTCATAAGCAATGATGTAATACAATTGTGTTTACGAACCATTTAGTCTATAGTATTTTCTTTCTGTTGCAATAGAAAACTGACACAGAATTGAAATCTGGGTTGTAGGTACAATATATCCCTGGAACAATGCTCTAACTCAGTTGAGTGCTTTCTGGTTGCATGAATGACATCTGAAAATTAATAAAGTGATGTCTAATATTTCACATTGGTTAATGAAAGGAAGTTTGGATCAAGCAAAATAAAAAATTCTCTCTCTTGATCTGAAGGTAGTAACTAGATATGGAGTGTTAAAGTTAAGACTAATTAGCTATAAAAAGAAAACCACTGGTTTTATGAGCTCAGAACTCTCCAGTTCTTGACAATGCCTCTTACTGTGGGCACATGTTACTTTAAAACCTCATCACCCCCCACCATGCATAACTGATATAAAGAAATCAAATCTGTACCACCCAGATCATTCTTCCTTTTCCTGTCACTAGGGTATTCATCTCTGTGTGGAGTTCAGAAAAGGTGTTATAGTAGGGTAGACTCTGACATTACTGACCAGAATACAGTAATTCAATCTGAATAAGACTGACTACATCACTCGATTTTGGAAGAGAAATACTTTGACTCAGATTCTTATCATAAAAAGAACATATTTCTAATTTGATCTTTATGACTTTTTTGTTTTTAAGTTGACAAATTTATGTGAAGAAAATGATTGCAATTATTATATGTGATATATATGATGAGTTAGACAGAATTTAATGACCTTGAAAGCATGTCGATGTCTCACAGTGTAGTTTAACATCAGAGCACATGTAGAGCAAGCTCTATGTCTTAGATTTGATATTTAGATTCCACTTCCCCAAATCATGTACATCACAGAGAAATATATAAAGCCTCATCTAATTGTACAGCAATGTTTTTATGTATATCTTCTTGATACAAATTAATTTTATAGACTATTTTAAGTATGTTTTTATTTCTGTGATTTTTGTGACTTACTTTACTATTTGAAATTTTGTATTTTTTTCATTCATAAGACATCTAAAATAATGCTATATTCCTATATCCTCAACTAAACCAAATAAAACCCAATAATAAGCCAAGCAATAGTTTCTACTGCCCAGGTAAATTTACAGTGTTTTCTCTTTTTGTGCTTAATGACATTATGACAAATCTGAAATTTGAGAGAGCTATTCCCTGAGCGCCTAAAAAATGTAAGAAACAAGGACAGGACTTAATCATGAAGGTCAAGAAACAAGCCCAAAGAAAAGAAGAGAACATTCTCTAACATAATTTTATATTTTACAAGCTCAGGTTTTTACTTTCCCCTTCCTCATCTGTTCCTCCCATGTTTGGGGCTTGGAGGAGAGCAGCACTGCCTGTTTGATCATAGCTGTACATTCTTCTTTCCCTTTCTTAGGATGAAGTAGTTGTTATTATAAAATGCTATGCTTAATTGCAATGTAAAACAACTTGAAATAACTGTAACATAATGACATTAAGTGAAAAGTGATTGTGTAGATAAGCATGAAAATGGATCAATGGGAAGAAAAATTGATATTTATGCAAAGAATTCATCATTAGATGAGTTAATATAATATCTAATTTCATGCAAAGCAACAAACAACAACTGATTAGATTTCAGAAGGAAGAATGGCTTCAAGACACAGTTCACTTTCTGCTGGTGACATTGACAATAGAATATTGCTTACAAATATATTTGTAAATATCTGTAATGTGGTAGACATTGGCATGACTGCTACAGACACAAGGCATGACTATTATTGAAGAACTGCTGTGGCCATGTGTGGTGAGTGACTACAACCTCAGCAGCAGGGAGGCAAAGGCAAAAATATTGTCACTGTTTCACCAGAGCCAGAGCTACATCAAGAGATATAGAATATTGTTGTTGCCCTTGGGTACATTTCAGAAGTTGAAAGAAAGTTCCAGTTGCTGGAGACATTGCACAATCAACACAGGACTTGGATAATTTAGACTGGATCTGACATGAAAGCCTTCTTCCCTAAAAACTAGCCTTTTTAGTACCATAAAGTACTATACCAGCTGCCAATGGAAGGAAGTAATTGATAATCCTAGCCTGGTATGATACCTGTGAATCACAGACCGTCATGGCAAAGTATCTCTGAAGATGTAATGGCCTAACTCATATGTTGGTAGTAAGGAATTAAAAATTTCCTTTATGCTAAATGTTCTAGAGCAGTGGTTCTCAACCTTCTTAATGCTGTGACTCCTAAATAGAGTTCCTCATAGTGTGGCGATTCCCAACCATAACATTATTATCATTTCCACTTCATAAGTGTAGTTTTGTTCATGTGAATATCTGATATGCAGGATGTTTGATATACAACTACCAAAGGGGTCACAACTACAGGTTGAAACAACTATCCTGGAGAATGTAGGGAATACCTCAACATAATTAAGGCTGTAAACAAGAACCCATAGCAAACAACACCTTAAATAGAGAAAGCTTACAGGTCCCACTGAAATCGGAACAAGATAGGAATGTCCACCACCGACCCTCGTTTTTAACACTGTATTCAAAGTATAAGCTGTAGCAAAAAGTCAAGAGAAGCAAATTAATGGGATATAAATAGGGACATAAGAAAACTTTCCTCTTTGCAGATGATGTGATCTTACACACTACAGAACCCCAAAAATGGCATCAGAAAACTTCTAGGAATGCTAAAGAAATTCAGCAACATGGCAAGGTAAATAATAAAGGAGTGCAAATTAATAACAATTCTATACAGCAAAAACAAATATACAGAAGGACATGGAAACCATCCCATTCATATCAGCCTCAAAGTAATAAAATCCTTAGAAATAAACCTAATCAAAGAAGTGAAGGATTTCTGCAATGAAAATGTTAAACCTTGAAGAGAAAAATAGAGAAAGACACTAGAAAATTGAAAGGCACACATGCTTATGGATCAGTAAAATTAACATTAAGAAAAAGACCATCTTATCAGAATCTATTTACAGATGATTCAGCACATTTCCAATTAAAATTGTCCTGTTATTCTTTGCAGAAATAGAAAAAAATGAAAAGAAGCAGTCCTAAGGTTCATATGGAATCACAAAGACCTCAGATAGCAGAACAACCCTGAGCAAAAAAGAACAATTTCAGGTCTTAGGATATATTAAATGTCATAATACTAAAAGCAATATGATATTGACACAAAAAGGGTAATGTAAGAACACTGAAGACCCAAACATGAGCACACATAATTTCAGCCACTTAATATTTGACAAAGATAACAAAATATGTACCGGAAAAAAGTACATATACTTCAACAAATATTGCTGTGAAAACTGTTTATTTACATGCATCAGAAAGAAATTAGACCTGTACCTATCACCTTGACCTTGCAGAAATACTAATTCCAAGTACATCAAAAACCTAAGGCTGAAACTTGAAACATTTGAAAGTACTAGCAGAAAACATAGGGAGTACTGTAGATGATATTGGTGTAGGAAAACACTTCCTGAATAGGACTCCATTTGTCTAAGAATTAAGGCCAACCATTGAAAAAGGAGACTTTATGAAACTGAAAAGCTTCTGCACACCTATGGAAACAATTAGCCAGATAAACAGGAAGCCTACAGAATGGGAAAGAATCTTGGCCAGCTACACAGCTGACAAAAGATTACTATCCAGAATATACAGGAACTGAGAAAACAAAGTTAAAATTATCCCCCAAACCAAATGACTGTTTCAAACAATGGGTTTGGAACATGAAAAGAAATTTTGAAAGAAGAAAAAGAATTGACTAAGAAATATCTCAAAAGTTGATCATCCTCCCTAGAAATTAGGGAAATGAAAGCCAAAAAATTTTTGAGATTCTATCTTATCCCAGTCAGAATGACCAAGTAAAATAACCAACTACAAATTCTGCAGGGGATGCAGAAAAGGTACTCTCATTCACTGCTAATAGAATTGCAAATTGGTTCAGCCACTATTGAAATCAGTGTGGAGGATTCTCAAAAAGCTAAAAGTAAATCCACCGTATGACCCAGCTAAACCACTACTGAACATTAGCCCAAAAGATGTGACATCCCACTCAACTAATACTTGCTTATCCATGATCATCACTACTCTATTCATCATAGCATGGCAGTAGACACAGCCTAAATGTTCTTCAACTGGAATTGGTAATGAATATGCTGTATATATATAATATGTATACATACAATGTGCAATTGTAAGGAAAAATGAAATCACACACCTTGAAGATATATAGAAAAGCTCATATTGAGTAAAGAAGCTCAGACCCAGAAAGATAAACATCACATGCTCTCTCTTATTGGAGGCTCTCAGCTCTAAATTTTCGTACATGAGTACACAATCTGAAATAACTATAGAAAACAGGAACATAAAGGGAACATTGCCAAGATAGCAGTGTCAGAAAGCAACAGACAGGAGATTAACATAGTACCAGTGACCTGGTCAGCAAATAGAAAAGTGAGAACTCCTCAGAGAGGATGAGGGAGATAAATATGGAAATAGGTGCAAAGACCATAAGGGGAATAGCAGGATAGCAGGGGACTCGGAAAGGACATGCTATCAGGGAAGGAGGAAGAAGGTAAATACAGAAGAAGGAGATAGATAAAAATGACAACAGGACATTAGAAAAATTTTATAAGGAGTCATAATATTAACCACTCCCCCAATCCTGTAATATACACAACTCCATGAATAAATATACATATATAGTTTGAATAGTCTTTTATTATCTAGGCTTGCAGGGCTCCCTCCAGGAACCATCTCACAAAAATCACAATACAAGATGAGAATAGCCCTCTTTTGAGCGATTGGCCAATATAGTCTAAAAGACTACCAAAACATATAGGATAATACTACTTCCCCTGGTTAATCCCCAGAGGTGAATGCCAAGTCTTTGCTGAAAACATCATGCACTTCAGAAATAGGGCCTAGAGCCTCCTGTGCTGGAACTGACATGGATGGTCATTTCCTGAGGACTAACTTTCATAGTAACAGAAGGGGCCAAGGAAGCTTTCAAAGGCAAATGGCAACTAACAGCCCTACTCAGTTAGGATCTCTATGAATCACAATAATTACAAGCATGGCACGATAACCCTAAGAGTTTAGCAGTTGCACACATACCTTGCTAGAAAAAAAGAAAAGCTCTTTAACTGGGCTTCAGATCCACTTAGCAAGAGGAAGATCAAGAAAGTGGAATCCCAGTTAACTATTCAGTGCTCATGAAATCATAGGTATTTGAGGAAAATCTACAACCACTAATTTATTAACTAGAAAAATA